>SJXQ01003653.1:408305-443858 GCA_006408695.1 Aepyceros melampus | reverse complement strand
GTGGGGGGGGGAGGAGGGGGAGGATAAAGGAAAAACAAGCAAATAAAGCAAAAGAAATTTTTACAGTGAAAGTTTTAAAACCTTAAACTGCCCTCAGGGAGCCCCAATGTCTTTATGAATGGAAACAGCACAGAGCCAAGGCCCCTCCTGCCCCACCGAGTCCACAGCACAGTCCACATCAAGACAGCACCCTTCCCCCAGGCTCCACCTCCCACCCTGAATCTCTGACCTCCTCCAGGTCAAGGATCTTCATTCTCTGGGTACCGACGTCCCCAAAGATCAACTTGGTCTTCACTTGCCTAGCACACAGGGCCCCTCTGAGTACCTGGTGATCCCTTTCTACCTGTGCAGTGGTCCAGTCACCACCCTCTAAGATGAATGTGATCCTTCCTTACTTCAAGGAACTTGCAAGTACATCTGGACGGCATTTTAGGCCTCAGGGTCAACGAGACCTGGCCAGTTGGGTTTTTAGGGATCTCTAGTAGAACATTAGCAACTTTTCAAAGCCGAGAGATAGACTTTCTGGACCACATCGTCCTCAGGTGGGCTTGCCACAAGGCACCACACTGTATCAGATGGAACTGCGGCATCCTGGCGCAGGAGCCCCACACTACCAAAGACAAGCACCGCACCCTCCATTTTGCCCCAGGCTACAGGCTTCTATTTTCCTGACTGCTTCTCGCCACACTGTAGGCCAGACCCTGATGCCTTGCCAGGCTTCCCAGATGGCGCTAATGGTAAAGAACCTGACTGCCAATGCAGGAGACACAAGAGACGAGGGTTCGATCCCTGGGTCAGGAAGATCCCCTGGAGGAAGACACAGCAACCCACTCCAGTGTTCTTGCCTGGAGAATCCCATGGACAGAGGAGCCTGGCAGGCTACAGTCCATGGGGTTGCAAAGAGTTGGAAATGACTGAAGCGACTTAGCACGCACACTGATGCCTTGCCAGGATAGCATAGCAGGGCTTTTACCTCAGGGGAGAAAATCTGGGGTAGGAAGGTTTTGGGTGGGACTGGTGGGGGGTTCTCATTATAGTGCTATCCTTTGTTTGCTTTTTTAGAAAATATGTCTCACGACTTGCGTTTGCATCGCTTACCCTTACATCTTTGCCTCACAGTCTTCTCACCTGATATATGTGCCTGCTCAGTTCAGTTGCACCAGACTCTGTGACCCCATGGACTGTAGCCCACCAGGCTCTTCTGTTCATGAGATTTTCCAGGCAAGAATGCTGGAGCGGGTTGCCATTTCCTCCTCCAGGGGATCTTCCTGACCTAGGGATCAAACCTGTGTCTCCTGCATTGGCAAGCAGATTCTTTACCACTGAGCCACCTAGGAAGCCTATCAACTGACATATTAACATATAATTTTATAAACTTGTTAAAAAGGCATTGCTTTGGGAGAATGTGATTGCAACCCCCCAACCCCCATGCACCACTCTTTCTCCAATTTTGCCTGCTCCTGCCTAACTCTCCACATCATTTAACCCAGTTCTTCCTCCCAGAGTTGGAGCCTATGTCCTACAATCTCCCTTCACACACATCCCTGCAATCTGCCTCTACTCTGGACCATGCAGCCACTTTAGTGATCTAGCTGCTATCCACCAGGACCCTCACCACAGCTCACCACGCCTGTTCCTACTCAGACGGGTCAGACTTCTAGCAATGAAATGGTTCTTAACTTTGAGGTTGAGAAATTTGATGGTGTCTATGGATTTCCAGCACATCCCCTTGCTCCCCGAGAAAATGCACAGTATGACTATACAGACAGAATGTTGCCTATCATTTTCAGGGGTTCGTGGGATGAAGCCCACCCAGAGATTCCTAAAGTCACGGCGTCCTGTACAGAGAGATACAAATCTAGAGCTAACTTAAGTGGAAATGATCCTAGAACTTTTGTGAAGGAGTTTTAACTTTGTTTTCCTGCTGAGTTTCCAGTTCCCCAGTAATTCTTTCTTATGGTTGGTGGTATGTTCTTATCACAGTTATCAATAGAGTCTGCTGAACAAATACATTTTTTTAATTGATCAAATATTGACCATAATATTGTTAAGTTAAGGAAAGGGATGAAATGCTGATTTTAAAATGAGTTTTAAGGAAGAGATGAAAAGTTTTTGTGAATAAACAAGAGTTTTTCCAAGGATGATGCTGGGAGAAAAATAAATCTGGAAAATATATTACTTAGGCATTCTCTTAGAATGCTAAAAGTTATGTTAGATCCATATAATTTTTACATAATGTTAAATTTTCTAGTTTTGAATTTCCTAGCTGAGTTGCAGATACATACCCAAGAAGATAATGCATTTGTTCCATATAGAGGTTGGGAATGAATATTTTCATCTTCTCCGATGACTCGAATGATTTTTTCCTTTTCTGTAGATGTCGATGCCGAAGGTTTCTAGGGCACAGAAATACCACAGACCTGTTAGTGAGGTGGTCTGTGACCCAGTGGCAGGGCAAGCTGCCTGGTGCCATGTCTGAAGCTTTGGTTTTCCTTTTGTTTTCATCATTCAGGAAGCATTTAGAAGACTCACAGGAAACACTGTGGGAAAATTAGCGGGGATAGGGAAGTGGGGACAAAGGGAAGCAACTGTGAAACAAAGAAAGAGGATTTCTTTCAGACCTCAGGAACTCACAGACCTGTGGGAGAGAGAACCAATAAAATAATTATGGTCTACATGATTACTGTGATCAGAAAGGTAAGTTCCACGAGCTACGTGTACCCAGAGAAGGGCCCTGCATTTTGTCCAGACACCCCAGGTTTTTGTGATTTTTTTTACAGTGAAACGATATTTGAAAGCTGAATAGGAGTTTGTAAAATAGGGAGGAAAGGGCCTGAACTCAGGCATCAGAAGAAAGGAAGGAGGAGATTTAATAGGTATGACAGCTTTAGTGGCCAAAAAATAATGTATTCCATATATTTTGCCTTTTATATACCAAGTACTATACCAAAAGAAAAGCAGAAAATGCTAATCAAAAGAGGCATGGGTGTTATACAATATTTTTAGTCTTTTGTACAGTACGTAAAGTGAGTAAAGGATATATGTCATGGTCTGGGGTCATGCCAATATTTTAACTATTCACAGCAAAGAAACACCCCAGGGAAGTAAATTAAGACAAAATGGGAGTGATCATGAGTTCTGAAAGCCAAAGAAAACAGTAGTCTACCCAGGGATTACAAGGGCTCTTATGGCAGACTAAACTAGGTTTCAATGTTGGTTCTGCCACTTAATAGCATATGGTTTTCCATAAGTCAGTTCCTTTTTGAGCTTCAGTTTTCTTATCTGTAAAATGGGAACAATAATATTTACCTTGAGGTTGTATTGTATAAGAGATAACATGTGCAAAGCATATAGGCCATGGTAGGCACTCAATTATTGGCAGTTATCATTGTATTTTCATTAGTATTATTATTACAAATGCCCCAATAAGGGTTATTTTTATTATTAACGCCACGGCAGGGGTGGAGGCAGGATAAGGAGAAGAGAAGTGTGGATGGCCTGAGGGGAGTGAGAAAAGGCAGCTCAGAGTGGGAGCTGAAGAGTGGAGAGAGGAGTTTAAACAACTATTTGAAAAATGTGGCAATGAAAGGATAAAGAAACAGCATCAGAGTGAGAGGTAGATTGTGTAGTTATCGGTCGTATAGGTGAATGAGGCCAGTTACGAAAGGGCTGAATTTAGAAAGGAAGAGGGACACCCCATCCTTGGAAAATAAAGACATAAGTGTGTGTGCAAGTGTGGTTAAATCTAAATGAGGAAAGAAAGGAAGTTGAAGCATTCACTCCAGATGATCTATTTCTACTTTCAACAGTATATATACATACGGATATATACAAACTGCATTTGTTGCTGTTGTTCAGTTGTTAAGTCGAGTCTGACTCCCATGGACTATATAGCCTGCTGTTTCCTTCTCCAGGAGATCTCCCTGACTCAGGGATTGAACTCATGTTTCTGGCATTGGCAGGGGGATTCTTTACCACTAGCCATCTTGGAGGCTCAAATATATATATTTTTTTTCATTATATATTCATTCTTTTCTTTAAAAATATAAAGGAAATAATACTAAATAATCTTACCTCTTCTGCACTCTCTTCTTTCTTTTCCTTCTCAAGTTTCTTGTCCTCCATGTTTTCTTCACTTTCTTTATAATCTTTCCTGCTTCAGGCTCACTTAATTCTTTTAGACCATCCTATTAGACACAACAATATTATATTGTAGCTTAGTGGACATAAATATTTTTGTAGAAGATTAGCAATATTTCCATTCAAAAAATATTTAATGAGCATTAATTTTGTAACTGGGCACTATGCTAGTGATAAGGATACAAAGGTTAATAAGAACAGTCCCTGCCTTAAGCAGCTTACAATTTAGTGGACAAGAAAATACTATGGGTACATATAGTCAAAGAGTAGGAACACCTAAGTCAGATCTGGCATTGGGCAGGGGTGAAAGAGAGGGTTAGTTAATCAAGAAGGTTTCTTGGAGGACATGTCTGCATTTCCTCTTGAAGGATAGGTGAGGAGAAAATAGACGGCACAAGTGAGTTCCAGACAGAGAATGTTATTTGCACATGACTGGCACTAAGAACAAAAGGAGGTCAATAGAACAAAAACTTAGAAGCAGATGGACAGGAGCAGAGTCACAGAGGAAGGACTAGAATATTATGCCAGGGAGATTGGATTTTACCCTGACGTACCAATAATCTGATTGACCTGTTTCACATTTCAAAACAATCACTCTAGCAACACGTTGTTGTCCAGTCAGTCAGTCATGTCCGACTCTTTGTGACCCCATGGACTGCAGCACACCAGGCTTCCCTGTCCTTGACTATTTCCTGGAGTTTGCTCAAACCCATGTCTATCGGGTTGATGATGACATCCAACCATCCCACCCTCCGCCATCCCCTTCTCCTTTCGACTTCAGTATTTCCCAGCATCAGGGTCTTTTCCAATGAGTCGGCTCTTCACATCAGATGCCCAAAGCACTGAAGTTTCAGCTTCAGCATCAGTCTTTCCAGTGAATATTCAGGACTGATTTCCTTTAGAAATGACTGGTTTGATCTCTTTGCTGTCCAAAGGACTTTCAAGAGTCTTCTCTAGCACCACAAAAGCATCAATTCCTCGGCACTCAGCTTTCGTTATGGTCCAACTCACATCCTTACATGACTACGGAAAAACTATGGCTTTGACTATACAGATCTTTATTGGCAAAGTGATGTCTCTGCGTCTGTTAATTTTGTAGCTGCAATCACTGTTCGCAGTGATTTTGGAGCCCAAGAGTATAAAATCTGTCACTGCTTCTACTTTTTCCCCTTCTGTTTGCCATGAAGTGATGGAATCATGATCTTAGTTTTTTGAATGCTGAATTTTAAGTCAGCTTTTTCACTCTCATCTTTAACCTTCATCAAAAGGCTCTTTAGTTCCTTTTCACTTTCTGCCATTAGAGTGTTACTATCTGCATATCTGAGGTTGTTGATATTTCTCTTGGCAATCTTGATTTCAGCTTGTCACTCATCCACCCTGGCATTTCGCATGATGTACTCTGCATAAAAGTTAAATAAGCAGGGTGACAATATACAGCCTTGTTATACTCCTTTCCCAACTTGGAAACAGTCAGTTGTTCCATGTCTGATTTTAACTGTTGCTTCTTGACCTGCATACAGGTTTCTCAAGAGACAGTTAGGTGGTCTGGTACCATCTCTTATAGAATTTTCCACACATTTGTTGTGATCCACACAGGCAAAGGCTTTAGCATAGTCAATGAAACAGAAGTTTTTCTGGAACTTCCTTGCTTTCTCCATGATCCAACAGATGTTGACAATTTGATCTCTGGTTCCTCTCTCTGCCTCTTTGAAACCCAGCATGTGTATCTGGAAGTTCTCAGTTCATATACTGCTGAAATCTAGCTTAAAGGATTTTCAGCATAAGCTTGCTAGCATGTGAAATGAATGCAATTGTATGATAGTTTGAACATTCTTTGGGATTAGAATGAAAACTGACTTTTTCCAGTCCTGTGCCCACTGTTCAGTTTTCCAAATTTGCTGATATACTATGTGCAGAACTTTCACAGCATTTTTTAGGATTTTAAACAGCTCAGCTGGAATTCTGTCACCTCCAATAGCTTTGTTTGGAGTGATGCTTCCTACTGTCCACTTGACTTTACACCCCAGGATGTCCAGCTCTTGTTGAGTGACACATCATTGTAGTTATCTGGGACATTAAGACAGTTCTTATATAGTTCTGTGTATTCTTACCATCTCTTCTTAATCTCTTCTGCTTCTATTAGGTCCTTACTGTTTCTGTCTATTGTGCCCATCCTTGCATGAAATGTTCCCTTGATATCTCCAATTTTCTTGACAAAATTTCTAGTATTTCCCATTCTAATGCTTTCCTCTATTTCTTTGCATTGTTCATTTAAGAAGGCCTTATCTCTCCTTGTTATTCTTTGGAACTCTGCATTCAGCTGGATACATCTTTCCCTTTCTCCTTTGCTTTTTGCTTCTCTTCCTTCCTCAGCTATTTGTAACGTCTCATCAGACAACTACTTTGCCTTATTGCATTTCTTTTTCTTTGGGATGGTTTTAGTCACTGCCTCTTGTACAATTTTACAAACCTCTGTTCATAGTTCTTCAATCACCTATCAAATCTATTCCCATGAATCTATTTATCATCTCCACTGTATAATTATAAGGGATTTTATTTAGTTCATACCTGAATTACCTAGTGGTTTTCCCTAGTTTCTTCAATTTAAGCCTGAATTTTGCAATAAGGAGTTCATGATCTGAGCCACAGTCAGCTCTCTAGGACTTGTTTTTTCTGCCTGTATAGAGTTTCTCCATTTTTGGCTGCAAAGAACATAATCAATCTGATTTCCATATTGGCCATGTGGTGATGTCCATGTGTAGAACTGTCTTGGGTTGTAGGAAAAGGGTGTTTGCTATGACCAGGGCATCCTCTTGACAAAACTCTGTTACCCTTTGCCCTGCTTCATTTTGTACTCCAAGGCCAAACTTGCCTATTACTTCTGGTGTCTCTTGACTTCTTACTTTTGATTTCAATCCTCTATGATGAAAAGGAATCTCTTTTTTGGTGTTAGCCCTAGATGGTGTTGTAGGTCTTCACAGAACTGGTCAACTTCGGCTTCTCCAGCATCAGTGCTTGGGACATAGACTTGGATTACTGTCATGTTGAATGGTTTGCCTTGGAAACAAACTAGACCATTCTGCCATTTACAAGGTTGCACCCAAGTACTGCAATTCAGACTCTTTTGTTGACTATTAGGGCTATTCCATTTCTTCTAAGAGATTCTTGTCCACAGTATTAGATATAATGGTCATCTGAACTAAATTCACCTATTCCTGTCCATTTTCATTCACTGGTTCCTAAGATGCCAATGTTCACTCTTGCCATCTCCTGCTTGACCACATCCAGTTTACCTTGATTCATGGACCTAACATTCCAGTTCCTATGCAATATTGTTCTTTACAGCATCAGGCTTTACTTTCACCAGCAGACACATCCAGAACTGAGTGTCATTTCCGCTTTGGCCCAGCTGCTTCATTATTTCTGGAGCTCTTAGTAATTGCCCTTTGCTCTTCCCCAGTAGGGTATTGAACACCTTCAGACCGAGGGGGTTCATCTTCCAGTGTCATATTTTTCTGCCTCTTCATACTGTTCTTGGGGTTCTCAAGGCAAGAATGCTGAGTGGCTTGAAGTGGTTCCCTTCCCCCATGGATCACACTTTGTCAGCACTCTCCATCATGACCTGTCCATCCTGGGTGGCCCTACATAGTGTTGGTCACAGTTCCCCTGAGTTACACAAAGCTGTGACCCATGAAGGGGCGAAATAAATAAGTAGCTGGATTTGTGGATCTGGAGTTTAGATTGGAAGGCTGTTGGTTATAGACAAAGATTTAACAGTGATCTGCATTTATTTAAAGCCAAGAAAGTAAATTATATTGCCAAAGGAGAACCTGTGAAATGACTAGGGGACAAAGCCTTATTTTGACTGGAACCTAGTCACAAAAAGGGTCAGGGAAGAAAGAGGAGACTGGAAAGGAGGCTAAAAGTTGCCTCAGAAGTGTGAAAGGGTCACAAGGAAAGCCAAAAGCGAAGAGAGAAGGAGTCAACAGTGTTGAATACCTCAGTGGAGTCTGCACAAATACTGACTTAGGACTGTCCTTCAGAAGTTTATTGCAGCAATATTTATAAAAGTTATACATAAGCTCAATACCCAAATAGAAAAATGCCATTAAAAAATGTAGTATAAACCATACAAGATATTTTATAGCAATTTTAAATTATGCTGTAGCTTTATGTACATAGTATAGAAAAATAGTATATTAGGATTTTTTCCAAAATGAAAATACTTTTCCTGATTGCTATAAAATACTTGAACATTACAGAGAAATTAATAATCTCAACCCTCAGAGGTAACAACTTGAATCACTTTGTTGAATATTCTAGTCTCCTTTATCCACATATAAACACATTTATACTGAAATAATGAAATAATAATAAATGAAATAATAATAAATGTTATGTTCCTTCATCTGCTTTTCTCAATAGCATATCATGGGTGATTCTTATTTCACTACATAATCATCTATTTTATCTGTATGGAATTCTACTACTTGAACATACCATAATTTATGAAAGTAATTTTCTATTGATCAGTATTTATATTGTTTCTTATATTTTGTTATAAATAGTACTGTAATTAATATTCTTATATAGATATATGTTCAAATTATCAGATAGGCTACATAGTTATATTTAAACTTTTAAAAGAAATAAGAGACTGAAACTATGAAAGATTACAAAAATAATCAGACTTGAAAAAGAACCAAATAGAACTTGAACAATTGAATTTCAAACTCAACAGAAAGCTTTAAGAGCAGATTAAACTCAGCTAAAGAGCAAATCAGTGAACTGGAAATTAGAAGAAATCATCCAGGAATCAATGCAGGAAGGCAAAGAGATAGAAAATATGAAGAATTAAAAGACATTGGGGACAGATTCCAGTATATATCCATTCAGAGTTACAGAAGGAAGAGAAAGAGAAAATACAGTAGAGACAATAATCGAACAGTTGATGACTGAGAATTTTCCAAATCCGATGAAAGATACCCAGCCAAAGATTCCGAAAACGAACAGAATCCCAAGTAAAATTTGAAAAGAGAAACTTCATCCACATTTATCAGAGTGAAGCTGCAAAATGCCAAAGTAAAAAAGAATATCTCAAATGCAGCCAGAGAGTGAACTTCAAAAGCATTGACAGCTGGATTTTTGTTAATTTGTTTATGCCTGTGCTCGGTCTTCCTTTCCACACGGGCTTTTCTCTAGTGGCAACGGCTGGGGGCTACCCTTCGTTACAGTGCACAGACTTATCACCTGGTTTCTCTTGTTGCGGAGCACAGGCTCTAGGGTGCACAGAGCACAGACTCAACAGCTGTGATGCAAAGGCTAAGTTGCTCTGCAGCGTGTGGGATCTTCCCATACCAGGGATTGAACCCATGTCTCCTGCATTGGCAGGTGTATTATTTACTACTGAGCCACAAAGGAAGTCTGACACCTGGATTTTCAATTGTCAGTTTGGTAACAATAAAACCTGGAAAACAGTGGAACCAGTATCTTCTATGTGCAGAGAGAAAATCGTCCTAGAATTGTATACACAGCAAAAAATTTAAGAATGAGGGTGAAAAAGAGACATTTTCAGACAACCAAAAATTGAGTTTGCCTTCAGCAAGTCCTCACTAATGAAAATTCTAAAGATTAAGGCAGAAGGAAAGAAGAGAATAATAATTCAATGCAATTAGACAAGAAAAAGCAATTAAAGGCATAATAATTGGGGGGGGAGAGGTAAAACTATTTCTATGTGTAGGTGGTTTAATTGAATATCTGGAGAACCCAAAAGAATTTATTGAAAAACTATTAAAATAATAAGATAATTTAGTAGAGTCACCATACAAAAAATTAAAATGCAGAAATCAGTAATACATACACAGTTACCAATTAGAAGGTATAATGGAAAAGAAGATTCCATTTAAAATATCAAAAGATAAAATATTCAAGCCCACCTTACAAGAAATGTGCAAAATGAGAAAATGATAAAACATTATTAAAAGGCATACAAGTGGACATCCTATCAGCCATATTCTTCACAGGACTACTCAACAGCATAAAAGTGTGTTCTAAGTTAGTATATAAATTTAATATCACTTGAGTTTTAAAGAATCATATATTTTCTAGAGGGAGATTATATAGAAGAATAAATAAACAGAATAGCCATCAAACACCCCAAAAAGATTAGTGAGGAAGTGCTGGCCCTACCAAATATAAAAATGTATCATAAGGCCTCAATAATTAAAAGACTGTGGTGATGACTAATGAATAGACAGATTAATATAAAATAATAGAAAATCTAGACACAGACTTAGGTTGAATATAGCTAGTTTCAAATGTTAGAAATATCATAATATAGAATAGTGGGAAATACTATAATATGGAGGACGTATCAGCCTTTTCATACAAACTCAAAGACTGAACTAGGACTAGAAGGTAGGAAAAAAGCTACAAGGAAACGTCTATCATTTTGTTCAATAAAAGAATCATGTTCTAATAGTCATTGCTGACCAAAAACAAATGGACTAACTCTGAAAGTTCTCTATCACTTAACATTATACATCTTAAATTACAGTACAATTTTAGAAACTTAATGAAGTACCATAGATATGATCTTGGCTGCACTTCAGATCTAGGAAAAAATTCAAGACCTAAACAGAATCACAAAGACCGCCCCCCCCCCCCGCCAATTATTATGCCTTTAATTGCTTTTTCTTGTCTAATTGCATTGAATTATTATTCTCCTCTTTCCTTCTGCCTTAATCTTTAGAATTTTCATTAGTGAGGACTTGCTGAAGGCAAACTCAATTTTTGGTTGTCTGAAAATGTCTCTTTTTCACCCTCATTCTTAAATACTCAAACATAGACCCAATGATCAACTGTGTAGGTGTTACACTAAGATTCATGCATCTGATGGTTGGTTTAATTCAATGACCTTTAAAATCCTTTCTGTTCTTAAGTCTTTGTGATTCTGTTTAGGTCTTGAATTTTTTCCTAGATCTGAAGTGCAGCCAAGATCATATCTATGGTACTTCATTGAGTTTCTAAAATTGTACTGTAATTTAAGATGTATAATGTTAATGAAATCATTCAGTGGTTAATTCAAAATAATTCTGTCCAAGATCTGGGCAGCAAAGAAAAAATGAGAATTTTTTAAGGGTGTACAACTTAGAAAGATATGTTTTTTTCAGTGTTTAAATGTAAAATAAGGAGTTCCCTGGTAGTCTAGTGGTTACGATTCAGGGCTTTCATTGTTGTGGCCCAGGTTCAACCCCTGGTTGGGGAACTCCACAAGCCACACAGTACAGCTAAAATTTAAAAAATAAAAAAATTTTTAATAGATGTAAAACAGAAGTCCTACAAGTGTATAGACAGAAACTTCCTTCTTAGACCCAAGAGCATTGACATATATGCCAACAGATCACACCTGCATAGTTCATGGCTCCAGTAGCAACAGAAGCTTCTTTAGACTTTGCTGGAGACAAACTCCATCAAACAGACTAAAGTAAAAATAAACGTTTGTGACTGCCATTGTGTGCTCAGTTGTGTCTGACTCTTTGCAACTCGATGGACGGTTGCCTGCCAGGCTCCTCTGTCCATGGGAATTTTCCAGGCAAGAATACTGGAGTGGGTTGCCATGCTCTCCTCCAGGGATCGAACTCAGGTCTTCCTCAGGTCTTCCAATTGCAGGTGGATTCTTTACCAGCTGAGCCACCAGGGAAGCCATTAGGTACATGATATTCATTGTCTTGGGATCCTCAGTTAACAGGTGGTTAAAACTACAGGATTAAGATAGCAATGTGGAGAGTGTTGAATGAGAGGGAAAATAAGCCAAGGAAAGAATATCAACATTTAAGAGGCAGGAAGAGGTGGAAGACTACATGAAAAGAAAGAAGTAGGAGAAAGATGGAATTTTTGTTTTGCAAAGAGAGATGACCAAAAAAGTGAATGGTTAACAGGAGCAAATGCTACAGAGAAGTCAGGTTAAATATGGGGTTGGAGACACCTGGATCTGACAATAAGATCACTGGGGGACTTTACATAGAGTTTTAAGAAAAGTGATTGTGCTAGGAAGGAGGGAAAGAAGTAGTAAAGAAGGAGAAAAAAAACCAAAGGACATATTTTCTCAGATGGGAGAGACCATGATTATAGATTGCTAATACACTGATGAAATGGAATCATTAGAGAGGAAGGCATTAAGATACTAAAGAAAGAAGACAATGCACATGAGATTAAGTACCCAAAGGAAGACATGACCTTGGATGGGAAGACTGAGACTAAATGGAGAAGGAGGGGTGTGGGCAGAAGCAGAGAAGTCTGAGGCGATGCCTCAGGAAGTGGCAGGGCAGCTCCCCTCTGTAACATGTTGTGCCGTGCTCAGTCGCGTCCCACTCTTCGTGACCCTCTGGACTATATAGTCTGTCAGGCTCCTCAGGCCGTGGGATTTTCCAGAGGCAAGAATACTGGAGTGGGTTGCCATATCCTAGGAGGCAAAATCACCCTCCAAGAAAGTGAAAAGAGATGTTTGGGTGAGGACTCTCTTCTTTACAAGAGAGAAGACCTGCCAGTGCTCTTGGTCAGAACCCAAATTCCCAGAGAGTAAATGAATGAGGATTCAAAACATTGGTTGGAAAAAGTCAAGGTGCTCTTATCCATTGAAATACAGGAAAAGCGTGAATGATGACCAGTGCTAATGCATGGCAAATACCTCTTCTCCAAGTAGCTGCTGTTTTTCTTCATGTGTCAATAACCTAATTTTTCTGCCTTTGAGGCCAGAAAGGAGGTAAGAGGACGTGGTGATCCAATCATAACATTCTCTCTGAGAAGAGACAAAAGATAATCACTAAACAGAAAAAATCAGATTATACCAACTCATTTATTCACTTACTCCTACTGAGGAACTGCTAAGAGTAAGTCCTCTAAATATAACTCCATTCAATTAACTTTGTATCAGTTCAGTTCAAAGATTTGTGCAGAAGTGATTTTCTATTAATATAGACCTAAATCATATCATCTCTTATCAACAGGGTTTGGGATCTGGGTTGAAATGGGACAAGTAGTGAAGTGCTATAAAATTAGAGGCAGAAAGGCTGTTGGATTTACTAAGGTCTAATGACTTGTCCCAATAAATATTATGTAACTGACCAGGGTCAATTACAATTATATGACAATAACAGCAGCAAACACTTATGTAGCACTCTGTTCTATGCAGCGTACATTACAACTAATTCGATCCTCATTATGAGACTATTACTAGCCTCATTAAACTGAGGAATAGAGCAGTTAAATATCTTGCTCAAGGCCACATATATATTTACTTACTGTGCTTAGATTCTAATCCAGGTGGCCAGGGCTCTTAACCATTACAAAAATATAACTTCTCCAGCCCCCAATAAAGGGAAAGAGTTGAAACACTTTTTTATAGAAAAGGAGCTCATCTCTTATCTATCAAGATAACACGATTGGTCCACAGCAGGTCTTATTCCCGCAAAGGGAACAGAAAAACTACCTTTACTAAGATCTCCTACCACCTAAGCTTTGGATCCAGTGTTTAAAAGATGCGTTATTCCTTATTAGTGAGAAAAAGCAGAGGGAATTGGAAGCATTATTTTCTCTGGGGAAGGGGATTTGGACATTCACACCATCCAAAAAAAAAAAATTGTACCATGTGGGGAAATAATCACCCACTTTAGGTCCTTGAAGCAAACCATGCTGCTGCTGCTGCTAAGTCACTTCAGTCGTGTCTCACTCTGTGCAACCCCATAGATAGCAGCCCACCAGGCTCCTCTGTCCCTGGGATTCTCCAGGCAAGAATACTGGAGTGGGTTGCCATTTCCTTCTCCAGTGCATGAAAGTGAAAAGTGAAAGTGAAGTTGCTCAGTCATGTCTGACTCTTTGAGACCCCATGGACTGCAGCCTACCAGGCTCCTCCGTCCATGGGATTTCCCAGGCAAGAGTATTGGAGTGGGGTGCTATTGCCTTCTCTGAAGCAAACCATAAAAAGCAGTAATAGGTCTCATATTTTTCTCATGATTAAACTTTTATTGTGGAATTATTGTGAAAAATTAGAGCCAAAAATTTTTTTTAATCTAATCCAAACCTTTGTGTTATTATAAATAAGGAATAGAAGCCTCTTCAGATAAATAAGTTTACCACAGCTCTGTTAATATCACTAAGTTTAAATTTTGCATTCAAAGAGTTAGGTCAATGTCTTACTGCATATCAGAAAAGAGGATCAAACAAGGAGATGAAAGTATTGGGTTCTAGTCCTTAGTTCTTCTAATTGGTTGTGGCTTCTTGAGTAAACTCTTAATAGTCTTCATCTATTAAAAACAGATGAAGCTGTTGGTTTACTCTAGATGACCCCTATGTACCGGAGAGCTGGTAAAACATTTATTGGTGGGGTGGGGGGAATCCCTAATTTGTAGCATTTATTGAATTCCAAAATATATACTCTCATAGGGCAATTTCAATGGTAGTCATCAATTTAGTATGTTATCACTGAATGTGGAGTTGGGAAGAGGTCTGCACAGTCAGCTCTTGTGAGGCAGCCTGAGCCTCCATCATACCACTGCCCCTAAAGACCCTTCCAGCCTTAAAATTTGATGCATATTTTAACTTTATCATACCTAGAACAAAAACATTTGTCAATTTTGAAAATAGTAATGACCTTATAAAAGTTTTAGTTCTTCAGAGTTAGTTCACCATCCATGAGAAATAAACTATTTTCAGCTGAATTGCAGTCTATAAAGCAGATCCTAGTCATTTTCTTACAAACTTCTGAGACATTGAAAATACTACCATAGAACATATTTTTCCTTACTGGTGGGGAAAATATCACTACGAGTCTTTAAAAAAATGTATTTACTTATTTGGCTGCATGGGGCCTTAGTTGCGGCATGCGTATTTTTCAGTTGTAGCATGTGGAAAGTTCCCTGACCAGGGATCAACCCAGGCCCCAGCATTGGGAGTGTGGAGTGTTAGTCACTGGCCATCAGGGAAGTCCCAATATGAATTTTTGATAAAAGTTTCATGGCTATCTATACAGTCAAGGAAGTTTTCCTAAAAAACCTTTAACATCACTTTTGATGAGCTAGACGGAGATAGCTTGGTTGTCAATCAATACATGTGGATCTCCTTCCATCAATACTCTGATTCTGATAATGTCTGATTCAGGGCTGTTAATAAATGCTTCTGATGTGAAGTGAAAAGACTAAAATTCATGTCTGGGGAGAAGGAGAAGGTCCTAAATGTTAAGCCTATTGTGAGGATCAAAAACAGAACAAAAGGCTACAGGAGATAGTTTTATAAGAGGTAGGTCCACAGTGGTAATGTAGTTATTAAGAATCCATCATCTCCAAGTCCCCCCAAAAGGGTAACAAAGCTGAGATCTCTGAGTTTACCTGCTGGAACACTGCAAGAGGCAACTCTCCAGCACCACTCTTCAAAGTCATACTCTTTTCAGAGGCCCATATCCTGAAACTGGCAGTAGTATCTTGGGCAACATACAGGTTACTGTAGCCCAAGGTGGATAGTAGGGTCTTGATAGATTACACAGGGCAAGACAAGAAAGAATGGCATCAATTGCAGCCAGAAGTCAGTTTGAAGGGCACCAGCCATAAGTCTTCTCATTTCTATCATGGTAGGTATTTGGCGTTGAAAGGATTGTTCCTTCCCACATGTTCTCAGAACTATCAGGTGCTGGTCAGTGTGTGTCTTTCAGAAGTCTTGGCCTGCTGAAGTTTATTTCAGAAATCTTTCCAGGTAATCTGGTGATTGCTCAGATTATGAACAAACTCCAAGGCAGCAGTGATTCTAAATCTAGACGCCTGGCACATTATAGATGATCAACCTAACACTCTGGCTTAAAGACATCTGGCTTATTCTAGGTTTTCAGCAGCTGCTTCCGCTATAGTGGACCCAGTGTCGTACTCTGACTGCATGCCAGGACTCTTTGACATAGTGCTCCTAAACAGTGAATGAAAACATAAGCAAGTCTCATTCCCAAGTGAAGCAGCTGATATGCACTGAGAACATCTTTTTTTTTTCCAGAAATAGGCATAGGGGTAAGAATCCCAAGAACTGAGTCCTCTTGGAAGATGGCAGCCCAGCTGGGTGAGGTCTGAATGAATATACCAGGGTCAGATGGGGGGTAAATAGGGTCATTAGTTACTGAACTGCCTTGATGGTCTTGGGGAACTAGATCATCCCCAAGACTTCATGAAGAAGTCATTTCTCCAGGGGATTATTATGGTAGAGTGGAGTATGAACCATCAGTAAGAGTGATCAACTCCAGAGGATGCTGACTTAAGAGGCCTCCTGAACCAGAAACCAGTCCAGCATCATGCAACTCTCACATTTATCAGGAAGGAGCCCAAGAAATAGCAGATTGTGGGAAACCATCATTAAGGTCAAATATCAGTCCTTTGGGTTGGCAAGATGTTCTTCTTCAGGGGCTGGAATGTAGCTGGGGTGTGCTACCATCACAGTATGCCCACATTAGAGAAAGCTTCTCTGGAGAACCATCTTCTACTCTTCACCTTGTAGGATATGCATAAGGCCATATTAGTTCCAGAGTCTGATGTCATAAAGATTCACATACCACACAGGTTGTCCAGGAGATGAGAGGAAGACAGTAGTAGTCAGGATGGGGATGAATTTGAAATGAAGTTAACCCTAATGAGAGGGGAACTAACCATTAATTTAAAAATAAAATAAAGAATAAATAAAAAAATAAAATAAAATAAAGCTTTCATAAAATCTCCAAATATGGATTTTTTTTTTTTTGGCAGCACCATGCAGCTTGCAGGACCTTACTTCTCAACCAGGGATCAAACCAGGGACCCTGCAGTGAAAGCACCAAATTGTAACCACTGGACCACCAGAGAACGTCCTGGATGACTTCATATAAGTCCCAAGATCCCCTCACCATAACATCTCCCTCATATTGCTATAGCTTTAACATTTTTTTAAAGATTTTTTTATGTGTATCAATTTTAAAGTTTTTATTGAATTTATTACAATATGGCTTCTCTTGTTTATGCTCTGGTTTCTTGGCCTTGATGCATATGAGATCTTGAGCTCCCTGACCATGGATGGAACCCACATAGCCTGCATTGAAAGGCAAAGTCTCAACCACTGGACTGCCAAGGAAGTCCCCTCTATAGCTTTAACTTTAATGAGGAGATATACCTCAAAGTACCCTGAATCTTCATTTTAAAATCGTCCTTATCTGAAAATGTGGTCTCATCACATAGCTCTATCCCATTTAAGTAAATGAGAAATAAGGTGTATAACAAAACAGGCCGATAGTCCCTACTACCATCTATGGCAGATCCAGCCTGCCAAAGCCAGGATATTCACCACATCCAGGTGGGTAGCAGCAGGCCTGAGAAGATGTGAGCACACTTCCAGACGCACAGTATAAGGGCTACAAGATCCCAGAGACCATTCAGTTCAGAGGCACACAAATCTGCTGGAAACAATGCCTCTGAGGTCTTCCCAGAAACAAAACTAAAAGACATTTCAGTTCCTATATGAGAAGTAAAATATACCTATAAAAACATATTTCAAATACTAAAATATTCTTACTCTCCTGACATGCACCCTAGTTATTCATAGTGTTATTATTTTAAGTTTCTACTGAAAGGAATTTCTATTTTAAAATTTGGATTTAGCATCTATATTTATGAAGTTTATTTCTGCTAAACTTCATTTGTAGTTTGACTTCATCTGACTTCCCTTGTAGCTCAATCGGTAAAGAATCTGTCTGCAGTTGCAGGAGACCCTACACTGGGTTCAATCCTGGGTTGGCAAGATCCTCTGGAGAAGGAAATGACAACCCACTCCAGTATCCTTGGCCTGGAAAATCTCATGGACAGAGGAGCCTGGTGGGCTGCAGTCCACGGGGTTATGAAGAGTCAGGCACAACTGAGTGACTAACACTAACACTAAAAAAAGCTTTGCCAGCTCTATGGAATAAACTGGGGAAAAGTTCAATCATTACCTATGCTCTTAAACTGTTTACATGGCGTGGGGATTACCTGCTCCTTCAAAGTCTGAACACATCTATGGAGGCCAGGCAAAATTTTGAGGTTTTTTCCAACAAATGTATCAACTTCTTCTCTGAAAATTGACCAGTTTTATCCTTCTAAATTTAAAGTTACTGTATATTTTCCTAGCAATTTTCCATTTCTTAGAGATTTTTAAATCAATAAGATATTGCACATAAAATTTTGTTATAATCCATTTTTTAAAAAACTGTGAGATCTATTACATATACAGAAGAGCATAAAATCATAGAATTTTAATGAGAACAGTCATTTAAACATCAACAGACCAAAGAACAGAAAACTGCCTGCATTCTATACACCAGTCCTGACACAGCATAATACAATATCCCTTCTACTGTTTATGGGCGGGTCTCAAAATCATAAGCTCAGCTATGCTTTACGTGCGTGTACTCAGTCGCTTCAGTAGTGACCAACTCTGTGCGACTCCATGAACTACAGCCTGCCAGGCTTCTCTGTCCAGGGATTCTCCAGGCAAGAATACTGGAGTGGGTTGCCATGTCCTCCTCTGGGGGATCTTTCCCACCCAGGGATCAAACTACACTTCCTGCACTGCAGGCAGGCTCTTTACCCACTGAGTCACCATACCTTATGAAACAAGAAAAGGAAGAGTAAATTAAATCCAAAATAAGTAGAAATAAGGAAATAATAAAGAGCAGTGTGGAAATTAGCGAAACAGAAAAATAGAGAAAAACTGGTAAAGGCAAAATCAAGTTTTTGAGATAAAAAAATAGATAAATCTTTTTATAGACTGATGAGAACAAAAAGAGAAAAAATACAAATTTTTAATAACAGGGACAAGAGTGGACATCCTATAATTATTAAAAGGATAATGGGGAATAACGTGAGCAACTCTACGTCAATAAATTAGACAACTTAGATGAAATTACAGATTCCTTACAAGACCAAAGCTAAGGAGCTCTCTCAAGAAGATATAATAGCCCTATATGCAGTAAGGAAATTTCCTCAAACCCAGTAGAGAAACTGGCTAGCCTTATATCTGAATAGCTCTATCTTCGTAATTTAAAACTTTCTCACAAACCTAAATGACTTCACTGGTGAATTATATCAAACATTTAAGGAAGAAATAATATATAATTATATACAAATTGCTCTATAAAATAGAAGAGTAAAAAACACTTCCCAACTACATTACCCCTAATATCAAAAACAAAAATATTAGAAAACAAAGTAAACTACTAATATATAATCAGTATCTTCAAGAACATCAATGCAAAAATTCTACACAAAACTTCAACCAATTGAATTTAGTAATATATAAAAGACAGCACACCACGATCAAGTGGGATTTATACCAGGAACGTAAGGTTCATTTAATATTCAATTCAAAAATCAATCAGGGACTTCGCTGCTGGCCCAGTGGTTAGGAATCTGCCTTCCAACGCAGGGAACATGAGTTTGATCTCTGGTCAGAGAACTAAGATCCCACATGCCCATGGGGCAACTAAACCCATGCACCACGACTAGAGAACCCAAGCACGGCAACTACTGACCCTGTGTGTCCTAAAGCCTGTGCTCCGCCAAAGAAGCCTGTGCACTGCAACTAGAGAGAGTCCACGCAACGCAATGAACACCCAGCACAATCACAAATAAATAAATAATAAAAAAATCAATCAATGCTCACTGTCATGTTAAAAGACTAAAAAAGACAACTCATCGACCGTCTCAGTAGAGGCAGAAAAAGGATTTGATAAAATCCAACATTCATTCCTGATTCTAAAAAGATTTTTAACAAACATGGAATAACAATAAAGCTTCCTCAATATGATAAAGGACACCTAGGAAAAGCCTACACCTTCCATTACACTTAAAGATGACAGAATAAATACTTTCCCCCTAAACTATAACAAGGATGTCTGTTCTCACTGCTTTTACTCAGTCTGGTACGGGAGACTCTAGTTAGTCAAGAAGTCAAGGAAAAGAAATTAAAGGCATGTAAATTAGAAAGAAAGAAATAAAACTGTCCTTATCTGCAGATGATATAATTATATACATAGAAAATTCTAAGGAATCTGAAAAAAAAAATCTTAGCAGGGATAAGTGAGTTCAGTAAGGTCACAAGATATGAAATAAATATATTTAAAAAATCATGATACAATGCTCATTGTAGCCTAGACATGGAAGCAACCTAAATGCCCATCAACAGAAGAATAAAGATGTGATACGTACATACATATACATATAATGGAACAGCACTGAATCATAAAAAGAATGAATTACTGACATTTGTAGCAACATGGATAGATCTAGAGATTACCATACTAAGTGAAGCCAGACTGAGAATGTAAATATCATATCACTCACATGTGGAATCTAATAAAAAATTTTTTTAAATCATTTTAAAAAAAGGATACAAATGAACTTTTACAAAACAGAAAGTCTTACAGATATCAAAAACAAGCTTATGATTACCAAAGGGGAAAACATGGGGAGAAGGGATAAATCAAGAGCTTGGGATGAACATACCCAAACTATTATATACAAGATAGATAATGAACAAGGACATCCTACAGAGCTCAGGGAACTCTACTCAATATTCTGTGATCACCTATAAGAAAAAAGTATCTAAAAAGGAATGAATAGGGACTTCCTGGTGGTCCAGTGGATAAGAATCTGCCTGCTAATGCAGGGGACATGGGTTCAGTCCCTGATCTGGGAAGATCTCATGTGTCACGGAGCAACTAAGTCCACGGCACCACAACTTCTGAATCCTGCATGACTAGTATCTGAGCTCTGCAGCAAGAGAAGCCACCACAATGAGAAGCCTGTGCACAGCAAGGAAGAGTAGCTCTTGCTCTCCACGACTAGAGAAAGCTTGTGTGTGCAGCAACATGAACCCAGCACAGCCGAAAATAAATAAATAAATCCCTAAAAAGAATGACTACAAACCACTTTGCTGTACACTTGAAACTAACCCAACATTGTAAATCAACTATACTCCAATAAACTTTTTCAAATCAGTGATAATTCTGTTACAAAAGAATAGTAAGAAATTACAGAATAATATAATCTGCAACAGTACCAAAATATAAAATACATAGGAATAAACCTTACAAAGACCTATATACTGAAAACTACAAAGCTTTGCTGAAAGAAAGAAATAACTTAAGTAAATGAAGAGATATGCAATCTTCACAGGCCCAAAGACTCAATACTGTTAGGATGTCAGTTCTCCACAAATTAATCAATAGGGAAAATGTAATCATAAGAAAAATCCCAATAGGTTTCTTTGGAAACATGGATAAGCTAATTCTAAAAACTTCACATATGGAAAGCAAAGGACCTAGAATAGCCTGGGCAATCTTGAAAAGAACAAATTTGGAGGATTTACCTTACTAATCTCAGAACATTATAAAACTATAGTAATCAAAACAGTTTGATAATGGTGACAATGTTGACACACAGATCAATAGAACATAGTAGAATATCCAGAATAATCTCCATATATACGATCCATGTGCTGTGGTCGCTCAGCCGTGTCTGACTCTCGGGGACCCCACAGACTGTAGCCTGGCAGGCTCCTCTGTCCATGGGATCCTCCGGGCAAGAACACTAGAGCGGGCTGCTGTGCCCTCCAGATTTTTAAAAAAGATGAATAGGCTTCTGAATAGAGAAAGGGTAGTTTTTCCAACACATGGTGCTAAACAACTGGATACCCAAATGCCAAAAAGTGAACTTCAACCAATATCTGGCACCAGAAAACAAAAAAATGGGTCACTCAAAATGGGTCACAGATCTGAACCCCCAAAGCCTAAAACTATAAATCTTCAGATGTTCAGTTCAGTTCAGTCACTCAGTCGTGTCCGACTCTTTGCGACCCCATGAATCGCAGCCCGCCAGGCCTCCCTGTCCATCACCAACTCCCAGAGTTCACCCAGACCCACGCCCATGGAGTCAGTGACGCCATCCAGCCATCTCATCCTCGGTCGTTCCCTTCTTCTCCTGCCCCCAATCCCTCCCAGCATCAAAGTCTTTTCCAATGAGTCAGCTCTTCACATGAGGTGGCCAAAGTACTGGAGTTTCAGCTTTAGCATCATTCCCTCCAAAGAAATCCCAGGGCTGATCTCCTTCAGAATGGACTGGTTGGATCTCCTTGCAGTCCAAGGGACTCTCAAGAGTCTTTTCCAACACCACAGTTCAAAAGCATCAATTCTTCAGCGCTCAACCTTCTTCACAGTCCAACTCTCACATCCATACATGACCACAGGAAAAACCACAGCCTTGACTAGACAGACCTTGGTCGGCAAAGTAATGTCTCTGTTTTTGAATATGCTATCTAGGTTGGGCATAACTTTTCTTCCAAGAAGTAAGCGTCTTTTAATTTCATGGTGCAGTCACCATCTGCAGTGATTTTGGAGCCCAAAAAAGTAAAGTCTGACACTGTTTCTACTGTTTCCCCACCTATTTCCCATGAAGTGATGGGACCAGATGCCATGATCTTCATTTTCTGAATGCTGAGCTTTAAGCCAACTTTTTCACTCTCCTCTTTCACTTCCATCGAGAGGCTTTTTAGTTCCTCTTCACTTTCTGCCATAACGGTAGTGTCATCTGCATATCTGAGGTTATTGATATTTCTCCCGGCAATCTTGATTCCAGCTTGTGTTTCTTCCAGTCCAGCGTTTCTCATGATGTACTCTGCATACAAGTTACATAAGCAGGGTGACAATATACAGCCTTGATGTAGTCCTTTTCCTATTTGGAACCAGTCTGTTGTTTCATGTCCAGTTCTAACTGTTGCTTCCTGGCCTGCATACAGATTTCTCAAGGGGCAGGTCAAGTGGTCTCATACTCCCATCTCTCTCAGAATTTTCCACAGTTTATTGTGATCCACACAGTCAAAGGCTTTGGCATAGTCAATAAAGCAGAAATAGATGTTTTTCTGGAACTCTCTTGCTTTTTCCATGATCCAGTGGATGTTGGCAATTTGATCTCTGGTTCCTCTACCTTTTCTAAAACCAGCTTGAACATCAGGGAGTTCACGGTTCATGTATTGCTGAAGTCTGGCTTGGAGAATTTTGAGCATTACTTTACTAGCATGTGAGATGAGTGCAATTGTGCGGTAGTTTGAGCATTCTTTGGCATTGCCTTTCTTAGGGACTGGAATGAAAACTGACCTTTTCCAATCCTGTGGCCACTGCTGAGTTTTCCAAATTTGCTGGCATTCTGAGTGTAGCACTTTCACAGCATCATCTTTTAGGATTTGAAACAGCTCTACTGGAATTCCATCACCTCCACTAGCTCTGTTTGTAGTGATGCTTTCTAAGGCCCACTTCTTAGATAACAATACCAAAAGAAGACCCATTAAAAAAAATGATAGATTGAACTTCATCAGTTAAGAAGTTCCCCTTTTTAAAGACATTGTTAAGAGAAGAAAAGGAAGTCACAGACTGAGAGAAAATATTTCTAAATCACACATCCAATAAAGGACTTTTATCCAGAATACAAAATGTACTTTCAAATTCAATGATAACAAAACAAACAAACCAATAATAAAAGGCCAAAGATTTGAGCAGATATTTTACCTTTTTTCCTTGAATAGTTTATTAATTTTATTTCACTTGTAATGACTTACACATATCAAGTAACCAGTAACCAACTATAAAACAACTGTATTTCTTTTTTTAGCATTTTTCCAGTTTTACTGATATATAATTGATGTTTAATATGTATAATATAATGATTTGATATATGTATGTATTGCAAAATGATTACCACAACAAACTCAGTTAACATCCATTATCTCACAGTTACATTTTTTTTTCTTGTGATAACTTTTAAGATCTACCCTCTTCGCAACTTTGTACCTTTCACCAAAGGAGATGCAATGCCAAATAATCCCATGAAAAGATGTTCAACATCACTGATCATGAAGGAAATGCAAATTAAAACTACAACGGCATACCACGAGCCACTTATTGGAATGTCTAAAATTGAAATCACTGACCGAATCAAATTTTGGCGAGGGCCTGAAACAACTGGAACATTCATATACTGCTGGCAGGAACGTAGAAGACAGTTTCTCAAAAAGCTACAAACACAAGCCATATGACCTAGTCATCCCATTTCTAGATATTTATTTAAGACAAATGAAAGCAATGCATATGTTTATTGTAAAGCAATTGTGCCTAAAAAGTCTACTTAAAACAAACAAAACAAAAGTAAGGGGAATATAGAGTTATTACCTTCATCTTCTCCAGTTCATTAAGTTCCTTATTCGGATTTTTTTCTAAGTGACTTGCTTTACTCACAGCCATAGCTACTACCAGCTCTTTGCAACAGCTGAAAAACACACACACACACACACACACATACAGAGCATCAGCTTTTTATTGCTGGTTTCTCTTATAAGTCCAAATACAGTGGAAGTTTACCAAATAATTAAGCTACTGATTGACCACAGAATAATTTGTTTCTTGCTCAGTTTCTCAGTCCTATCCTCCCCCTTCCCTCCATTCAAGTCATGTTCAACCATTGGTAAAACTGAATGGAAATGAAGGCAAAACTGGCTAAATTGTAAAAACGACTTCTCAAATCTGAAGTAATCATAGTGACAGTAAGCTTCCTAGTTAATAAAGTACAGTTTTATAGACATCTTCTTTATTTGATGGGAATCTTCTAGCTTTTCAGATATAAGGCTCTTTTCCTCTTTTTAAAAAAAGTTACTTGTCTGCACTGGGTCTCAGTTGTGGCATGTGGGATTTAGTTTCCTGACCAGGGATCAAATGCAAGCCTCTGGCAATGAGAGCTCAGAGTCTTAGCCATTGGACCACCAGGAAAGTTCCTCACTTTTTCCTTTTTTAAAATATGTTTTGGTTGGTGTTTAGTAAAACATATAAAAGTATACATTCAATTTTGCATGGAATTACATATGCAAATTATACTTACTCCCCCCACAGTAGGTGCAAAACTGCAATTTATGCAGCTGGTTTGGTTTGTTGTTTTTTTTTGTTTCACTTCTCACTCCCACATACATATACACTTCCTATTCTGCTTAATGCTAACACTGTTTTCAAAGGAATTCTAAAGTAATTAAGAAAACACCAAAATTTCACATTCCAACAGGACAGTGTTGAACCTAGTTTAAAAACTGAACTAGTATTTCTTTCAGGGTTTTAAAACAATCCCTTATTGCTACTACTAACTGCCCTTCTCTCCTCTGCTTTTTGTTTTTTTTTTTTTTCCAATTTTTATTGGAGTATAGTTGATTTACAGTGTTTTTCCTCTGCTTTATGTCACATTTAATTTTCAACAGAAATAATACAATAACCAGATAGTTTCACCTGCTCAAATAGCTGGAATATTGGGACAACTTTTTTGCCAGGGCCATTGCATCTAGCTCTAACTTGGCAATTCCTAGATCATGTTTTTCAGCACTATTCTCCAAATTTATGAGAGATCTGGATCAGGAAAGTCAGGTATCATTAAAATCAGCAAATTTACCATCCACTGGATCATGGGTATATGCAATTCATCCATCTGTTAAAAAAAAAAAAAGAGTATAATATAAATGACCCATTTAAAATAAATCAAACAGCAAAAACCATATAAAGTTTAAAATAGAACTGTTTTCTAACAAATCAATTATCACATCAATCCAATCAATCCAGTCCAATTAATCCAATCCAATCAATTAAACCCTTAGATCAGAGTCAGGTCTTTGTGAGGAACAGTGTCAGGCCTTAGTGAGGTCCATAGGCTTTAGTGAGGAAACTGATACAAATTAAATCAGTCAAACCAAACTAATCAAACTAATCAATCTAATCTACTCATCCAACCCTTCAATCAAATCAAGCCCAGCAGGAGTTTAGTGAGAACCAGAGTTAGGGGATGGAGAAGGCAATGGCAACCCACTCCAGTATTCTTGCCTGGAAAATCCCATGGACAGAGGAGCCTGGTAGGCTGCAGTCCATGGGGTCGCTAGGAGTGAGCGACTTCACTTTCACTTTTCACTTTCATGCATTGGAGAAGGAAATGACAATCCACTCCAGTGTTCTTGCCTGGAGAATCCCAGGGATGGGGGAGCCTCGTGGGCTGCCATCTCTGGGGTCGCACAGAGTCGGACACAACTGAAGCGACTTAGCAGCAGCAGCAGCAGCAGAAAGAGTTGCCCTTCCCCTAACTCTGCTGCTGCAGTTCAGTTCAGTCGCTCAGCCGTGTCTGACTCTTTGGGACCCCATGAATCGCAGCACGCCAGGCCTGTCCATCACCATCTCCCGGAGTCCACTCAGATTCACGTCCATCGAGTCAGTGATGCCATCCAGCCATCTCATCCTCGGTCGTCCCCTTCTTCTCCTGCCCCCAATCCCTCCCAGCATCAGAGTCTTTTCCAATGTGTCAACTCTTCGAATGAGGTGGCCAAAGTACTGGAGTTTCAGCTTTAGCATTGTTTTAAAATCTTACAAATAAAGTGTTTCAATGATTGACAATCTTTTGTTTAAAAAAAGAAATGCTGCATTGTCTAATGTTTATAAAAACAACTGACTGACATTATGGTAGATGGAAAATTTTACTATAATGAATTTCTTCAATTTGGATTGCTTCTTTGCAAGCTATTATTTTAGCAATGACAGTCCTTAAAAAAAAACAAAGTAAACTGAACTGAGAAGCAGATATTCAGATGGCTTTGTCACTAAACATTAACCTGTGCTTATAAAAAAATTATGAAGCTTGTTCAATCACATCAATTTTTAAAAAAATCATTACTAAAAATAATTTTAAAATATTATTCATCTCATCCCTTTTGATTAGTCATATATATTTTAAAATGTAGAAAAAAAAGTCAATAGAGTAAGTCTCACATGTAAGTTAGAAATGAATTGTTCAATGATTTTTTGCTGATAGAGATACACAATAAAAAATCTTTGAAGATCGGTTTTACTGCCAAGCAGCACAGATTAGATGTCAAAAAGGTATAAAGAAAAAAAAAAATCTGGAATAAAGTGGATCAGAAAGAAAAATAAATAGTGAGTGAAATAAAGATAAAATTTTCCATTTTTAAATACTTATACCAATTAATATAGATTAATATGGATATATACTGTTTCTTAAAAAATATATAATCTTGCAAGTTTTCTATTCAGTTTAACTACATTATAATCTTATAGCATCAAAATGGAGAAGTATATAAAGGTACTTTCTAAATAATCCTATATTATAAAAACTGAATTCATTAATATTAAAAATTGAGACTATGATTCCCCAGAGATAATCCCCAGTAGTAAACTGAGTATCTCATCAAAGAAGGTGTTAATGTAGCAACACCATAAAACATCAGCAATATTGGAATGTCCCTTCTCACTTCAAAGAAATATTTACTGAGTCTCACTATGTGACAGGCACTCTCCTACCCGTTTTCTTCTTACTTCTGGTTGTGTTCTAAATCAGAAATTTCTCACGGGTCTGGAGATCCCCTATATCCATATTTCCATTCTTAACATATTGCTCTTCAACTCTTGGTGTTTCTATATTTACAACATGCTCACAGACTGATATAATGCTTCATAAGTAGCATTCCCATATAACACGCTGATCTCTGCCTTTCAAATTCCTAATTTAAGCAATATTAAAATTAGCCAAATTCATTTTATCAATTTTGTAACATCAAATATTTGCATATTATATTTACTTATAATAAGAGACTCCTGTGTAAGTTTAGATTATAATTAAGATTAGGAAGTGGGAGTAAATATAATAAACTAACACATCCATTGGAAATTATTACTTCATGTTGTGATAGTTAAGAAGTCCACAGGTTCAGTTCCTCAGAATGGCAGGGCAAGTCCCTATTCTAATAACTATAAACCATTTGTATTGTAGCATTTTGTCTTTCTTCCTAGAAACACGTTTCTGTCATCCCTTCAGCCACTCAAGGGCACCAACATAAATCCTTAAAATGATTAACATTATTGAGGAAAAACTTTTTTCAGTATACTGCTGCTAAGTCGCTTTAGTCATGTCCGACTGTGTGCAACCCCATGGACTGCAGCCCACCAGGCTCCCCCGTCCCTGGGATTCTCCAGAACACTGGTGTGGGTTGCCATTTCCTTCTCCAATGCAGGAAAGTAAAAAGTGAAAGTGAAGTCGCTCAGTCGTGTCCGACTCTTAGTGACCCCATGGACTGCAGCCCACCAGGCTCCTCCGTCCATGGGATTTACCAGGCAAGAGTACTGGAGTGGGGTGCCATTGCCTTCTCCGTATACTGAATAAAGAGTAAAGATAAAAATAGGATCTCAAAAACTTTTGATCATTGCTGAAACTTCATTCCAAATGCAGTAACATACCTCATTTAAAAATCCACTGAAAACCATTTGAGTAATTATGTAAGTTCCCATTTTGCCCTCCCAATCGCCTACTTCAATTAGCAATGACTTGGTTTTTCCCTTGAAGAAAACTCGCAGCCGAGGCAAAAAAACAATCTAATAAATTCCTGCAAGTACATACTTGGCGCTGAAGTTCCATGTTCCATTGTTAATCTCACCACCTATCTTCAAAAGCCACTGTTGAATCATGTTAAATATGTGTGTTTGTAGTTCCCTGAAGGGAAAAGCAAGTAAAATAAAGGTAAGTGACTTACTTAAGAGTATAAAAGTGAATATGAGATAAAAGAAATGGTTTCATTTGGCTGGGCCTAGTAAACTTTGGTGTGAACAATTGTTTGAGAACTCAGAGAAAGGTGAATCAAAGCCCTAAGATATTTGGTAGAAAGGCTACCCACTGACAACCTTCCTAACCTCACCTCACAGAGGTAGCCAGTTGTGAATACTGTAGACCTTACATTCACTGTTAGCTCTCTACTGTGAAAACTCACACCCTTTACATTCACTTCTATTCCAGTGAGGCCACAAAGTAAGAAGTATGAATTTTAAAATCCTCTCAAGAGATCAACTTCCAACATGACAGTGTGAGGAGAAAAGGTGACCCACTCTCCAGTGAAATTAGTAAAATTACTAAAACAAAACAATAAAATATTGAAAGCCTCTGGACAGGGTTTCAAGGACAGACAGCAACTGAAGAATTACATATTCAAGACAATTTATGAAGAGTCAGTAGGAAAGGCAAGAGTCCATGGTATTTGAACCAAAACTACTCCTGTTCTTCCCCTTCTCAGCTCAGTGAGGCAGAAACTGCACTGACTGCTGTAGTTAAGAACCCAGGACTCGCTCACCCTCCAGCCCACAGTCAGATGGCTTTCTTCCTGGCAGGAACAGGATGTCAAGGTTTCTCACTGGATCCCAAATACCCATTATTGAGGCTAAGTACTGAGAAGTGGGGACTCCTTTCTACCCAGCAGATAGCTATGAGAACTTACAGGCCAGAATCCATATCTATGTACTGCGGAACAGTGCCAATAATGTATAACGATGAATCCAACTGAGACTTCATCTCATTAAATTTTTCATTAAGTCCCTCCCACTCTTCAGGAAGCAGTTCAGGAAACTCCAGGAGGCTTTCCAACTTGAAAGAACAGAATTCAAAAGAACTAACAAAGTTGGGAGAATTTTAGAGGTACCTGGAAAAGTGAGAAAATCATTAACTTTCGGAAGTAGTTATAAGTTTATTTCAATAATAAATTATGAGATCCTAATGGGAAAGGGGATATCTTCTTCTAGTTTCATATTACTCTACAGCTTGCCTAGCAGATAATGTTGCAAAGAGTAGCTCCTAAACAAATATTTAGTGAATAAAAACTATCTAATCAGTGCTTTTCTAACTGATGGACTATTTTTATTGATGACAGTTTTTGTCTTATCTTCTTGGTGGACAATGAAATGCATTAAACACAGAACCCATGAACTACAGTTTCTGTTAAAGGGACTGAGTTATCCTGTTAAGAAGACAATGATGAAAAACAGCTTCCTCATGATTACAGGATAGTTAAAACAGAAATAAGAACAGATAATAGTTCTTGAGTCATTTTTTAGGTCACTGTTCAGGTTTACATATAGTTTTGGTCTGCTGCTGCTGCTGCTGCTGGTAAGTTGCTTCAGTCATGTTTGACTCTGTGCGACCCCACAGACAGCAGCCCACCAGGCTCCCCCGTCCCTGGGATTCTCCAGGCAAGAACACTGGAGTGGGTTGCCATTTCCTTCTCCAATGCATGAAAGTGAAAAGTGAAAGTGAAGTCGCTCAGTCGTGTCCAACTCCTTGTGACCCTATGGACTGCAGCCCACCAGGCTCCTCTATCCATGGGATAGATAATAGTTCTTGAGTCATTTTTTAGGTCACTGTTCAGGTTTACATATAGTTTTGGTCTGCTGCTGCTGCTGCTGCTGGTAAGTTGCTTCAGTCATGTTTGACTCTGTGCGACCCCACAGACAGCAGCCCACCAGGCTCCCCCGTCCCTGGGATTCTCCAGGCAAGAACACTGGAGTGGGTTGCCATTTCCTTCTCCAATGCATGAAAGTGAAAAGTGAAAGTGAAGTCGCTCAGTCGTGTCCAACTCCTTGTGACCCTATGGACTGCAGCCCACCAGGCTCCTCTATCCATGGGATTTTCCAGGCAAGAGTACTGGAGTAGGTTGCCATTGCCTTTTCCAAGTTTTGGTCTGAATAAGGACCAAGTCTAGATCCTAATCTTTGATTGATTCACTGTGACATCACGGCAAAATACCCGCTCCAAACAAATGGTGGTGGTAGGGGTTTACTCTCTAAGTCGTGTCTGACTCTTGTAACCCCATGGACTGTAGCCAACCAGGCTCCTCTGTCCTTGGGATTACTTTTGTCTAAACTCATTTGCAAAATAAGAAATGAAAATACTCCCATTTCAGAGATATATAAAGAGAAATAATTAAAAAAAAAACACAACTTTTTCTTGTCCTTGATGAAAATATTTTCACTGCCTTCATCAGTAAACTTTAATCTTTTAGGAGTTTTCAAAATGACTTGTTAATAAATGACTTCCTCATTTATTTTAAACCATTTACTACCTTGTTGCACATGTCAATGAATACACTGAAAGTGAAAGTGAAGTTGCTCAGTCCTATCCAACTCTTTGCAACCCCATGGATTGTAGCCTACCAGGCTCCTCTGTCCACAGGATTTTCCAGGCCAGATTACTGGAGTTGGTTGCCACTTTCTTCTCCAGGGGATCTTCCCGATCCAGGGAGCAAACCTGGGTCTCCTGCATTGCAGGTATATGCTTTACCATCTGAGCCACATTAAACTCATCAAATGGTATATTTAAATAGATGCATTGTAATGAATTATATCTCAATAAAGTGATACTCAATGCTTTATTTTGCTTGATTTTTAAAACTAAATGTAAAAAAAAAAAACCTAAATGTATTATTTTGATTTTCAATATTAACTGTATTGAAACTAATAATTAATATTAAAATGCTTTATACTGTTAAGCCATCTAATTATCATTACCATTGGTTTTTTTTCCTTACCATTATCCCCATTTATTCTTATTTCAAATTCTTTGTAGAGTCTTGCTATATTTTTCAAAATTTCCTCCATGAGCTTCTCTCTGGTGGTAGATTTCCCTCCATACTTTTATGGCGACCAAATATCCCAAGCCCAATATCTGTCCAGTTTTCCTGTAACTGTTTAATAATCTTGAGAGAATCATATTTTGACACTAGAAGATCCCCAGAAAATTTGTCTTTGTCTTCAATCAACATCTGGAGAGTGAAAGGGGGATGAGAAAATTAGTACATTATTCATTAATGATTTCATCAAAGTCTACTCAGGTGACTCCCAAATATTCTGGAGTTATATATCTTATTTGTCATATCATTTTCTCATATGACATACATTCTATTTTCAAAATTAAAATGAATTTAAATTAATTTTGATACTCTACAAGATAACCCATAGTTTACCAGGAAGAAATAATTATATTCAATCCTATGTAGGTAAAAATATTAGTGAGAGGCAATTAAGCCTCAGAGAGCTGACCATGTCTAATCACTATTTGCTTTGATAAGGATGTAATATTTCTGTTTATATGATCCCCACTATACTGAGAAAGTTCCTAGAATGTATAAGTTTTCATTTGTGTAACCCAAAGTACAAGTGATATGCCTGACATATCAATAAGTATTTGTGGAAAAAATAAGTTACAATTTATATATAAAGTTTGTCATTATTTCAAGACTCAGATAATGTAAACAAATCACCCACACTTATTAGCAACCGGTATTGGAAAGCATTGTAGCAGAGCAATTAAGAGACAGACTCAGCCATTTACCATTTATAGGTAACTAAGGCGAGTTACTTAACATTTCTAATCTTCAATTTCCACATGTGGAAGATGGAGGATTACAGAACCTGCATCAGGTCGATATGGAAAGCACCTTCAGCCTGACAAGTTAATGAATGAAAATTACTACTATTCCTACTAAAAAAAAGAAGCATGATTTTTTCAGTTTTATCTATGCAATGTCAAAGAGATGAACATTAAAAAAAATAAGTCGCTAAACTAACTATATTGTATGTATGACAACAAACATTTTCAATTCTGCTCAAATCATTCCAAAAGAAAAGAAATGGTTTCTTGGGATTGGATGAGATTTCATTAGGTCATGAGTTTGATGTTCACATTTGGAGGAACTCTTTGGCCACCTGCTGCGAAGAGCTGACTCATTTGAAAAGACCCTGATGCTGGGAAAGATTGAGGGCAGGAGGAGAAGAGGACGACAGAGGATAAGATGGTTGGATGGCATCACCAACTCAATGGACATAGGTTTGGGTGGACTCCAGGAGTTGGTGATGGAGAGGGAGGCCTGGCGTGCTGTGATTCATGGGGTCGCAAAGAGTGGGACACAACTGAGCGACTGAACTGGGCTGAATATTGTATTTTCCCTTACCAGACTACTGTAACAGGATAGCAGTTTGACTAGTGAAACCTATTTTCAAAGTTTGAAAATGTTACTTTAAAAAGACATTATTAATAAACAAAGTGTGTTCTATATATACAATGGAATATTACTGAACCTTAAGAAAGCAGCAAATTCTGATAAATTCTGCAATGTGGATAAACCTTGTGTGTATTATGCTAAAGAGAATAAGTCAGTCACAAAAGGATTAATTCTACATGATTTCATTTATATGAGGTGCCTAGAGTAGTCAATTTATAAAGACAAAGTAGAATGGCGGTTGCCAGGGGCTGGAGGGAGGACGAAATGGGAAGTTACTGTTTAATAGGAAGAATTTCAATTCAGGAAGATGAAAAAGTTCTGGACATGGATGGCGGTGATGGTTGCACAGCAAAAGGAATGTACTTAAGGCTACTGACCTGTACATAAAAATGATATAAATGCTAAGTTTATGTTACGTATATTTTACCACAATTTAAAATAGATGTTATTAATTTTTAAAGTCCCATGTGTCCTTAAGACAAAAGCCAGGTACATGAGAGGCACAGATGTTGTTTATGTCTGACAATTAGATGAGAGAATCAGAACTATCTTAATTGCCACCCAAGTATCTTTTCCTAATCTTTTTACTGACAACCTAACTTTATTTGACCCAAAAATCTAAAAAACAGAACTGAGAACAGAATATTTAGAGTATTTCTAAAAGCCTCTGTCGTTTTAATGTTTTCCTTGTCATTCATAAAACCTAGTATGGCATTTTTAAAGGATGAGATATGATTCAGTTGTAGGTAAGGAGTAACAAGTTTGCAAACAGCATTTTGATTACCAAGTTGTTTACTAGAAAGTCTTACCATTAGCCATTGCTTGAAGTCTGGAACGACTGATTCAAGTGCCTTTTGTTTATGGGGGGATAAAATGTCTTTTTCACTGAAAGAAGGAAAAAGAGCAAGAGCGTGGTCTCAGGACAAGATATAAACAAAGAAAATCATGAATCCACACATAATATAACAATTAATAATGTACTTCTCCCTAATGATTTTCCCAAATGCCTTCCAGGTTCAGCCTCTCCCTCACAGGCATTAGTTTTAAAACTTACAAATACAATATAAATTCAGATCATAATCAGACCCGAGGAAGCAAGTAACAGGGTCAGAAGCCATGGCAGTATTAAAAGGGTAGCCTCTGGGTCCTCAACATCCAAAATTAGGTCATCATAGGAATAATTCCTGCTGAACACAGTGGACAAAACAATATATAAAGAGAAAGGAAGCCTAAAGAATAATTAAGACCCAATTTAGGTCAGGAGCCCAACTTCTGGTTAAAAAATTGAAAAGTGTTTCCTTTACTATCTTTTGAAGCCTCACAAGAAGAGAGCTCTTGAAAAAGTCAATCCTGAGGAGAAAGGAGAAGAAAGCCATTGCCACCTGTGCTCCTCTCCCAGCTGAGTCAGCAAGCAGTAGAAGTTGCCCAATGGCAGCAGCAACCAGCTTGGATAAAAGAGCTTCTGCTGCCACTTCCCAATCTACTAACTGAACACTGCCGGAAGCCAACGTGAGGATTCCCACCCGTGACAGGGTCATGCAGCAGAGATTTGATGGGCAAGGAAGCGTCAGATCTCAGGTTTTCCCCTTGGCATTTCCTGAGCATGTACCCCCAAAAAATAAGAATCTGCCTGCTTTTCCACTTTTCTGACATTCTCTGGAAAAAGTCAATTCAGGGCTTTAGTCTTCTGCATTTGAAAGGGTGTTTCAATCCAAAAACCTCTCTGATGGCTTTCTAGCCTGCCTGCAGATTGTGCAAGTGATTGTTTGAGGCCTCCCGACATCAGGAGGCACAGGAAGCTTAAAACATCCTAGGAAGGTAGGGGCTTCCGAGGAGTCATAATCGTGAGAATAGGACTGATTAAAGATTTCACTTGTTGAGCCAATACTTGCTGCCAAATTTTTATTTGTAAGATATAGTTGGTATATAGAAAAACAGGTAGTAGACCTGGTATTAGCAATATTAGATCTTTGAGTTAAGTACTTTCTTTGTTATAACTCACTGCACCTTTGTCCTACAGGAATGTAACTTTATTTAGTATTTTGAGGGTAATGCAGAGTAAGGAAAAAACACTTCTAGGGAAAAGGAGTTTTCCGGTTGATAAGACAATTACCCAGGAAGAAAGCCATAAAAATGTTAATAGGCCTCTTGGCCAGAAGATAATGTAAACCACCTGAGACCTTTTGTATACAGGAGGGTATGCAAATAGAAAGCCTAGTTTTGGGGCTGCTAATGCTGCATAATTTTGTATTACCCATTGATCTCTATGTACAATCAAAAAAGGTATAAAAGGCCTTTCTAGATAATGGAGGGGGGGGCCAGTCCTTGGAAGGAGCCAGTTATTGGAAGGACTGGTTTCCCCCGTGTCTCCTATTTTCTCTAATTTCTGGCTGAATTCCCATCTGGGGTGTGGAGGCTCACCATGTCTACTTACCTGTCTCGGCTGCTAAGATCCGTAAGAGAAAGAGCCGCGGGGGC
>SJXQ01003653.1:384970-408135 GCA_006408695.1 Aepyceros melampus | reverse complement strand
GTAAGAGAGAGAGCCCAGTGCGGGGCACTCTCCCATATTCAAACGGACGCCAGTGGCCTAACGTAGATGGTGCAAGCTCCTTGTCTGGAACTTTATTGGCTTTCCACATAAACCAAGTTATTCAGCCTTCTTTTCTCCATCTAAATTTTCCTACTATACTATTATTTCTTAATCTAATCTTATACTAATAAATAAATAAGTTTTTCCTCGCCCACGCCGTCCCCTCTTCGAATCACCCTGGATCCACCGGGGCTGGACCCCAGCAGAACACCTCTTAGAGGATATGAAAACTGAAACTACTCTTCTCAGTCTGACATGGAAATAGTACCTAAATGTGCATCTTAAAGTTAAAAAAAAAAAAAACTTTAGAAAACATTGAGTCCAGCCTGCATTTAAAGTATAGATTCCCACTAACCTTGGCTATGATTTAGTCAACCAGGCTTCACTCAACTAGTTTATAGGCAGCTCCTTCCATTGTCAAATTTCTGTTACAAAGTATGATATCCAATCAAAACCAACCTCCTAATAACTGCCAGTCATTGATTCCACATCTCTGCACATTCACTATGCTACAGAATTTGCAGATGGATCCACATATGAAGTGTGCCAACAGACATTAAGTTGACTTGATTTTAAAAAGAGAGTAAAGAAAAAGAGTTGGCTTTCAATGGAAGCAACAGCAGTTTGGTACAGGGATAGTATGATCAATATGACGTAAGACCATTCAAGCTCCTAGAAGGACTGTGCCCTTGAAAGGGCAGCTGGTTACCTCACCAAAATCAATGTTAGAGTAATTACAAGGTAAAAGAGAAATGAGATATAAAGAGAGAAAGATCTGGACTGAGTTATCAAACATGATGTCATATAATTAGAAAAACAAGATTCTTAAAGACCCACATATTTCTGAAGAACTGCTGCCATTTGACAAGGCCATCCTTAACATTTTGCAATCTCTCCCTTGTAGCCTCTTCACTTCGCTCCACTTCCTGTTGAAATTTATTCACTAAATTTTTCCATTTCTGTGTCAACTTCTGCAATAGTGCAAGGTCTGAAGTGTCCTAGATAAAATGCACGGAATTGAACCACTTACTCATTTATCCATGTAACAAATACTTACTAGCATGCACAGGCCATTATTAATACTGTTAATACTAGAGACATTCATAGAAAATGGATCCAAAAATTGAACAGATATTCCTCTTTCAAAATATCAGTGATGCTATTATATAGTCCCTTTGGTGGTGAATTTTTCCACAGTAAAAAAAAAAAAAAAAATTAGAATCAAGATTTTTTTCCTTTGCAATATGAGCCCAGTTTCCTCACAGGACTTGGCAGCCTGGGCAGTACATTCAAAAGAACAGGAATTTCAAAGTTGGACAGAACCAAATGTAAATCCTAGTCATTTATTGGCTTGGGGGATATTATTTAATTTCAGATTAATTTTTCTTTTCCAAAAAATAAAGACCCTAATATATATCTCACAGGATTGTTGTAAGAATTAAACGAAATGACTAGTGTAAATGATTTGACTCTAGAAACATACTAAACGCCACTTCCTTTCTTTGCAACCTAATGTGCTCACTGAATTTGCCCACCAAATTGCATAGAATACATCAATAATGCAATGATTTCAATGAACATAGTTAAATTTTTAAGCACTATAACTCTGTAAGTAACATCTGCAGTGTTAAACTTAGATAAATTACTCAAATTGCTCGAATCAGAAGACAAATAAAAAGAAGAGCCTTTATTTACTTTTCCTTAGGTTTTTCATTCTGCCCCCCAATAAAGCACAAATAAATTTTAATCTATAAACTAACAAAGGCTTCTTGCACTTTCAACCCTCAATAGGTGAAGTCTTTTTTTCCAGGACTCAAGTGAATTGAGCTTTACCTTAGATGACAGCAGTACGATGAAACGCTTAGTATAATTATTCCAGCTTTTTTCATTGAGGTAAAGCCTTTTAGCCAACAGGACTTTATTTCTTTCAATTACCTATTTTCAGAAAGTACTAAAATTAGGAACATAAAACATTAACAAACCACTGTAATTTATTAAACCCAAACCAATTTCACATATCAATTTTTCATTGAATCATTAATTTGATCACAACTTCTTTTTTAAATCATGAACTAATTTGAATCACAAACCATGTTTTCTTAAACTAATGAACTGGATCCAAATTGAAGATGGTATACAGCAGAGGCTCTCAAACAATTATATCTCAAAACTCCTTTATACTTTTAAAATTACTGAGAACATCAAAGAGCTTTTATTTACATGGATTATATATACTGCTATTTATTGCTTTGGAAATTAACTGAAATTATTTAAAATATACATTTTGTTAATTCACATAAACATTAATAAACCCATTATATTTTAAAGTTTTTTCTGAAAAATAACTATGTGTTCTAAAACAAAAACTTGAAAAGAACATACAGTTTCACATTTTACAAATCTCTTTTAATGTTTGCTTAATAGAATAGGGCTATATTTTCATTTGTTTTTGAATTCAATTTGTTGTAATATCCCATACCATGTAGCTTCAAGAAAAATCCACTGTACATTCACATGAGAATGAGAGTGAAAAAGGCAAATATGAACAGTGTTACAATGAAACTCCTTTAGACCTCATGAAGAGTCTTGTGGACCTCTAAGGGGGTCACATTTGAGGAACCACTGATATACTAAATCAATTACATAGTCATTCAGTGAATAACTGACTACTCAAGACACTGTATATAATGGTGAACAAGAGACATAGTCCTTATTTTCAGGGAGTTGACATTATAGCTGTTATTTCCTATCGTTCTTGTTGTTCAGTCACTTAAGTTGTGTCCGACTCTGCAACCCCATGAACTGCAGCATACCAGGCTTCCCTGTCCATCACTATCTTTCTGAGTTTGCTCAAACCCATGTCCATCGAGTCAGTGATGCCATCCAACCATCTCATCCTCTGTCGCCCCCTGCTCTCCTTTTGCCCTCAGTTTTTCCCAGCATCAGGGTCTTTTTAAATGAGTCCGTTTTTTACATCAGGTGGCCAAAGTATTGGAGCTTCAGTTTCAGCATCAGTCCTTCAATGAACATTCAGGGTTGATTTCCTTTAGGCTTGACTGGTTTGATCTCCTTGCAGTCCAAGGGACTCTCAAGAGTCTTCTCCAGCACCACGTTCAAAAGCATCAATTCTTCAGCACTCAGCCTTATCGTCCAACTCTCACATTCATACGACTACTGGAAAAACTATTGCTTTGACTTGCTGGACCTGTGTTGGCAAAGTGATGTCTCTGCTTTTTAATACACTGTCTAGGTTTGTCATACCTATTCTTCCAAGGAGCAAGCATGATGATCTAATACAAAACCACACTAGTTCAAGGTATTCTTCTATAGGAATCTCTTACCAGTGGTCAAGTTCTCTACTGTTTAAATACTTCTAGATGAGGCAACTCCCTTGTTTTTTTTTTTTCTCCCACTGAACATACTAGTTCCCAGATTTGTTTCTTTTTTCTTTTAAATTAAGGTATAATTGAGACCCTGATCCTGGGAAAGATTGAAGGCCAGAGGAGAAGGGGACGACAGAGGATGAGATGGCTGGATGGCACCACCGACTCGATGGACGTGAGTTTGAGTGAACTCTGGGAGTTGGTGATGGACAGGGAGGCCTGGCGTGCTGTGATTCATGGGGTCGCAAAGAGTCAGATATGACTGAGTGACTGAACTGAACTGAACTGTGGCTTATTTTTCTATACATAGTAGTTCATACTTCAATTCCCTTCCCCTACCTTGCCCCTCCCCCTTTCACTCTCCTCACTGGTAACCACTAGTTTATTCTGTGAGTCTGTTTCTTTTACAGGTTTGTTTCTTATATCATATATTTACTGTCACAATTGTTTCTCTGGACGTATCAAGGTCTCTTTTAAAGTTCTGCATCAGAATAGAACTTTCATGTCAGAGACGAGATCTGACTATTCCAGAGGAAAGTGGGACAACATTTTCAAAGTGTTTAGGGTCATAATTTTCTGTTAATATTGTAATTTCTAGATGTGACATTAGGCAATCGACCAGGAAACACTGAATACTGTACTGTGGGACATTGCTATAATACTTTCCTAAAGTATCTTGTCATTGTCTACAGGCTGCCATATTTCAATTCAGTTGTCATCTTGGGTACCAAAGTATGAAATAATAGAACCAAGTGACTTATCCAGTGACCGTAATACAGTTCAGTTCAGTTCAGTCACTCAGTCGTGTCCGACTCTTTGCGACCCCATGAATCGCAGCACACCAGGCCTCCCTGTCCATCACCAACTCCCGGAGTTCACTCAGACTCACGTCCATTGAGTCTGTGATGCCATCCAGCCATCTCATCCTCGGTCGTCCCCTTCTCCTCCTGCCCCCAATCCCTCCCAGCATCAGGGTCTTTTCCAATGGGTCAACTCTTCACATGAGGTGGCCAAAGTACTGGAGCTTCAGTTTTAGCATCACTGCTTCCAAAGAAATCCCAGGGTTGATCTCCTTCAGAATGGACTGGTTGGATCTCCTTGCAGTCCAAGGGTCTCTCAAGAGTCTTCTCCAACACCACAGTTCAAAAGCATCAATTCTTCGGCACTCAGCCTTCTTCACAGTCCAACTCTCACATCCATACATGACAACTGGATAAACCATAGCCTTGACTAGACGGACCTTAGTCGGCAAAGTAATGTCTCTGTTTTTGAATATACTATCTAGGTTGGTCATAACTTTTCTTCCAAGGAGTAAGCGTCTTTTAGTCTCATGGCTGCAGTCACCATCTGCAGTGATTTTGGAGCCCAAAAAAATAAAGTCTGACACTGTTTCTACTGTTTCCCCATCTATTTCCCATGAAGTGATGGGGCCAGATGCCATGATCTTCGTTTTCTGAATGTTGAGCTTTAAGCCAACTTTTTCACTCTCCTCTTTCACTTTCAACAAGAGGCTTTTTAGCTCCTCCTCACTTTCTGCCATAAGGGTGGTGTCATCTGCATATCTGAGATTATTGATATTTCTCCCAGCAATCTTGATTCCAGCTTGTGTTTCTTCCAGTCCAGCATTTCTCATGATGTACTCTGCATATAAGTTAAATAAGCAAGGTGACAATATACAGCCTTGACGTACTCCTTTTCCTATTTGGAACCAGTCTGTTGTCCCATATCCAGTTCTAACTGTTGCTTCCTGACCTGCATACAGATTGCTCAAGAGGCAGGTTACGTGGTCTGGTATTCCCATCTCTTTTCAGAATTTTCCACAGTTTCTTTTGATCCACACAGTCAAAGGCTTTGGCATAGTCAATAAAGCAGAAATAGATGTTTTTCTGGAGCTCTCTTGCTTTTTCCATGATCCAGCGGATGTTGGCAATTTGATCTCTGGTTCCTCTGCCTTTTCTAAAACCAGCTTGAACATCAGGGAGTTCACGGTTCATGTATTGCTGAAATCTGGCTTGGAGAATTTTGAGCCTTACTTTACTAGCATGTGAGATGAGTGCAATTGTGTGGTAGTTTGAGCATTCTTTGGCATTGCCTTTCTTAGGGACTGGAATGAAAACTGACCTTTTCCAGTCCTGTGGCCACTGCTGAGTTTTCCAAATTTGCTGGCAAATTGAGTGCAGCACTTTCACAGCATCATCTTTCAGGATTTGAAACAGCTCAACTGGAATTCCATCACCTCCCACTAGCTTTGTTCGTAGTGATGCTTTCTAAGGCCCACTTGACTTCACATTCCAAGATGTAATACAGTTACATCATTAAAAAAAAAGAACCACTTTCCCTAGTTTATTAATATCTAATTAAAGTTGAAAGTTTTAACACATTCACAAACAACAGAAATAGCATACCTGCTCATACTCATAGGTTCTGGTGAAAAAAAGAGCCCTTAATTGAGCAATAGACAGGTACCGAGCAGAGAAGAAACAAGAGAAAAAAATACTTTTCCTTTTCAAGGCTTATAATAGAATAGTTGCATTATTCATTAATTAAATATATATCTTCATTTCTAAAGATTTTGTCTACATGAAAACCACCTAAATATTCAATGATAGATGAATGGATAAAGAAGATGTGGTACACACACACACACACATAAACACACACACATACACACACAAGCACACACACACATACACACACACACACACACACACACAAGCACCATACACACTGAGATATTACTCGGGCATTAAAAAGAATGAAACACCATTTGCAGCAACATGAATGGGCCTAGAAATTGTCATACCAAGTGAAGCAAGTCAAACAAAGACAAGTATCATATGATGTTCATCTGTGGAATTAAAAAAAAAAATGTACAAAACAACCAATCTACAAATAGAAATAGAGTCACAGATGTAGAAAACAAATATGGTTACCAAGGAGGAAAGAGGGGATGGAAGGGATAAATTGGGACATTGAGATTGACATATACACACTAATATATATAAGACAGATAACTTGTAATGACCTATATTGGAATAAGATTTTAAAAAGAGTGGATATATATATAAATATAGCTGATTCACTTTGCTGTACAGGAGAACTAACACAGCATTGCAAATTAACTATATTCCAATACAAACTAATTTTTTTTAAATAAATAAAAATTAACAAAAATTTTTATGAAGACGTGGTATGTATATATATATATGTATACACTGTATATGTGTGTGTGTGTGTGTATATATATATATATATATACCACATCTTCATAAAAATTTTTGTTAATACATACATATCGGAGAGGGCAATGGCACCCCACTCCAGCACTCCTGCCTGGAATATCCCATGGATGGAGAAGCCTGGTGGGCTGCAGTCCATGGGGTCACTAAGAGTCGGGTACGAATGAGCAGCTTCGCTTTCACTTTTCACTTTCATGCATTGGAGAAGGAAATGGCAACCCACTCCAGTGTTCTTGCCTGGAGAATCCCAGGGACGAGGGAGCCTGGTGGGCTGCCGTCTATGGGGTCGCACAGAGTTGGACACGACTGAAGCGACTTAATAGCAGCAGCAGCAGCATACATACATGTATATATAATATACATAATGAAATATTACTTAATCATTAAAAAGAATGAAATAATGCCATTTGCAGCAACATGGATGGACCTAGAGATTATCAAGGGCTTCCCTGGTAGCTCAGCTGGTAAAGAATCCGCCTGCAGTGCAGGAGACCCCAGTTTGTTCCTGAGTTGGGAAGATCCACTGGCAAAGAGATAGGCTACACGCTCCAATGTATTCTTGGGTTTCTCTGGTGGCTCAACTGGTAAAGAATCAGCCTGCAATGCAGGAGACCTGGGTTTGATCCCTGGGTTGGGAAGATCCCCTGGAGAAGGGAATAGCTACCCACTCCAGTATTCTGGCCTGGAGAATTACAGCTGAGTGACTTTCACTTTCCCTTTCAGAGATTATAGTACTAAGTGAAGTCAGAAGCAAAGACAAGTAACATGATATCACTTACATGTGGAATTAAAATAAACACAAATAAACATATCTACAAAACAAAAACAGACTCAGAGATATAGAGAAAAGATTTGTGGTTGCCAAGGGAGAAAGAGTCAGGCTGGGAAGGATTGGGAGTTTGGAATTAACAAATATAAACAATTATATATAGGACAGATAAACAATAATGTTCTATAACTGTATAACATAGGGAGCTCTATTCAATATCCTGTGATAAACCATAATGGACAAGAAGATGAAAAAAGAATGTCTACATATGTATAACTGAGTCACTTTGCTGTACAGCAGAAATTAAATACAACATTATAAATCAAGCATACTTCAATAAAAATTTTAAAATAAAACAAAATTTTTGTCTAGATTATTGAAAATTATAAAATGAAACTTTATCTAGCCAAAAAAGAAGTTGATTTTAGATGAAACAACCTTTACAGATAATTCATATGTAGCTGAGCTCCAGATATCTCTTTCTGCCATTAACTGTTTAATATCATTCTCCATCCTTTCTCTTTGTAATGTATATAAGTCATGATATTCTTCTACAATTCTAAAAAAAAAATTAAAAAACAGATACATAAATACATATCTCAAAAAAAATTTTTAAACTCATCATAAGGTAATTACGGCATAACTGCTGGATATATTAGTAACATTAATGTACAGGAAAATAGAAGAAAAAATATTCACATTTCATGTATAAATCTTAGAGAGGTCTTAAGAAAAAAGTTTAATATATTGTTCCCGCTCTAAACACTTTTCATCATATTCTTCTTTATTCTCTAGAATTTTCACACCATGGTATTCTAGTGGTATAACAAGACATTTAATAAAAATTTCTGAATACATGTAGTAGTAATATAACTGCTTTTAGCTTTCTTTTTCTCATTGAATTTAGAATTCTTTACTAGGAAGATACAGAGGCACAATGCCCAATAATTGTGAGCTATATTTTAAAATGATATATAATTAGCATAAGATTTAAAGAAATTCTCTACCAATCAAAAGCTTAAGTTTAATTAAGTACTTTTATCTTAAATCTTTTTTCTTCATGTTTACCAAAATATATCTTTTCCTTCTAACTGAATTAAAAGCCCTTCCAAAATTAAATACAAACACAGAAGTTATAAAATGATTGGTAGCTTTTTATAAACCTTTTGAAACACTTCATCCTAAAGAATATTAGGGCTTCCCTGGTGGCTCAGTGGTGAAGAATCTTTCTGCCTATGTAGGAGATGCAGATTTATCCCTAGATGGGGAAGATCCCCTGGAGAAGAAAATGGCAACCCATCCTAGTATTCTTGCCTGGAAAATTCCATGGACAGAGAAGCCTGGCGGGTTACAGTTCATGGGGCCTCAAAAGAGTTGCACGTGACTTAGCGACTAAACAACAACAAGGACATTAACTTTTCTGAAAGAATAAAAAGCTAAGAAAAAAAAAAAAAAGAATAAAAAGCTAGTGACATAAAATTCTTCTGATTTCATTGAAAGCCATTAGCCACCAACATCAGTTCCTAAAGCCTCCTTCTATTTGGAGACTTCGACTTGTTCAAACTGCAAAAAAATTAATCACCGTAGATGTCACGCAGATGAATATACACATAAAAATTCAACAAGCTATAACCTTAACAGCTACACACTAAAATTAATGCACTAGCTGTGAACTAAAATTAATGACCCTTGTTTATAACAGCCAAAGAAAAAATGCAGAAATAACCTTAATGTCCAAAAACAAGGGACTGGCCAAATAAAATACATAATGTAGCTCCTGATGAAAATACTCTGTTGCTAATTAAAGATCATGTTCTTAATACTGTACTCCATAGGAAAAGTTTTTGTGTAAAACATAAAACAAGAATACCCAAATGATAATGGTCTATATTGAGCTTTATATGATTTTTTAAAAACTACATAGAAAAAAGAAAAACATATTGAAATAGTAATAGTAATTAACTCTAAAAGAATTGTGAGTGCTCTTTATTTTCTTATTTATGTGTGTCTGTATTTTCCAAATTTTCAAGAAAATAATCATTATAAAAATATTACCTGTAATTTCTAATCACATGCAAAACATAAACCATCCTACTTCAGAACCATCAATGTTTAAAGAAAGTGAGACCTTTTTCCTCTCTTTTCTTCCCCTTCTCTTTGATTTTAGAAGATGTTTTGTTCTTAAAATGGACATTAGCACAAAAGAAGGTCTAGTTTATTTCTTTAATTCATTCAACAAATATCTGTTCAGTGCCTGATATATCCCAAGTAATATTCAAAACTAAACAAAAACTAAAAATAAACTTTGTCCTTATAAAGTTTATTTAGAAGAGCTAATGAATAAATTAAAGTAAAACATACTATTTTAAGTAGTGATAGTGCTGTGGATAAAAATAAGTCAGATAAAGGGGATTAAGAATATGAAGTGTATTACAATTTTAAATAGAGGGATCAAGAAAGATCGTATTGATAAGACATTTGAGCAAAGGTCCAAAAGAAGGAGGGAGGAAACCATACAGCTGCCTCGGGGAGAAGGACTCCAGGACCCGAAGCAGGCCACCCTAGTGTGTTTAAAGAACAGCACAAAGCAAGCAGACTTAGAATAAAGCAGAAGTCAGAGGAATTCTGGTAGGACGAGTCCTGCAATTTTTTAAAAATTCTGAACAGAGAAATGACATCATTTGAGTCAAGTGTTAAGAGATCACACTGGCTGGTATGTGGAGAACAGACTCACAAAGTGTAAAGGCAGAAGTAAAAAGACCATTTAGAAGTTCATTGTAATACCCCAGGCAAGAGATGAGATGGCAGTAGTTAAAGTAGTGACGATCCTGTTTACATAATGAAAGGAGAGCTGAGAGAATTTGCTAATGGAGACATGTGAGATGTGAGAGAAAAAAGTGATCGAGGCTAATGCCAGGACTTTTTTGCTGGAGAAACTAGAAGGAGGGAGTTGCATTAACTGAAAGGGGAAGAGCATGTGGGAAGAGCAGATTTGAGGGGAAGAACAGGAACTCAATTTGGGAATGTTAAGCATCTAAGCAAAAACGTTAAGGCTGTTGAATACATGTCTGGGATTCAAAGAGAAGACTGAAGCTAGAGATACAAATTCGTGGACATGGTTGAAGCTGGAGATAGAAATTTGTGAATTGAGAGTATATAGATGATGGCATTTAAAGCCAGGAAACTGAATAGATTCACCTAGGAAATGAGTATAGAAAGAAGAAAGATCCAAGAATGAGCACGCCAACACGTAGAAATTGGTGAGATGCAGGCAGAGAAAACAAACTTATGGTTAACCAAAGGGAAAAGGGAATGGAGTAAGGATAAACTGGGACTTTGGGATTAGCGGATACAAACTCCTATATATAAAACAGATAAACAAGATCCTACTGTATTATACAGGGAACTATGTTCAATATCCTATAATAAACCATAATGGAAAGGATATTCCTATCTCCAGCTTTTACATATATATATATACACACACACACAAAGCTAGTGGAGGCAATAGAATCCCAGTTGAGCTATTTCAAATCCTAAAAGATGATATTGTCAAAGTGCTGCTCTCAATATGTCAGCAAATTTGAAAAACTCAGCAGTGGCCACAGGACTGGAAAAGGTCAGTTTCCATTCCAATCCCAAAGAAAGAAAATGCCAAAGATTGCTCAAACTACCACACAATTGCACTCATCTCACACACTAGTAAAGTAATGCTCAAAATTCTCCAAACCAGGCTTCAGCAATACGTGAACCGTTAACTTCCAGATGTTCAGGCTGGTTTTAGAAAAGGCAGAGGAACCAGAGATCAAATTGCCAACATCATCAGATGGATCATTGAAAGAGCAAGAGAGTTCCAAAAAAAACCACATCTATTTCTGCTTTACTGACTATGCCAAAGCCTTTGACTGTGGATCACAATAAACTGTGGAAAATTCTGAAAGAGATGGGAATACCAGACCACCTCACCTCTTGAGAAACCTGTATGCAGGTCAGGAAGCAACAGTTAGAACTGGACATGGAACAACAGACTGGCTCCAAATAGGAAAAGGAGTACGTCAAGGCTGTATATTGTCACACTGTTTATTTAACTTGTATGCAGAGTACATCATGAGAAACGCTGGGCTGGAAGAAGCACAAGGTGGAATCAAGATTGCCAGGAGAAATATCAATAACCTCAGATATGCAGATGACATCACCCTTATGGCAGAAAGTGATAAAATTAAAAGAGGGGAGTGAAAAAGTTGGCTTAAAGCTCAACATTCAGAAAACAAAGATCATGGCATCTGGTCCCATCACTTCATGGCAAACAGATGGAGAAACAGTGGCTGACTTTATTTTTGGGGCTACAAATCACTGCAAATGGTGACTGCAGCCATGAAATTAAAAGACGCTTACTCCTTGGAAGGAAAGTTATGACCAACCTAGACAGCATATTAAAAAGCAGAGACATTACTTTGCCAGCAAAGGTCCATCTAGTCAAGGCTATGGTTTTTCCTGTGGTCATGTATGGATGTGAGAGTTGGACTATAAAGAAAGCTGAACGCCGAAGAATTGATGCTTTTGAACTGTGGTGTTGGAGAAGACTCTTGAGAGTCCCTTGGACTGCAAGGAGATCCAACCAGTCCATCCGAAAGGAGATCAGTCCTGGGTGTTCATCGGAAGGACTGACGTTGAAGCTGAAAGTCCAATACTTTGGCCATCTGATGCCACGAACTGACTCATTTGAAAAGCTCCTGATGCTGGGAAAGATTGAGGGCAGGAGGAGAAGGGGACGACAGAGGATGAGATTGTTGGATGGCATCACTGACTAAATGGACATGAGTTTGGATAGGCTCTGGGACTTGTGATGGACAGGGAGGCCTGGTATGCTGCAGTTCACAAGGATGCAAAGAGTTGGACATGACTGAGCGACTGAACTGAACTGACACACACAGACACACACAAAACTGAATCACTTTGCTCTGCACCAGAAACTAACACAACACTGTAATCAACTAGACTTCAATTAAGTAAATAAACAGAAACTGGTGAGATGAAAGGAGCCTGCAAGGGATATCAATAAGAAGGAGCCAAGAGTAAAGTAGTAGGAAAACTAGGACAGCATAATATACTAAAAGACATTGTTTTAAGTAAAAGCAACTGGTCAGTTATGACAAATGCTGCTGGTAAGTCAAGCTAAATGAGAATTGAGAATGGGCCTTTGGATATAATAATAGTGAAGTCAATGGTGACTCTAACAAGTGCAGTTTGGTGGAATGGTACAGTTGAAAGCCTGACTGGAGTGGGTTCAAGTGATAATGGGAGGACAGAAAGTGGAGACAAGGAGTATGACAACCTTTTAAGAAAGTCTGCTGTAAGGGGAACAGAGAAATGGAGCCACAGCTAGAAGGAGATTTGTCGTCCTCAGAGACTTGGCAGTGTTTATGTATGGTTTTTGGGTCTGGGGAAGGGTTTTTTTGTTGTTGTTATTATTGTTTTTAAGATGACAGCAATTACAGCATGTTTGTATACTGGTGTGACTGATCAAGTAGAGGGAAATATTAATGATACAGGAGAAAGAGGGAATATTTGCTGAAAATATCAAGGGTACTTAAGAGCGGATGTAACAGGACACAAATGGAGAGACTGACGTTAGAAAGGAGACAGTTACGCACAGTGAGAGAAGGAAAGCGCGAATGTATGAGCACAGATGTAGGGGGGTGGGGAGATGACAGAACTGAGCTCTCTCTTCAACTTGCTTCTGTAGTTTAGAAAGCAAGGTCATCAGCTCAGAAAGAGGATGGAGAGGTAATATCAGAGATCAGAGGATAAGAGTATAAGGTAGTTATTTACTAAGATAACAAGGATGACTCAGCTACAGAAAACGTAGTACATCCCGTGGACAAAAATGATCAAGGTACCCCTCATTCTCACAAGCAACAAAACAGAATACAAGTCAGAAAGTTATTTTTGAATTTATATTTTGTATAAATTTGTGTTTTTCTTGACATTTAGAAAATATGGTCACTCTTTAACATGTTAAAAAAAAAAGCAAAAGATAATGCTGGATTAAAAGGCACATAGAACAAGATACAATATGTGGTACTAGATTGGGTACTGAATGTAAAATTCATTTGGGGAATAATTAAGAACATTCAAATAAGAATTGGGTGGGGATCATGAGAAACGCTGGACTGGAAGAAGCACAAGCTGGAATCAAGACTGCCAGGAGAAATATCAATAACCTCAGATATGCAGATGACACCACCCTTATGGCAGAAAGTGAAGAGGAGCTAAAAAGCCTCTTGTTGAAAGTGAAAGAGGAGAGTGAAAAAGTTGGCTTAAAGCTCAACATTCAGAAACGAAGATCACGGCATCTGGCCCCATCACTTCATGGGAAATAGATGGGGAAACAGTAGAAACAGTGTCAGACTTTATTTTTTGGGGCTCCAAAATCACTGCAGATGGTGATTGCAGCCATGAAATTAAAAGACGCTTACTTCTTGGAAGAAAAGTTATGACCAACCTAGAGAGCATATTCAAAAGCAGAGACATTACTTTGCCGACTAAGGTCCGTCTAGTCAAGGCTATGGTTTTTCCTGTGGTCATGTATGGATGTGAAAGTTGGACTGTGAAGAAGGCTGAGCGCCAAAGAATTGATGCTTTTGAACTGTGGTGTTGGAGAAGACTCTTGAGTCCCTTGGACTGCAAGGAGATCCAACCAGTCCATTCTGAAGGATATTAACCCTGGGATTTCTTTGGAAGCAATGATGCTAAAACTGAAGCTCCAGTACTTTGGCCACCTCATGCAAAGAGTTGACTCATTGGAAAAGACCCTGATGCTGGGAGGGATTGGGAACTGTGGTGTTGGAGAAGACTCTTGAGTCCCTTGGACTGCAAGGAGATCCAACCAGTCCATTCTGAAGGATATCAACCCTGGGATTTCTTTGGAAGGAATGATGCTAAAACTGAAGCTCCAGTACTTTGGCCACCTCATGCAAAGAGTTGACTCATTGGAAAAGACCCTGATGCTGGGAGGGATTGGGGGCAGGAGGAGAAGGGGACAACCGAGGATGAGATGGCTGGATGGCATCACGGACTCAATGGATGTGAGTCTGAGTGAACTCTGGGAGTTGGTGATGGACAGGGAGGCCTGGCGTGCTGCGATTCATGGGGTCGCAAAGAGTCGGACATGACTGAGCGACTGAACAGAACGGAACGTGGTCTTTTCTGGTGGTCCAGGGGTTAACATTTCATGCTTTAAATGCAGGAGTCCCAGGTTCAATCCCTGCTCAGGGAACTAAGATCCCACATGCCACACAGTGCAGCCAAATAAATAAAGTTAAAAAAAAAGAATTGGGTAATATATGAGGTAAAAATTTGCTGAAACATGTATGGATTATTGACTGGAAAAACAGGCTAACAGTATGTACAATACAACTTTGGTTTAAACAATGCACGTATGCACATATACACAGAAAAAAGACCCATACGAATATACACTAAGGCATTTACAGCAGTAATCTAAAGGGAGTGATTTTTTTTTAATTTATTTTTGATTGTATTTATTAATTTTCTTAAAAGGCACATTTACTGTTTCTATGATAATATAATAATATTTTAAATCAACTAAATAAGAAATTAAAGTGCAATTAGATGTATCTTTTGATACATACCCAAGAGCTTCCTAGTAATCAGAACTCTAACAGAAAATGAAATAGTATGTGAAAATGAAATAGAATAGAAGTTAGAAACTACAGCCTGTGGGTCAAACCTGGCCCATCGCTTGTTTTAGTATACCCCATGAGTTAAGAACTTTACTTTAAAATTTTTTATGTATTTGATTTAGTTTTTAATAGCTTTTAGTGGTTAAAAAACAAAGGAGAATAATATTCTGTAGTAAATGGAAATGTTATAAATTCAGATTTCAGTGTCAGTAAATAAAATTTTATCGGAACACTGATGTTCTGGTATTGTCCTTGGCTGCTTTTACACTACAACGGCACACATTTACAAAGGCAGAGTTGTATTAGAAACCATATCTCACCATCTGGCCCTTTATAGAAAAAGTCAGCTAAGTCCCTGAAATAGAATAACAACATTAGGACCTCAGTAGAGTCACTAACATCTAAACGAGAACTAGACTAACATTACTAACTACTAACTTGGAAAATGCAAACAAAAACCAGATACGTTTTCATATTTATAAGACTATAAAAGATATGGGCAAAAGGGAAATCTCATACACTGATTAGAGGATACACTGGTACAACTACTTTTGGGAGTATTTGGTAACATCGAGCAAGACAAGGCTAGAATATGCCATGACCCAGTAATTCCACTTCTAGGTTTTACACTCCTGGAAAACTTTCATACAAGAAGACACAAGATGTGTATTCCAACAGTGTGTGGCAGAGTTAATATATACAATGAGCTTTATGTATATTAACTCCTTCAGGAACTGCTGTAATTTAAAAAAAACTTCAAATTCTTCTAAAAAATTTTATTTCTTGGAAGAAGGTGTGAAGCAAATATGACATAATGGCTAAACATTTGGTAACTCACCTGGCATTCTTTTCAGCATCTAACAGAGCTTGTGCCAAATCCCTGTGGGCCTTCTCTGCTTCCTTTGTTAATTTTATATCATGTGCCCGAACCAGACACAGTTCCCTGAAATAGAGCAAGACAATTTTACAGCCATAGCTGAAGATTTTGAAAAAGCTTCTGCCTAGGAAATCAGATTTATACTCAGGAATCTTCTCAGTTATCATGTGTATATCTTTTCCCAGTTTTTCTACCCTATAAACCAAGGCAAGAAATCTAGTATTCATTCAAGTGAATTCTAACCAGGTTTAGCAATGGAGTCAGACTGGCTAGCAGAGGCAGAAAGAAGCTGTGGAGACTCTCTAGAATGGAGTGAAGGCAGACGCTGGCAGCCAAGGCCTTAAGGCTGCTCTATCCTACCCTCTGGCATGTCTACTCTATCGTCTTCATTCGTGCCACTAACGTCTTGCCACAAGGTTAGCCAATCACAAAATGTGATAGCTATTACACATACTGCTTATTCTCTTCGGGATTTGAACCTTAATATCCATAATCATGGCACTGCTCTGTAAACCAGATTAAGATAAGCATCTCTATTTTGGAAGGAAGAACAAGAGTCTTTTCCCTGTCAAATATACACAGAGCCCTGGTTTTGCGTTAGCCTATGTAACCCATGTCTCTGCATCTCTATCTAGGCCTTTCTGTTCTCTTGCAAAAAATGAAATGAGAGTCAGAGAGTCCTTTAATCATCCTACTTTCCCTGAGCATCTTTTACTCTGTTTAGAAACAAAGCTTTGATAAGCACAGTTTTCACCTGGTCAGTTCTTCAATAACGTTCTTAAAATTGTACAGCTCTTCTAAGATGCGCTGGTCCATCATCCGCTGAGTTACCATGTCTTTGTAGAAGTCAATCATCTGCCGGGCAATTTGGTCAAGCATTTGGACATACCGCTCTCTGCATGAGAAAAGGGAAGATAAGACACCAGGCAGAAAGGAAAAGGAGACAGAAACTATGTGAGAGAGAAAAGTAATTTTAAGGAAAGAAACAGTGAACAGACACTCATAAAAGCTATGTGCAAAGAACAAGCTAGAAAAAGACTGAGGCTGTGAATTCTTGCCATCTCATGAATGAATTCTGAATGCCGAGTGAATGAACTATGGAGAATTTTAACCAGAGTCATAGCTATTTGGAACATAATGTCTGAGATGCAGAACAAAATAACGACTTCTTTTATTTCTTCTTCTAATTTAGAAACTCTATGAGGATAAAAACTATATCTTACATATTTATTCATTTACAACATCTGACAGTATCTTGAAGACAGCGGGACTTTTATAAATTAAATTCATGAATAAAACCACTTTTCTCAAATTGACCAAATGTTAAAGGACACCAACTATAAGTCCCTAAGTACAGTAAGTAATTTCTCTTTTCTGAACAACATCAAACAAAATATTTGGAAATGATTCTAGATGATAAACTATGAATACCATAACTGAGAAGTCTTCATTTATTTTAAAAGTGATCTAGGTATTATATTCTAAAAGCTGAGACCCCAGGATTATATCTTTGAGTTGGAATAATCATTTAGTTGAATCTCTCACCCACTGACAAAAAGAATTATCTAGCCTTTGCTTACACACTTAAAGTGACAGGGAGTTCAGCTCAGTGTGCAGCTCATTCATTGGGAAGCATCAATTTTTAAAACACTTTCTTTAGGATTTTCCCTCATGGTGATATAGGAACAACACACTCTGAAAGGCTTTTCCATTAAAACACAACTATAGGATGAACCTAGAGCCTATTATACAGAATGGAGTAAGTTAGAAAGAAAAAGACAAATATCATATATTAACATGAAAGACAGTACCAACAACCCCACGTGAAGGGCAGCAAAGGAGACGCAAACATAAAGAAGAGACTTTTGGACACAGTAGGAGAAGGAGAGGATGGGATGATTTGAGAGAATAGCACTGAAACATACACATTACCATGTGTAAAACAAACGGCCAGTGAGAGTTTGACGTATGACACAGGGAACCCAAAGCCGTGCTCTGAGACAACCTGGAGGGATGGGGTGAGGAGGGAGAGGGAGGAGGGTTCAGGAGGGTGGGATTACACGTGCACCTAAGGCTGATTCATGCTGATGTACGGCAGAGGCCATCACAATATTGTAAAGTAATTATCCTCCAATTAAAATAAATTAAATATTTACAACACACACACACAATTATATCCATGATAAAGCATACTTTCTGAAGTATTCCTTCACTCACAGGAAGAAAGACAAGCCTCTAGAAATGGAAAAAAAAAAAAAAACCAACAACACAAGAGCAACAAACTAACAATGGAGTGGGAAGTGGTAACCAGCAAAACTTATTCAGTAGGAAAATCCAAGATTGAGGTGGCCCAGTAAAAGTGCTAACGTTGGGTCCCAGAGACCAAGCCTTGGGCTTTCTTCAAAGCAGGCAACCTGGGTGTAGGAAGAAGTCAGGATCCCAGAAGACAAAAAATGCAAGTCATCTCTTCAGGAAGCATCCATCATTTGTACCCTAAGGATTTCATGGTTAAGATTAGCCAAATTATTAGTCACACAAGCAAAGATTGGAAAACACTCGCAATTACACCATCATGAATGAGATTCAGAAGAAACAAAATGGCAAATAAATAATGAACTGATTCATGACATACATGCTGAAGTATCTAAGGGAAATACACCGATGTCTGCCTTTTACTTTTAAGTACACAAAATTGGTGGATAAATACCAGGATGGCTAGATGGACAGATAAGCGATAAAGCAAGAAAAGTATATTAATGGCAGAATCTAGATGTATGTGTGCTCACAGTAAAATTCTTTCCATTTTTATGTGTATATTTGAAAATCCCCATAAGATACTGGAAAAAATGACAGCCGGAAAAAAAGTCAGGTGCCTGCATGCAAAGATAAACATAATGTCAACCAAAAATAATTACTGTGGCAGCCCTGTTTCTGTGAGTCTTACTCAGCTTATAACCAATCTGTCAGTTATTCTTCCCCTTATAAAAAACAGCTATTATGAACCTCTGTTTCATATGAAACCCTCTTTCTACACCAACAGGCCTGAGAGACAGTTGCATGAAAAGCAGACATACACATAAGCTGATCAGAAAGACATAAAGCAGAAAACTAGTGACAAACAAACGGACAAGCAAACAGCTAGGGGCTGATACGGAGTATTTCTGGGGCATGCAAGGTGTTACCATTTGCTGGGGATATCTACTGGATCCTCCCCAAATCTTGTGAAACAGGGAGGACTCTCTAAAATACCAGCCCGAGGACAACAGATGTCTTCCTCATTGAAGGTGAGCCCTAGCTCTTCAAAAAAAAACTCCTACCACAACAAAATAGTGGACATTAGATTACGCTGAACCAACAAAGTGTTCACTATTCCACAAACACATCATGAATGCTCCCAGCAATCATCCTGAAAGATCATGGTTTACCCACACCTACTTTGTATTAACTCCAACTCTACCCTATTCTAAATTCTTAGCTTTGAAGCCCTGTGTGCTGTATTTAGTTGCTCAGCGTGTCTGACTCTTTGTAACCCCATGGACTGTTGCCCACCAGGCTCCTCTGTCCATGGGGATTCTCCCGGCGAGAATACTGGAGTGGGTTGCCATTCCCTTCTCCGGGGGATTGTCCCAACCCAGGGATTAAACACAAGTCTCCCACACTGCAGGATTCTTTACCCTCTCAGCCACCAGGGAAGCCCATTTCAAGCCCTATTCTGATCCTATTGCTGGCATTTTGAAGTTATTATTTTTGTCTCCCTAGCATCTGACTCAATTTTTGTTAAAGAATTCTGGCTTTGATTTCCCTATCTCTTTCTGTCTAGACTTCCTGGAACAGGGCCCCACCCTATTTTGGCCTATAAAAGCTAACTCCTAAAATCAGCTGGAAGAGTTCCACTCACATCAATTTCTCACTAAAGAAACTTTGGATACCGTCATCTAGCTCCTCTCCAGCTGATTACTCATCTGTCCTTCCTGACTTTGTTCTTAGAGTGACAACTCAGCCTTCATTTGTCCCTATCCGCATTCTGATTTGGCATTCTGCAGCTCTTGGTGGTGTTCCAACAACTTACTCCTTAGTGTTCTGATCTTGATCAGTCTCCTGTTAATGGCTTTGCTGCTAGTTAATGAGTACTGTCAGAGAGGCACACTCTGTTTCCACAAATCAGACAGCGGACAAACGGGCCACATGTATCCTGTTCATTCCCATTCGGGAGATACAGATAATCAGAGAGATCTAATCATCTGCCTATGGTTCCAGGGCAAGTAAGCTGCAGATATGTAATCAGAACCCAGTATCCTACTATTCCTTTCAGCTTTCGGAAAGCACCATAGTCATAAGAAGAAGAATTATAGTACTAATAGTATTTATAATCATAATCTATCATAACATTTGTACTGAGCACCTACTTACAGCTGTGCTCTCACTTAAACCTCACCACAATTCTATGAAGCATCTTAATGCCTGACCCATAGTAGACACTCAGTAAATATCATTTACAAGTGAACAAATAGACAAATGAAAATTTTTTACATAGCTATTATCTTCATTTACAGATCAGAAAACTAAGGTATAGATTTTTACCAAGGTCATACACCTAGATGATGATTTAAAACCAGACTGGTCTGTCTTCAGAATCTATCTTTTTCTACTTTTTCACATAGCATTTCACTCCCCATCATAAAAGAAGAGGGTGTCAAACATCCCAACAGAAATCAACTTAAGGAAGTTCTCAGATAATATACTTTTACTAAACAAAATGGAATAGAAATACACTTGGGTCCCTTATTATCAATAGAATAGAGATGTATATTTTTGTGATTTTTCTGAAAAACAGATATAATTTCAATACAAAATTCAGGAGGAAACTGGGATATTCCAGTAACAGCTGGAACCTGATTTTGGACAGTAGTTCTCCTCTATCTGCACAGTCCACACTGACTTGTCGAATCAGTTCATGAAATACTGTGTTATAAATGGTCTGTTCCTTCTTCAGTATATGAAGCAGTTTGTGCATCTGGCAAAAGATATGTAAGACAATCAGTATTTATTATAGTCTTGCCAGTAAAAGACATCTTAGGGGGTAAGCACTCTGAAGTTTTAGTGTAACTTTTTGAAATACCTAGATTAATTTGCTCACTTACATTTTTCTTTATAAATATATATAAAAATGATACATTAATAAAGTGCCTAATCATGTACTTCTTTATATGATGCACTGAGAAAATCACAATATTACTACTATGTTATACCTGCCCAAAATATTCGTATTTTATTATACCTGCCTGAATTGAATAATTACACATCAGACAAACCAAAATTGAGGAACATTCTATAGATAGCAAAGTTAAGAAAACCAAAGAATAGTTCCAGGAACATGACAACTAAAAGTACTATGTGACCCGGGATCCGAAATAGAGGGGGAAATAGCTATAAAAGCCATTATAGGTACAGTTAATAAAATTTGAAACTTGAATATGAACTGTATTAGATAATATTATCATATCAACATTAAATTTCCTGATGTTGATAACTATATTATAGATATATAAGAGAATGTCCTTATTCATAGGAAACATACCCTAAAATGTTTGGTGGTAGAGACGCATGAAGTTGCCAGCTTACTCTAAAATGGTTCAGGAAAAAACCCATACACATACAGGATGTATACAGAAAGAGAAAGAGAATGATAAAGCCAACAGGGCACAATGTAAACAATTAACGAATGTGGGTAAAGATTACATAGGAGTGCCTTATACTGAACTTGTCTATAAATTTCAAATTCTATCAAAATAAAACTTCACAAAACAAAAGAAAAATAGCCCCATAAAGAAAAAAAATCTCTATCTATGTAAGACTGAAAAAGCCCTTTCATTAGGTGCAAAATAAAAAGTACAAGTGGTAAGAAAGCATGGTTTAATTGGCAGTGTTTTTTAGTAGTACATGAAATAGAAGGGTTTTATAATCAATGGTGCCTTATGTTCGGTTAAATACAATAACAATAATAAAAAACTATACAGTGTTTACCACGTCAAGCATTGTCCTAAGCACTTTACATTCATTATGTCATTTAAACTCCACAACAACCTTATGAGGTAAATAGTAATATCTGTAATTTACAGATGAGGAAATCAAGGCACAAATACATTAAATGACCTGCCCAAGGTCACCAGCTAATAAATGGCAGGGTCAGGATTCCAATCCAGGCATTTTACTTCCAGAGCAAATGCTCTTAACCACTAGTTTTCATTCATGTTTGCAATTACCTTGGTTGGCCCTGTATATTCCTGATTTTCCACACCAGCCCTCTCTAGCATAGTGTCCATCACATCATTCAGTTGGACCACTTCTATTCTCTTATTAGGTTTCCTAAAAGATTAGACAGCAAATTTATATAATTAATGTTACAAACCGTCATGCTCAAAAGGCAAAAGAACATAGTATGTATAAAGAAAATGTACATACTATGGAATATTAATGGCATTTTAAAGCATTATACCTATATGTACTAATCTTGTGGGATATCAATAATACAGTAAAACAAAATACAAAAACAAAACAAAACCCCCCAAAATACAAATAGTATGATCCTCTTTTTCATAAAAGAAAATAATGTTCTCTTTGCCTCCCTCAAAAAAAATTTTATATACCTACTGTGTAAGACTATAACAGAAAAATGTGGAGTGATAAACATCATGCTGTTAATATTGGCTACAAGTTGTTAATATTGGCGAACAAGGTGTTAATACCAGATACTTCACAATCAAAAAGAAAATGGACAAAGGATAGATAAGAAAAAAAAAAGCCAATACCAAGATGGAGAAATACTAATAGTTAAATGTAGAATGGAATGCAAAAGTAGGAAGTCAAGAAACACCTGGAGTTACAGGCAAATTTGGCCTTGGAATATGGAATGAAGCAGGGCAAAGACTATTTAATAGAGTTTTGCCAAGAAAATGCACTGGTCATAGCAAACACCCTCTTCCAACAACACAAGAGAAGACTCTACATATGGACATCACCAGATGGTCAACACCGAAATCAGATTGATTATATTCTTTGCAGCCAAAGATGGAGAAGCTCTATAGAGTCAACAAAGACAAGACTGGGAGCTGACTGTGGCTCAGATCATGA
>SJXQ01003653.1:366489-382862 GCA_006408695.1 Aepyceros melampus | reverse complement strand
AAAGCACACCTACACCAGCTGTCTACACCAGCTTCTGGATCTTCATCCCATCTGCAGCCCAGATCCTCTTGTGTCCAGGAAGATACTAGAAATATTTGAAACTTGATACAGAAGGAGCACCAACCTAAAAGCATGAGCAGGCCCCCTGCAGCCTGTGCTGGCCCTGTTGCTTCCTCCATTAGGCACGTGGCTCTGCCTGGCAGGCCCAGAGGCCCCACTCCATCCATCACTTTAAGTAGACCTAAGTGACCCACCGCCCCCCCCAGAGGAAGCTCTTGCCTAAGCCTATTTCTCTCTTGTGTTCTCTGTTTCTCCTCCAATCTTATCTAAACATTTGACTACTTCAGAGTTTTAAAATTAAAATTGTCACTAGGAAGACTCTGCTATGACTTTAAATGCCTGTAAGTCTTCTTCTGACAACCACCATGTAGCCATGAATTTCCAAGTTGCCCCCTCCAGTGGCAAGTCTGCTTTGTGTGAAATTTCCAGAGACATTTTCAACACACAGAGAAACACACAAGTGTGTGTGTATGTGCTTCACAAAATTACAGTACCTTGTGGTCTTTTACTCTTGAGAATTTTCTCCATCATTTTCTTCTCCTACTAGTTTTGAGAAAGATAGAGTAGGATAATCAAATAGTTTAGAAATCCTACTGGGAGATTAAAGATAGGGAATTTTAAGAGCGTTTGGGTTGCTATTGCAAGCTAATGACCATTCAAGAAACTAATCCAGTAACCAAGCAACAATCTGCATGTGTAGATAAAGTACAAGGCAAGAGGTATGTGGTCAACATCTTGTTACAAGGAGTCAGGGAACTAATGGTCCTTGAAGAATAACATTTCTCCAAGTAGCCAAGGCAGGAATATAGGTGAAAGGGAAAAGAAACTAGGTGAAAGGGGACATTCTACTGAAACCTAAGAAGAATTACCATATTTCAGTATATGTCACCACTCTCCTGCTAATATGCACATGACTTAAATGATTTGAATGACAGTCCCAGTTAGACCATATAGGGCCAAAGGAGGAACTAACGATATAAACCTTGACATCTACCCAAGAATGAGGAAGAAGGTGGTCTTCTCACTTCCCCCACTTTTTCTTTGACTATAAACATGTAGCACTCTTTGTTCTCCGGGCTGCACTCCCTTGCCTGCCTGCTTGTATCTCTCACAAGTGCCCTGTCCTGTTGCCTCTCACTGAATTCTTTCTGCACCAAGAGAAAAGAACCTGAGTCTCTGTAAGTAAGTCCTGACACCAGTTGAGCAATTTCAATCAGAAGACGGGGGTTACAATCCCCTCCTAAGTCAGGGATGTTGAGGTCAAGTCCTAGCTGAAGGGGGCTGGGTTTCAGGCCCAGAAGCATAGCTTCAGCTGGAGGTCAAGTCCTAGCTGAAGGGGGCTGGCTTTCAGGCCCAGAAGCATAGCTTCAGCTGGTAAGATATGCATTCTGTGTCTGTTCTTTAAGTTGCTGCCTACACTTTTAACTTGTGTATTTCATTTGCTAACTCCAATTAGTTAGTATTCCTACCTCCTTTACACTAATTAATTAGGGCAGGCGGCGGAAGCGGCCGCCGCACTTGAGCGCAGGCGGCGGAGGCGCCGCCGCACATGAGCGCAAGCGCACTTGAGCGCAGCCGAGAGCTACCCGACATCTGAGGTCAGGGGCAGCAGCCTAGAGTGCCAGGTTGCGACGGCGCAGGAACGGTGGAGAGGAGCTACCCTGTGTCCAAGGTCAGTGGCGGCTGGGAGGAGCTACCCCACGTCCAAGGCCAGTGGCGGCAGGGAGGAGACACACCATGTCTGAGATCTGGGGTGGCCGGGAGAAGCCACCTCACCCCCCGAGGCCAGGAGCGGAGGCTGAGAGGAGCCACCCACGCCCGANGAAGTTCATGGTTCTGTTAGGTCCAGACCATTTCTGTCTTTTATAGAGCCCATCTTTCCATGAAATGTTCCCTTGGTATCTCTAATTTTCTTGAAGAGATCTCTAGTCTTTCCCATTCTGTTCTTTTCCTCTATTTCTTTGTATTGATCACTGAAGAAGGCTTTCTTATCTCTTCTTGCAATTGGAAGTGGTCAAACAGAAGATGGCAGGAGTGAATACAGTATTGTAAAGCAAAACAAACTAAAAAAATAAAAATTAATTAAAAAAAAAAGAATATCGACATTTTAGGAATCAGTGAACCAAAAAGGACTGGAATGAGTGAATTTAATATATCTACTACTATGGGCAAGAATCCCTTAGAAAAAATGGAGTAATCATCATAGTAAACAAGAGTCCAAAATGCAGTACTTTGATGCAGTCTCAAAAATGACAGAATGGTCTCTGTTCATTTCCAAGGCAAACCACTTAATATCACAGTAATCCAAGTCTATGCCCTGACCAATAATGCTGAAGAAACTGAAGTTGAATGGTTTTTTGAAGACCTATAAGACATTAGGCCTGTTATACCTGTTAGGCAAGACTTGTTAGACCTAGAACTAACACTCCCCAAAGATGTCTTTTTCGTTGTAGGAGGCTGGAATGCAAAGCTAGGAAGTCAAGAGATACCTAGAGTAACAGGCAAATTTGGACCTAGAGTACAAAACAAAGCAAGGCAAAGGCTAACAGAGTTTTGCCAAGAGAGTGCACTGGTCATGGCAAACACCATGTTCCAACACCACGAGAGAAGATGCTACACATGGACATCACAAGATGGTCAATACCGAAATCAGATTGATTACATTCTTTACAGCTGAAGATGAAGAAGCTCTATACAGACAGCAAAAGCAAAAGTAGAAATTGACTTTGGCTCAGATCATTAACCCCTTATTGCCAAATTCAGACAAATTTAAGAAAGTAGGGAAAATCACCAGACCATTCAGATATGACCTAAATCAAATCCCTTACAATTATACAGTGGAAGTAACAAATAGATTCAAGGGATTAGATCTGATAGACAGAGTGCCTGAAGAACAATGGATGGAGGTTCATGACATTGTACAGGAGGCAGTGATCAGTACCATCCCATAAAAAAGAAATGCAAAAAGGCACAATGGCTGTCTGAGGAGGCCTTACAAATAGCTGAGAAAAGAAGAGAAGCTAAAGCCAAAGGAGAAGAAGAAAGATATACCGATTTGAATGCAGAGTTCCAAAGAATAGCTAGGAGAGATAAGAAAGCCTTCCTCAGTGATCAGTGCAAAGAAATAGAGGAAAACAATAGAACAGGAAAGACTAGAGATCTCTTCAAGAAAATTAGAGGTACTAAGGGAACATTTCATGGAAAGATGATCACAATAAAAGAGAGAAATGGTATGGACCTAACAGAAGCAGAAGATATTAAGAAGAGGTGGCAAGAATACACAGAGGAACTATACAAGAAAGATCTTCATGACCCAGATAAGCATGATGGTGTGATCAATCACCTAGAGCCATCCTGGAATGTGAAGTCAAGTGGGCCTTAGAAAGCATCACTACGAGCACGAGCAAAGCTAGTGGAGGTGATGGAATTCCAGTTGAGCTCTTTCAAATCCTGAAAGATGATGCTGTGAAAGTGCTGCACTCAATATGCCAGCAAATTTGGAAAACTCAGCAGTGGCTACAGGACTGGAAAAGGTCAGTGATGATTCCAATCTGAAAGAAAGACAGTGCCAAAGAATGCTCAAACTCCTGCACAATTGCACTCATCTCACACACTAGCAAAGTAATGGTCAAAATTCTCCAAGCCAAGCTTCAGGGTATGTGTACTGTGAACTTCTGGATGTTCAAGCTAGATTTAGAAAAGGCAGAGGAACCAGAGATCAAACTGGCAACATCTGTTGGATCATTGAAAAAGCAAGAGAGTTCCAGAAAAACATCTATTTCTGCTTTATTGACTATGCCAAAGCCTTTGACTCTGTGGATCACAATAAACTGTGGAAAATTCTAATAGAGATGGGAAAACCAGACCACTTGACCTAACTTCTGAGAAACCTGTATGCAGGTCAAGAAGAAACAGTTAGAACTGGACATGAAACAGTGGACTGGTTCCAAATCGGGAAAGGAGTACACAAGGTTGCATATTGTCACCCTGTTTATTTAACTTATATGCAGAATACATCATGAGAAATGCAGGGCTGGATGAAGCCTAAGCTGGAATCAAGATTGCCAGGAGAAATATCAAGAACCTCAGATATGCAGATGACCNTCTTCCCGACCCAGGGATCGAACCCTGGTCTCCCACATTGGAGGCAGACGCTTTAACCTCTGAGCCACCAGGGAAGTCCTGACTGAACGGAACGGAACGGAAATGTAGAATATAAAGGTATTTTATACATACTCAGTAATCCCACTTAAAAGACTTGAAACCAATATCTCAAAGAGAGGGACTTCCTGGTGGCCCAGTGAATCCACAGGTTCACTGCCCGGGGCACAGGTTTAATTCCCAGCCAAGGAACTCAGGCCCTGACTGCTGCACAGCATGGCCCCCCACCCTCAAAAAAAGGATCTTGGAGAGAGATTAGCACTCCATGTTCATTGAAGCTCTATTCATAATAGCCATTGAGGCTCTATTCACAATAGCCAAGGTGTGGAAACAGCCTAAACGTCTGTCGATGAATGAATGAAGTATACACACACACACAGGAATATTATTCAGCCTTAAAAAAAAAAAAGAAAATACTGCACTATGTAACAACTTGAAAGTACCAAGAGGATATCATGCTAAGTGAGATAAGCCAGTCACAGAACAAGCACTGCTTGATTCCATTTACATGAGGTACCTAAAATGGTCAACCTCACAGAATCAGAGAGTTTAACAGCAGTCTGCAAGGGCTGTGGGGAGGAGGAAATGAGAAGTTGCTAATCAAGGGCATAATATTTCAATAATGCAAGGTTCTAGAGTTTTGCTGTATAACACTGTGCCTATAATTAACAACACTGTATTTCACCCTTACAGTTTTTTATTTTTTTTACAATTTTATTAAGAGGGTAGATCTCATATTAAATATTCTTCCCACAATAAAATTTAAAAACAAGAACCAAAAAAAAAGAAACATTTAAAATGGTAATTAAAAAAAAGTGTTTTCTAGCACTTTGATGTTATTAAAAATATGTAAAGAATCAATATGCAGTTGGACAAAAAAAGCACTGATTAAATGATAGAAATGAAGGCAATCACTGTCTTGGGTTTCTATGATAATTTTATTATTTTTGTGTAATAAACTATCAAAAAAAGGAAAAAATATATAGTTATTCTTTCTTAGAAACATTCTCAAAATAAATTGTACTTACATGGATGGGAAGAGCAATAGCCTATTTTCGCTGTCTGTGAGGAGAGTAGTATACTTGCTGCAATAAATAAGACAGGTAAATACTATTGTAAGAAAATCGTTTGGCCTATTTATCACATAACAAAACATGAAAAACTTAAGATCTCACAGAATTGAGAAGCTTGGAAACAATCAAAAAGTTTCATTGTTTTACACACAAGATCATACTTAAATAGCCTTAGACATCTACAGACACAGATACTTAGATTTAAAACATTTAAGTAAAAGAGCATTAATCACATTTTCCAACATACCACAATACAAAAATTTCTTTGATTCATTTAAAAAAATGACCTAAAAAATGTTCTAAGAACACAAAAGTCAACAAAGTTAAGTGACTAAACAGGTTACAAAATTAATAAGAACTAGAGATGAAACCAAACCCAGTTTTCCTAATGCCCAACATACACATTTGTCGCCTGGAAGTACATGCCTATACCTAAGTGGGTATCACAATGAGAACCACAGGGAAATTCTTCAAATTCATTACTATTTATGTATCTTTTTTCTTCCTCTTCTCCACGAAAAGGAAAACAGTACTTCTCGAAGAAGTGACTCATAGCTCATTTCAGAGCTGGAGTTGGGAAATCCAAAATGAACCTGAAAATCTCACTGAGCCTGAGAATAAGAGAAAATGGGCATGTGCCTAAAGAACGCAAGAGCCAGCTCAAAGGAGCTGGCATTAGCAAAATCAGGAAAAACTTGAACATCAATGATAGCAAAGAAATATGACTCACCAAAAAAAAAGGGAGAAATCTATGAGTCTATATTGTAAAACAGCAACTAGTACATACCAGAATGATGGAGCTAAAAAAGTCGTCAACAGGATCTATAACTAGCGCGTTGTAAGGAAACACACACTAAAGTATTTGGTGGCAAAAGGTCACGAGGGCCTCCAACTTACTCTTGAATAGTTTAAGAGGTGTGTGTGTGTATTAAAGCAAATAAGGCAAAATGTAATTACTCAGTGAGTCAGGAGAGAGTACATGGGAGTTCCTTGTTTTATTTTTGTAACATTTTTATAACTTTAAAATTATATAAAAAGTTAAAAGTCACCCCCCAAAATGAGTTGCATTTAGTTCCCTTTGGCAAAATACTGTTCTGAAACCCACCATTATAAGGAAATGCCATATAACATATGTACTGGATAAGGTGAAATGAATGACAGCTTCTGGATAAGGTGGTGAAGTCGCTCAGTCGTGTCCGACTCTTTGCGACCCCATGGACTGTAACCTACTAGGCTTCTCTGTCCACGGGATTCTCCAGGCAAGAATACTGGAGTGGATTGCCATTTCCTTCTCCAGAGGATCTTCCCGACCCAGGGATTGAACCAGGGTCTCCCGCATTGGAGGCAGACACTTTAACCTCTGAGCCACCAGGGAAGCCACTCAGCTTCTGGATACTCTACTATTTTGAGCAATGACAAAGGAAAGTAGCCCTCTAAGTTGAAACCTCATGATGCACGCGCTAGGGCTTAACTCCAGACTTCAGACTAGTCATTTCCAGTTTGCTTTGATTCCTGCTTTATGAGGTTGAAAATGGTTTTATTTTCCGGAACAACACTTGAATGTTTCATAATTTGAAATTTTTAAAACTAAAACTGTGGACTAGTTTTTATAGTAGAATATCCAGAAGCTGTAAAAAAAAAAAAAAAAAAAAACTAGTCCACAGTTTTAGTTTTTCAAATTTCAAATTATGAAACACTCAAGTGTTGTTTCGGAAAATAAAACCATTTTCAACCTCATAAAGCAGGAATCAAAGCAAACTGGAAATGACTAGTCTGAAGTCTGGAGTTAAGCCCTAGTGCGTGCATCATGAGGTTTCAACTTAGAGGGCTACTTTCCTTTGTCATTGCTCAAAACCATTCCTAAAGAGGATGCAAGCATTCAGAACAAAGATTTAATTTTTTTCATTCAAAATTAAATAATAGGAAAAAGAGAACAATTAATCACGAAAATCTCAAATTTTTAAAAATTGAAATATAACTGATTTACAATATTATGTTACTTTTAGGTGCACAGCAAAGTGACTTAGTTATATATATGTATTTTTTTTCAGAATATTTTCCATTATAGGTTATGACAAGATATTGAAGATATTACAGGATATTGAATATTTTATAATCGCACAGTTCCCTGCACCATACAGTAAATTCTTGTTGTTTCCAACTCTTTTAAGTAAGACATTTTTCACTAGTTTTTGATACCTTCCTTAAATTTTATTAGCATGTTAAGCCAAACGTTTACTCATTTCATTGTAGATATTGACTAGGAAAAGGCTCCCCTGGTGGTTCAGTGGTAGAAAATCTGCCCGCCAAATGCAGGAGACACAGGTTTGATCCCTGGGTTGAGAAGATCCCTTGGAGAAGGAAATGGCAACCCATTCCAGTATTCTTGCTTGGGAAATCCCATGGACAGAAGAGCCTGGTGGGCTACAGTCCATGGGGTCACAAAAGAGTAAGACACAACTCAGCGACCAAACAACCGCCTAGGAACATGAGTGAATTGCTCAGGTTCCTCTGTCTGGGAAGCAGAAAACAGCTCAACTTGTCAGATATTCAGTATATACCCCAGTACTCACTCATCAAAACACTCTAAACCTGAAACTCCTGTATTTGACACAATATGAAATTCTTCAGGAATCAATGTATCTGTTAGTTTCTTTGGCTTAAAAAGAAAGAACAAGAATAAAAACTTTAGATGAGTCATATAAATCCTAATTGCTATCCCAAAAGGATACTATTTATTAAGAGATTTTGATTAAAGAAATAACAACACTTAGTAATATGGGTCACGGCAAGGAATAATAAACTTTTAGCAGAAAACAGGTTAAAAAATTAACCATGAATTAAAGAACAATCTTGGTTTTAGTATTAGATAACAAAGAAATCTATTGACCTGAAAATTCAAGAGTTATTTCAAATTTACCTTAGCAACCTGCCAAAAATAGGAATTCTACAACTTTTTTTTTCTTCTGCCTTTTCTTAAATTAAAATCTAGCTGATTTATGATGTTGTGTTACTTTCAAGTACTCTACAACTTTAAACTGTGGGTTTCTTTAAAAAAAAAAAAATCTAGGCTCCTATACTGTATTTTCAAGATTAAATAGTTGTAGTTTGGAAAACTGCTTAAGAAACATTTGATCTTCTCCCAGTAAATTCCCTTTTCTGGAAAAAATTAGAAAGTGCCATGAAAAAATTAGAAAAGCTAAACAATGCAGGCCATTAGAGTTTCACATGGCTTTATATTTTGAGGATTTTTTTTTTTTTTTAAGTAGAGAGAGGGAGAGGAAGTTATCTATCAAATACTTTATTTTACCTTATGAGGTACAATGACACCATCATGTGACTGCAGCGCACGGTCTGTTCGTGGGGGACAAACCACACTCTCCCTCGTCTCTCCTTTAACATATTTAACATCATACAGAAAAGAAATATCCCTAAGATTAAAAGACAAAAATTTGCAAAATAAGTTTTTTGGTTGGCTACTGGATAAAAGTGGGCAATGCCCACACACATCCTTCTAGTGGGTAAAAAGGGACACAAAACTGGTCTCCTTACCTCATACTTTACTTAGAAGGCTAAGGCATTAGGGTTTTCCCCTATCTCCTCCTTCTTCTCCACCTCAAACTTCTTTCTCCTTTCCTTCAACCTCAGGTTAAGATGCTATTCCCCAGGATTATTTCCTCTACTTCATTTCATCTTTGCCCAGATCCTTGGGGGTCTCATTCCATCAGTTATAATTTCTGTGTATTTCCTTTTCTCTTGGAACATTCCATCCGGTCTATAGCTCAGGTCGTTTCTGCTTCTAAAAATCTTCCCTTAACTGTGCATCGTCGTCAAGTTACCTTGATCTACCTCACACTTTCTGCTCAACATTAGACTTCTTACAATTTCCCTGCAATTCTGATATCATTCCCATCTCTGCTAAAATCATGCTCCAGAAAGCTGAGGATGACTTTCTACAGTTAAGTCACCAGTTCTCATCTTCACTCTTCTTCTAGGGTATTTTCCAGGGTTGATCACCCACTTTCTAAAAACACTCTCCTCTTTGCATGACTGGACTCCCTCGGTTCCCGCATCCCACCCACTCCTTCTTGGATATCTCTGTGACCCTCCTGCCTACCAAATGGAAATGTTCCACAACATCCTATCCTCATTCCTCTGCGCTTTCCCTACACGTTCTCCCTTGGTTGTGCTATCAAATCTCACCTTATCATACTTGTTACTTCTAGATACGACCAAATAATTCTCCCCCATTCTAACTTGTCATCCTTCTGGTAATCACTAATTCTGTCAGTTAGCATCACCACTCTACTCAGCAAAAATCTCAGCATCCATAATTGATTCTGTCCCATCCTTTGTCCTCAAAATCTGTCACTAACACTTACTGATTTTATCGTCACCCTCCTCTTATCTCTTGCCAATGCCAAATCAGGGTAACCTTTGCCACATAAGGTCTGTATCCACAGGGTCCGAGGACTCCAGTGAGGACATTTCAGAGAGGCCACTATCCTGTCTTACTAACTACAGATCTTCACATTTTAAAAATTCCTACTTAGATGTCATTTGACATTAACATTTTAAGGTCACATTATTGCTGTACTCAGAGCTAATAATTTTTCAAAGTACTTTAAATATCTTATAACTACTAATTATTAAATGGTAATAATTAAAGTCGTGGTCCACTGGCATGAAATAAAGTACTGATACTTGTGACACCAGAGCCCCAGAACACAGAAGTCCATAGCCTACATTTCTGCCACTTTTTCTAGCACTGAGACATAACTGAGGAATAACACCTTATATTGACACAGCAGTAAGAGCAGTGTACAGTTTTACAAGTGCTCTTGCATTCATTATCTCATTCGTGCTTTCTATATCCCTGGGAGGTACACAAAATGGAGTGAGTCTATTATTCCCTTTTTACAAATAAGAAACTGAACTCAGAAAAACCAAATAATCTACCCAAGTATTAGTAACTGTAAACTCACTATGAAGTGGTATTTCAGAAGGAGCATGGCAGGAGTAAGTTTTTTTTTTTTTTGGGGGGGGGGGGGGGGAAATGATAAATGAATAACACACAGAAAATTAGGAGGGAATCTTCACAGGGAAAATATTGACACTTTGGATATTTTTAGGAATGATATAAAAACAACACATATAACTTGCTGATGTGATCACTTCCTTGATGGTGGTGCAGTGGTAGAGAATTTGCCTGCCAATGCAGGAGGCGCAAGAGACCTGGCTTTGATCCCTGGATCTGGACGATCCCCTGGAGAAGGAAATGGCAACCCGCTCCAGGACTCTTGCCTGGAAAACTCCATGGACAGAGGAGCCTGGTGCACTACAGTTCATGGGGTTGCAAAGAGTCAGACATGACTGAGCAACTGAGCACAGACACGTGTAAAGGTTAAGAGTTTGCTCTGAGGAAAACCAGGGGCTAAGCACTTATTTTTCAAGTTTTTGCACGTCATAAAACTATGTTTCCTAGCTCTTCTCAGAAGTGCAAAATAAAAGAAGCCCTAAAGACATTCTGCCTGACACTGTCCCTCCTGCTGGGGTACAATAAGGTATAGGAGAGTAAGGGGACAAGTACACAAAGGCACACCAAGGGAAATTTAAATGAGTGAAACGTCCGAAGAGCCAGCTTCCGTTGCCATCCTACTGATAATTATCATACACAAAAGGTGGACCCATGCCCTCTGCAGACTGCGTGCTGGTTCATTAAAGATACTTTAAGCTTTAAAACTACGATTCTGTGATTTTTCCAGTTCTGCTCCTCCCAATGAAATCATACAAAACGAGATAATGACTCTGTTCATCTGCCTCTACCCCACTATCTTCCTTCTTTACCTTCCAGCTCCCGTTAGGGAAACTGGATGGTCAATCAGGTATTTGAACTTATTTCTTCGGACAGGGTTATGCCAGACGTGGTCAACAGAGCGAGGAAGAGTACCCTGGGGGAAAGAAAACAACCATGAGTACACAGCAGAGGGCGCTCTAATCAAATGAAATCTATTCTTAAATCATTTTGAGACCATTAAAGGCACTTGGATACTGTTTAGAAAAAGTTTAATTCTTACTCGATAACGAGAAGAATTATTATTGAAACTAGAACAACTTGGGCGGGAGGTGGGAGGTGGGGGTCGGGATTGGGAGTTCATGTACACTCGTGGCTGATTCATGTCAATGTATAGCAAAACGAATACAGTTTGTAAAGCAAAACAAACTAAAAAATAAAAATTAATTAAAAAAAAAAAAGAAACTAGAACAACTTAATAGTGAAAAAAAACTATCAAGACTGCAGGCTTCCCTGGTGGTACAGTGGTTAATAACCTGACTTGCAATGCAGGGCACAAGGACCTCCCAGGCTGGGGAAGATCCCACAAGCCTCGGCGCACGCAAGTCCGCGCTCCACAGCTACTGAGTCCAGTGCTCGAGAGTCCAGGAACCACAACTAACAAGCCCACATGCAGCAACCAGTGAAGCCTGGGCACCCTAGAGCGTGCACTCGGCTATGACTGAGGGGCCACTGCAATGAGAAGTCTGCGTGCTGCAAGCAGAGAGTAAGCCCCGCTCTCTGCAACTAGAGAAAGCCCACGTGCAGCAACCAAGACCGAGTCAGCCAAATAAATAAACAAATAACTTTAAAAAAAAGAAAAACATCAAGACTAAGACTAGTAATGATCATTTAGGTAAATCACACAGAAACAGGTTAATGGATATACTCAAGTATTTCCTTGAAAGTATTCATGCAAAATATTTTAGCTTTCAATCTAGGAAATTAATTTTAAAATATCCTTAAGACAATCTGGAATAGAAAACATATTAAATAAATACTTAATGAACTGGATGTCAAGATAAATGCTCCCAAGTACTTTATACACACACACACATACATACATACATACAGACCTTTGGAGTTTTAATTTTCTTAGGAGGCAGTAAGTTTTCAGGACAAGGACCAGCACTGGCCGCATTGGTCAGAGAAAGCAGAACTTCCTCAGGGATGAACTCATTTTGAAGGGAAGTAGGAAGGGGTTTTGACCGATCACCAAAATTTTTTTCTCCTTTAGTTCAGGAAGTCCTAAGAAAATAATGGGAAAGAAAAGCTTACTGTAGTGTTTTTTTTTGTTTTTTTTTTAGTTAGTTAGAGATTCCCAGGCTGTCTCATCAATCCTATATATGTTGCTGACAGAGAGAACCATTGCCTCTGGTTGTCAAGAACAGCAACAATATTTAAAACACTGAATCATCTAGTCAAGAAAGAAAAAAAAAAACTCATACTGTTTGCCCTACTCATGTTACTGAAATCACAAATCCGTGTGTCCTATGCACAGTGAAGCCCGTCAATATCAAACGTTAATGTTTGGAACAGAGAAAGGTTTATTACCGATTCACACGAGATGGGTGGCTCATACCCTAAGAACCCCAAAGTTACTGAAAGCTTTCAGCAAGTCCCTTTAAAAGCAAAAGGGGAGGGATGGGCGCAGTTAGTTGTTGCAGACTTCTCAGTGTCAGATTCTTTGCTCTTGAGGTCCAGTCATGGGCAGGCAGTGATGTTCTTATAAATCTCTACCAGATGAGTGGTATTCTCTGTCCTGAGAGAAAGAGCAAGGTTCCAAGGTATAACTTTCACCCTCCAAGGTCCCGGTCCCGGCTAAGAGGAGACAGAGCTCAGTTGGCAGCTCCCTCAGGGCCAGGTTCCCACAACCTGCCCGTCATCCCTGAGGGGGCCAGGCATCCAACCCAACCGGCCCTCTGCTTCCTCAGGCCGCCAGATGGGGGAGACCAGGTCTCACAGACTGCGACCTAGGCAGAGAGCCATTGCTCTTAGGTCGCAGAGACACGGAAGGGAGAATCTCACTGCTGCCTCAAGGCCTGGACCAAGGCTAGTGGAGGGCCTAATTGAGGGCTCTGGAGCCCCACAGGCTGTTCCTCGGGCCCTCCAGCTCACCCCCTGGCCCAAAACTGGGTAAGCTGGAGGGCCTCCAGGAGAAGACCTGTATCTGTCTCTTACCTCACTCTCCACCTGATGACCACCACACCACTGACCCTTGATGGAATCACTTCCCAGTGACCCCTCATTGACAGTAATCAGTGGGCCACTGTGGTGCTGACCCATGGCTGAGAAGGACAACTGACAATCCTTCATTAACAGTTGGTTGCTTGCAACCAGGGCGCACTAAGGCACCAAGCAACAGCTGCGCAAGACCTGCTGCCTAGTAACAGGGTGTGGAGTAATGAGGCACAGTAATGGCTGGCTGCTAAGGACTGCGCTCATTCTGCTCCGTTACACTCGCATCAGACATGAGTTCAACAACTCATGTACAATGATAAACCGCCATTACTCCAAATTTAAAACTGAAAACAACTCACTTAACTTGATCAGTTAACTGGGATAGCATAAAGATGATGGGACTGTCTATTTACCCTTTGATGTGAAAATCACAAAAGAAATCTCTTCAAAACTGTCGAATTACTTAGCAATTTTTTCTAAGTTCACAGGTGAAAATTCAATTGGAACATTTACAGAGTGGAAGGGATTTGAGTTGGATTTAACAGTAGAAGTGCGATTGTTAGAAATGAAAAGAGTAGAATCAGTTCAGTGCAGTTCCCCAGTAGTGTCCAACTCTTTGCAAGCCCAAGAACTGCAGCACGCCAGGCTTCCCTGTCCATCACCAACTCCCAGAGCTTGCTCAAAAACAAACAAAAAAGGAGTAGAATAATCTGAGCAAATTAGTAAGATAACACTCAGTACAAAGAATGTTCTGCAGAGTTCAATGAGGGCAGATGATTTATAAAGAGAAGGTGAACACCTAATATAGGAAAAGTCTCCTATATAGTTAGTCAAGGAGGGCTGGGCTGTCACTCTTCTTAAAGAACTCTCCACTAATCTATGCTTCTCACATAGCATACTGGTGCTACTGCTAAGTCATTTCAGTCGTGTCCGACTCTGTGTGACCCCACTGACGGCAGCCCACCAGGCTCCCCCGTCCTTGGGATTCTCCAGGTAAGAACACTGGAGTGGGTTGCCATTTCCTTCTCCAGTGCATGAAAGTGAAAAGTGAAAGGGAAGTCGCTCAGTCGTATCCAATCTTAGCGACCCCATGGACTGCAGCCTACCAGGCTCCTCCGTCCATAGGATTTGCCAGGCAAGAGTACTGGAGTGGGGTGCCATTGCCTTCTCCGTCACATAGCATGGTTTATTTTAATTTTTGTAAGGATGTTATCATGCTTTAATGACCATCAGAACACCTGAAGTTCACATTATCAAATCTTTATCTCTTGCGAGTTTGGGATGGAGTCAGAATATCAGAAGAAATAAGAAAAAAAAAAAAAGGTAAGTGGATTTTAGCAGAGTCTCTCCTAAAAACAAGATGTAGGTGAGCTGGAGGAGCCTTTAACATAATAAGGGGAGAAATGAGTCTGGCAGATTCTTATTCTAGAACAGATCTACACATCTATATATGAATGAAAATCTTACATAAGTACCTTCATTCAGAGTAATTACTAAAACCTGATACAAACTCTTGAGAAGACTCTTGAGAGTCCCTTGGACTGCAAGGAGATCCAAGCAGTCCATTCTGAAGGAGATCAGCCCTGGGATTTCTCTGGAGGGAATGAAGTTGAAGCTGAAACTGCAGTACGTTGGCCACCTCATGCAAAGAGTTGACTCATTGGAAAAGACTCTGATGCTGGGAGGGATTGGGGGCAGGAAGAGAAGGGGACAACAGAGGATGAGATGGCTGGATGGCATCACTCACTCGATGGATGTGAGTTTGAGTGAATTTCGGGAGTTGGTGATGGACAGGGAGGCCTGGTGTGCTGCGATTCATGGGGTCACAAAGAGTCGGACATGACTGAGCGACTGAACTGAACTGATACAAACTAGTTCCTTAACAAAAAAACCCCCCAAAAACCCAGAAAGTACTGTTTCAAACCACCACTGGTACTTAAAATATGTTGAATTTAGAACAACATAAAACTCATCAGCATTTGGAAAAAAAAAAAATTACAATCCTTATGCAAAGTAGGACTGCAAAATATTATAAAAGGCAAGGCTTTTGATTTTATTTAAACAAGTATATCGGTAAAACAAAACTAGTTAAAGTATCTAAATCTCAGATTAAGGAAAACAGTGAATGGTTGTGGTTTCTGATTAGGGTCATGATTACTTATGCCTTGACGAACGTTACCTGTCTCTTCCTTGGATGCAGAGATTTTCAAGTTTTTGCCCTCAGATGTTGACGTGGAGGGTGTTTTCGGGAGTGACATTATAAGCAATGCCTAGCACTCTCTGTAATTAGTTGAAATACTCCTCCGGAAAGCTAATCTACAAACATATTCCCGGCATACAGTACTGGGATTTGGCAGAGCTTCAACACAGACCTGCAGGGAAAAAAGAGAGACATAGAAGGGAAGGGAGGGAGGGATACCCGTTTAGTGTTCATGTTAAATTTGGAGTTTACAATTCATCTACCTTGGGTTTTCTTTGGGGAGATTTCTGGGCTCTCCCAAGATATCTGATGCAACTAAAATACCTGGGCCCAGGCCGGGAAGGACACGCTGGGCCCACCCCTCCGACCACCGGCACCACCTAAGGGCGCCCCTGGCTTCCCCACAGGGGAGCGCCCTCGCGCTCGCAGCTTCACCGACTCGAGGATGGGCATTACTCGACCTCGTTTCTGCCGTCAGAAGTGATGGGAAACGGACACTTGCAACCCGTACCCGTAAATCGTGTTTCCCGCCAGACATCTTGTCGCCACGCCTTTCCCCGGACGCCTTGGTGTTGTCATGGAAACCCAGGACCCCGTGCCTTGGCAACCCTCAATGGCGGCTGCCCTCGGCGGTGCCGGCGGACGACGGAGAGGGCTAAGAAACAGTCTCTCGGGGATCGGATGTGTTTTAAATCATAACACACCTTCAGTTGCATGAAGAATAAAAACGTTTAATCGAGCCGTTCTTACGGAGTCAGAAAGTGTTTGGATCCCAGGACTTCCGAAGCAGGTGGGCTCCAGGGCGCAGGCGCTAGCCAACGTCGCCCCCCCCCCCCCACCCCCTCAACCTCCCCACTCTCCCACC
>SJXQ01003653.1:345840-366344 GCA_006408695.1 Aepyceros melampus | reverse complement strand
CCCGCCCCCCCACCCCCCCCCCCCCCCCCCACCCCCTCAACCTCCCCACTCTCCCACCTTGGGATCAAAGGCCGGGTCCGACTCGAGAGAGTGTTTCGCCATCCCTTCATTCCACTTTTTTGTTTCCTCTGTTTTTCCACAAGCCAGATTCAGGCGGAAATGGGGCGATCAACAAGTACTGGGTTCCCATCCATCCTATCAACTGAGGCATTATTGAGGATGCTGCCTCTGTCCTTGGCATTTCCATTGAGTCTTCCTTACTTAAGAGCCACTTGCGCCCGCGCCCCTCATACTCCAACCCCTACCCCCACTTTCCCTGTGGGCGGAAGGCATTCCTAGGTACAGACATTTTTAGCTGGAGGTCGGTGGGGAAATTACACCTCAGGCAGAGACAACCCGATCAAATCGTTGGGTCTTACTGCTTAAAAAACATGTTCACAGAAGTTACGTGATGAATACATTGGAACAGAGAAGCTGAAAACCCCTCTCAACACCACCACGCTCGGCTCTGCTGTACCCGACCCACAACAAAGCCAATTGACTGACATCTGATTATGATAAAGGAAAATACACTTTATTGCAAGGTGCTAAGCAAGGAGAGCAGGCTCAAAAGCCCAGAACTCCCTGATGGCTGTCAGTGAGGCGTTTTTAAAAGCAAGGTGAGAAACTGGCCACAGGCACCTGATCAGCTTGTAGACATTTTGACAGCTTGATTGCGGATTAGTGGTGAGTTAACCAGGTGTTATTTCAACCTTACAGTTCCAAACGGTCTGGGGTCTATGTGCTTTCATGAGCGTTCAGTGTCTTCCGACTGGTGGTGGGGTTACTATCTGTAAAACAACTGGAGGATATGGCTCAGAATATTTGTCTATAGCCTTTGAGTAGGAACTAAGTGTCCTTGACTTGCTTAAACTGTTATCTTACTTGTTTTGTTTCTAAGTGTTCTCGCTTCTCTGCATTTGCTCTTTGGAACTTGGGGAAGGCCTAGAAGGCTAAAGCTTTTCTGCAAACGGAGGCAGGGGATGTGGGTGGGAATCTGTCCCCTGGAAGGCCTCGGAGTTCTGCTGCCCAGATTCAGGATCATTTTGTATTAAGATGGAATCTTAATGCCAAGTAGTGCTGGTGGAATCTCTGCATTTAGATGAAGCTGTTAGGTGTCATTTCATGGGTTCTGAAGAGCTGCAGTACCATAGTCCTTTATGTCTCAGTGCAGAAAATAATTTAGCAAAAGGCAAAGTGTTGGACTCTTGAGAGTCCCTTGAACTACAAGGAGATCAAACTAGTCAATTCTAAAGGAAATCAGTCCTGAATATTCACTGGAAGGACTAATGCTGACGCTGAAACTCCAATACTTTGGCCACCTGAAACAAAGAACTGACTTATTGGAAAAGACCCTGATGCTAGGAAAGACTGAAGGCAGGAGAAGGGGACGACAGAGGATGAGATGGTTGGATGGCATCACCATCCAACTGGATGGACATGAGTCTGAGCAAGCTCTGGAAGTTGGTGATGGACAGTGAAGCCTGGCGTGCTGCGGTCCTTAGGGTTGCAGGGTTGGACACGACTGAAAGCAATAGACGTGGGACTTCCCAGGTGGCCCAGTGGGAAGGAATCCACCTGCCAGTGCAGAAGACACAAGGGACTCCAGTTCAATCCCTGGGTCAGGAAGATCCCCTGGAGTAAGAAACAGCACCCCACTCCAGTATTCTTGCCTGGAGAATCCCTTGGACAGGGGAGCCTGGCAGACTAGTCCAAGGAGTCACAGAGTGTGACACGCCTGTGCACACAAAGTGATAGATAGGAAATGATTTATTAGGATACTTGTGAGGTTTACAAGTGGGTGGGAAATTTCATACCAGGAAAACTTGCTGGGCTACCATTTTATAATCAAAAGAAAAGTGGGGAGGAGAACTTCTTTGACTTTCTTGAGTAGACATGCTTCCATCATCAGCTCCTCCTCCAGGTTGAGCAGGGGAGTTTTCTTGCCCCTACATGGTCAGGCTAGGTCTGCAAGTTATTGTTTATGTGTGCAAAGACCATGTCCTAGGGATATTAACTTACTGAGCTCACTGGGCAGAATGTGGGTCTCACACCACCATTAGTTTATTATTTGGGGCATGTCTCATCCTTTTGTTGCACAGTTTTGTTGCTAAGCAAACCTGCTCTATTGCATAATCATTAACTTACAGGGGCCTCCTACATTTTTTCTATTTACAACCCCCTGGTGGGATTAATTTTCATCACCTATTGTTCTTTAGTCGCTAAGTCATTTCCAGCTCTTCTGCAACTCCATGGACTGCATCCCACCATGTTCCTCTGTCCATGGGATTTTCCAGGCAAGAATACTGGAGTGGGTTGCCATTTCCTTCTCCAGGAGATCTTCCCAACTCAAGGATCAAACCCACATCTCCTGCTTGACAGGTTGATTCTTTACCATTGAGCCACCTGGGAAGACCATGTCCCTTTACTCTGTCCCTATCACGCCTTCCTCCAGGTGTTTACCCTTTTATGCTTAAAAGCGGGTAAAGGGCAATGATTGATCAGTGGTTATTTCCAGGTGAGAAGGGAGGTAAGCCTGCCTAGAGGAGGAGTAAAAACTTGATTGAATGTCCATTCTCTATTGGGAGAACTGCAAGTTAATGTCATTCTGGTTAGCATCATCCTTTTTAGCCCTCTTAGATGTTAAGTATTGGAGGATGAGTCTACAAAAAATTTAAATTAAGAGAAATACAGCAGTAAGCATTAGAAAGTCATTAAAAGAGATTATGACCATGATTTTGAAGATTCAAACCATTTTACCCCAAGCAGTTTCCAAATCTGGAGGAGGATCACTCAAGGCCTCAATCTGCTTTAGTTAGGCCTAGAATGTTTTATATTTGAGGGTCTGTTGAGTCTTCTCAGCATAGATTTAATCTCTTATTTTTTGTTAATATCCTTTGGTGATGAAAATGGCTTCCCTGCCCCTCGAGGGACAGAATTGTTTTTTGGTGTTAGTTATTGTTATGCCCAAGTTGCAAAATCTCCCAATGACCACCAGGGAGCCGGTACCCGATGCAAAAGCAAGAGTCTTTATACCAAGCTCGAGCTGGGGCTCCCACCGACACCAACGCAGCGGCTGTGGAGAGAAGCCTCGAACTCTGGGTTTCATTGCTTATATAGAGTAGACGTCTAATTGGTTAGGTGTTGGGTTCTGATTGGTTCCCATTTCCCAGGCTTAATTGCTTAATTCGAATTTCCCGGGCAGGTCATAAATCCTCTACCTAAAGTCAGGAGATCCTAATCTGGGATCTGATTAGCTCGCAGGTGGTGGGGTGAGGTCAGGGGATTTCCAAGGACACTTTCCTCAGAAATGGAGTCTTTTTTAACAAAATAGGGTGGCTTAGGTCCTTCAATTATATAGATGGCATTTCTAGGCAAAGCCACTTTTGGACTTGGACCCCAGTGACCGTTTGATTGTGAAAGCATCAAAGGCTGAGGGACCCCCATCACTCTCTAGCATCTGAGGCATTTCCTCTTCCAATGCCCTGCGTGTCACTCAGTCGTTATCTATTCTTTGAGGCCCCATTGACTGCAGCCCACCAGGCTCCTGTCCATGAAATTCTCTAGGCAAGAATATTGGGAGTGGGTAGCCATTTCCTTCTCCAGAGGATCTTCCTGACCCAGGGATCAAACCTGGGTCTCCTGCACTGCGGATTCTTTACCATCTGAGTCACCAAGGAAGCCCCTCCAAAGCCCTGGCTGCTTGCAAAGGGCCCATCGATCACAATCTTTCCTCCCGTGTCCCTTCTGTCCACACAGGGCACACTGATTTTTGTCTGGGTACCCATGGGCCTTGTGGCCCACCATGGCCGGGCTGGCACAGAAAGCCTGGTCTCCCTTTGCTTGTCCTGAGTGGACAAAGCCATTGTCACCATCTGGGCCTTTTGCTTCTCTCTGGGTGTGGTCCACCTTTTTGGTCATCTCTGTTACTGAAAAACCAAATAAACCAGCTGGACCAAATTGCTCACAGGGGTCTGAGGACCAGCAATTGTTTTTTAAATTTTGTGTCTAATGTCTGGGGCAGACTGGGTATGAAATGCATAGCCAAAAGGGCCTTTCCTTGGGGAAGGGGGATCCACATTTGTATACTTTTTAAAAGCTTTCACTAATCTCCCTTGAAAAATGGCAGAATTTTCCTCTGGTCCCTGTTGTACTTCTTCCACTTTTTTCCTAATTAGCAGATTTCACTGGAACTTTTTTATGCCTTCTATTAAAAACAATCATATGATCCTATCTATCCCTATCAATAAATTTAGTGACTTCACTGTGGATCTGCCTTAGGGACAGCTTTGCTCCCCACCTGGTGTACTGAATGGCCATCTTGGGCTTAAGCTGTCATTTCGTCAGCATGGACTCTGGCTACCATTATCATAAGCTCTTCTTTCTCAGGGGTGTAGCAGTGAGATACAAATCTGTAAATTCCCCCTCCCTGGTGAAATCAAAAGATCTGATTAACCAGGTGAATTCCTGTGTGACATGTTCAAGGTCCTCATCCCCCAACTTATCTGCCAGATTTAGATCAGACACTGAAAAAAGCACATTTCTTGATTGTTATCAGAAATTTCTCTTGGAGGCAGAACCATAGGGGCACTTAGTGATAACTTACATAGCTGTAGGTAATAGCTAAACCGAAAATTACCCCCTTGGTTAACTTGGAGTACAAAGGTCTCTCCTCACCCTTGGGTGTGTTTCCCCTGGGATAATAGCCTTGGTTTGAGCAGCCATTTCCATAAATATAGCAGCTTTCATCGAAACAATAGTTAGCTATTGAAAAGTCTTCTCCTCCTGTTAAAATCCACCATGTAATTTCATTAAGAATTTAAAGACTTTTCTAATGCTTATTGCTGTATTTCTTTTAAATCTTTTTGTAGACTCATCCTCCAATGCTTAACATTGGAGGGCTAAAAAGGATGATGCTAAGCAGAATAACATTGATTTACAGTTCTCCCAGCAGAGAAGGGACAGCCAGATGTTACCCCTTCACTAGGCTGACCTACGTCTCATCTCATCCAGAGGTAGCGATCGCCCTTTATCCACTTTTAAGCACAAAAGGTTAAACAACTGGAGAAGGGAAATAAAGGGACAGAGTAAAGGGACATACAGGTGATTAAACAGTTCCACTAGGGAGTTGTAAATAGAAAAAAAGAAGGAAGGAGGCCCCTTTAAGTTAACGATTACTCAACAGAGCAGGTTTGCTTAACCACAAAACCATGTAACAGAAGCAGAGACAAGCCCCCAAATAATAAAACGACGGCCTGAGACTCACACCCGGCCCAGTGAGCTTGGTGAGCTGATGGTCCCCAGGACACACTCTCTGCACACATATAAAAACAGTATCTTGTAGATCTCGTTTGACCTTGTAGGGACAAGAAAGCTCCCCTGCTCAACGTGGAGGAGGAGCCGACAGCGGAAGCATAATGTCTACTCAAGAAGGTCAAAGGAGTTCTTCTCCCCCTCCCCACTTTTGCTCTGATTATAAAACATCCCAGTAAGTTCTGGGATGCAGCCTTTCTCACCTGTCCACTTGTAAACCTCTCAAGTGTCCTATTCTAATAAATCACTTCTCTGTTTGCCTCTTGCTAAATTCTGTGTTGAGACATAAAGGACTATGGTACCAGAGCTCTTCGGAGCCCCCCAAAATGAGACCTAACAGTTTTGTACATGCCTCTAGTCTGAAAAACAAATGGCAGAAGGGGAGAAAACTTCTCTTTTCAGTCGTCATATTTCTCAGTACCAAGCATAGTGCCTGGGACAAACACCTTCAATACATGATGTTTCAAAATCAGCTGAACAGTTCTATTGCTTCATTGCTTCTGTGTTTATATGCATAGATCTCTGGGTTTGGGGCTAACAGCTGATAGAAATATGGGCAAAGGGTTGAAAATAAACACAGTATAATCTCTGTCGCCCCTTTTAATTCTAAACACCTTGGATGTTTAGGCTACCACTTCATTAAGATAAACTAAAAAGCTCACAAAGCATAGTGATGTATCTGCTAGCATATAGGCTGGCCTTCTGTTGGGAAGGGCATATTCACTGCAAAAGTGTGAATGTAACAATGTAGAAATAAGGAAGAAAGCATTTAGAAAAAAATGGAGTAAGAGATAGTTTTAGATTTTTAAAAAAACTATCACTTCTGAAATTAGGCCTTTATTTTTCTCAAATCTAAATAAGCGATTTAGAATAAGTCTTTACAGGGAAGACAAACTTTATTAAGGATTTAGTAGATTATATGGTTTGTACAGCTTTCCTACTAACCTAAAGCTTATGAATTTTAGCATCTATTGATTTTCAAACTGGGCATTAAATTCAGGGTGGGGAAGAGCACCAGTGGACCAAGCAAGGACGACTCCTCTGTTTCAACCAGTGTAGCCATATGCTACCTTCATTAAAAACTGGGTTCCAGCACTGTGACCTGGTAGAAACTTCAGTGATGTTAGAAACTACTCCAATATTTACATAAGCTTCACTAATAATATTCCTTTATTCTTCAAAACATTTATGTCCCAGTTCCTTCCATTTCTGAGCCATCAACATAAAATCCTGGAGATCTGAAAAAATGTCCAAGGCAGAGCTTTCTTTGACAGTACGCGCGCGCACACACACACACACACACACACACAATTGTATAAACCATGTAAGTTACATGAAACTTTCCATTAGTAAATAAGTCACTTAAGCTTTATTAACAGAAGTATGAACTATCTTCCATTTAGATTTTATCTACCTTCTAAGACTGGAAGTATTCTTATATTGGCACAAGAAAGGCCTTATTAGTCTCTGTTATCTCTGCAATTTCTAAGTATTATATACACTAGTTCTAAACACTTAGGTGAAAGCAGAAATACTTATGTAAAACTTCCTTTTAGAAGTTTGCCACCCTACCCTAATACTAAACAGATAAATCTGAAAGTAATTTTGGACCTGGCAACAGGAATGCTTTTAGCAATCTTGTTACCAATTCTATTACACGAGAGCCTATTATATCAAGGTGCAAAGCCAGTGCACATCATCCTGAGAGTCTATTTTTTAAAAAAGTATATATTTTGGGGAGTGTGCAGGAAACATTCTCCTTGCCCAGGTTTTTTGTTTTTTTGTTTTTTTAAGGATTCCAGTGAAATATACTAAGGATTTAGGTTTGAAATTTATGGAGAGTAAGAAAATAATGAGGCCTTATTTCCACCAGGGCTACTTGTTTGTACCAACCCTGTGAGGTAGTTATTATCCCCATTTTATAGACAAGGAAAACTGTGGCTCTGCTAAATTCAGCAACTTTGGGTCCCAATGCTAGGAAGTATGAGGTTACCTTAATTACAAGTCTGTACATGGACTTTTTTTTGTTGCCACACTGGTGGTTTACAAACTGGGTATTCTGAGTAAGAGGAAATGAGTATAACCAAACAAGAAGGGCTCCAGCCCTATATCCCTTATCTGAACCAGAGGCAGCTTTTTTTATGTTTTATATGCTGGGCTTAAGCCTAACAATTTAATTTTTCTTAAAAGGTTTCAAAATTAACATATTTAAACTACTACACTGTATTATGTATTAGGCCACCTACTTAACACAGTTATGCTAGTTTATCTTCAACATTTTACCCCAGAGAGAACAATGAACTTTATTCAAAATTACATAATTCTACACAAAACAAAAATATTTTTGCATAAAAGGCTTCAACAATTCATAACTTTTACATCTTTTTAGCCTACGCAGCCCATGTAACCAACTTTTACAACACAAAACGTTCTGTTATGTTTCCTATAAAGACCTCAGGATTCAATTTTTCAGGCAAGTATAGTTTTTATATGATGATGAAAATTGCCCATACTGAATGAATTGCAGCCTCGGTTTTCTAATTAAGCTCTAACATGAGGAAGCAACTTTACCTAGGCAATTGCAGTAATTAATCCACCAAAAACCAATAAAAGCACCCTCCATTTTCCTTCTCTATCGAAAACTGAGAATAAAAGCATCTAACGAATGTATGACATTAGCGATCTTAGTTGTTCTCTTAGGTAACACACCCAAACTAATGATTATACTCCATAGGAAATTAATTAATTAATTCTTTATAGGAAAGAAATTTTAAACTCATTACTTTTCAAAAGGAAAAAAGGTAACATTCCATAAGTGAAAATCATTTCCACGCTATTAGCAAAAGAAGGGAATGAAAAAAAATAAAACTCAATAAATCTTTCTGAAACACATTTGTAAGAAGTTTTAGTTTAATTTATTTGTTTAGAAGAGTAAGTAGTTCTCTAAAGGCAAGACTTTCATTAAAAGCAGCTAGTAGTAAGATCATGGCTGTCAAACTAATGTCTTTCACAGAAAGTGGCTTTTCCTTTAAGTGTTTCTAAAACTATCTTAGAACAGTCTTATCATTCTAAACAGTCATAATTATATACATATTATTTGTTGTCACTTTAAAATCTTGGATAGAAAAAAAGTACTAATAAACAGATGAGAGTTTAAAACAAACAAAACCCAGCCTTAGTCAGTCTAATAAATACAGTATTCAGAATGAGTACACAGCAACAAAGTCCTCTCAATGAGAGTGTACATTCACAGTACTGAACAAAAAATATAGACCTAAGAATCCCATTCTCTTGCTTCAATAGACTGGCTTATTCATAACCACATCTTAAACCAGTGTGCTTTTCTCAGCTCCCTCTTTATATTTAAAATGTAGTTCTAAGTTCCAGTGATTGACTCATTTTAATTTTTAGAGAAATGCTGGAAATTGTGAGCTATATTAAAGCAGTCTTATTGGAATGTTATCTCATTACAACTACAATACCACTGTACAGATAATTACTGCTTGGGAACATGTGGGGTACCTTTTAAAAATAATCTTCCTTGAGGTACAGTTTTGTCTGTTGAGGGTGGATTTGCCTAAGCTCAACTGGACCAAAAGTATGGGAAATAAAAGAGGGGACTTAGCTGGGAACTTGCAGTACACATATGACTATTAAGTTATGACTATTAAGAAATTTTACTAACCTTTCTGTGAGATTCAAATTGACTTTACATCAATTTGAAAAAGACTTCTCACAACTTTCTAGACAACAGTAGGGCTGCTAGAATACCAAGATAATAGCTTCTCAAGTTGGATGCTTTCCCAATTTTGAGTAATTAAGTCTCCCTTCTTTGGGGTGGACCTACATGGTCCCAAAGCTCCATCTTTACAGACATAATCATACCTCATATAAACAACCAAAATAATTCCTACACGCCACATTGTATTATTAGCCCTAGGCATCTTATAACATGGGAACATCACACAATAAAGTACATTTTCTTGAAAATGATCACCTATTATTTACTGTACCTAAAGTACACTACCATTAAGAATAACTGAGCAAATGCAAAAGCCAGCTTCTCTGATCTTTAGTATTCCCTTTAATATTAATGGTGGTGATTAATACTTACAATGCAGACTCACTAGTCTGCAAAATAACAGAAGTCAGTATTCATTAGATAAAACAATTATACCAATGGTTACTTCTAAATAACTTCAAAGAAATTATTACCTGAAAGTTTAAACAACAAAAAATTTATCTTCCACATAAGTTCTACAATAAAACAGTTTAAACACATGATTGATTCTGCAATTTCTTTTTCAAAACTGTTTCATACATTAGAAAATATTTTCTTTGTCCGGCCTCACTTCTTTTTCTCTTCCCACTTTTGTCCCCTTCGATATATAATATTATGGATGCAAACTCAAGAATTCAAGGTGTAAGGGATAACTTTGCTTCACAGATATCATGACTACACAGTACAGCAAAAACAAGATAAAAATTGAATAGACCTGAACTTAAAAACAAAAATACAAATTAGGATATGTAATAAGGTTATATTTGGAAAAATAGATATTTTCTCTATTAGAAACAGCAAAACATTCCACATTATTTTATTTCCCAATTGCATGGTTAATTAACATACATTCCAATAGTGTGCATGAAAAAATTTCTAAGCCACAGGCTAATTCAGTGGCCAAGAAAACATGATGTTTGGTCTCTAATTAAATGGAGTTATGAAACAAAACCAAATTTCTGAGATTTAAGCTGACATGACTTAACAAAAATCTGTCGTTACATCAGCTACAAGTTTCCCTTCTCCCAAAAAGGAAAAAAATTGACTGCTTAAAAGTGTCCAAACTTCCAGTAAACTTCTAACAGCTCATTTTCGGTGACCTAGGAATGGAGTGAGCCATCTGTAAAGCCTGAAGCGGTCCAAATAACACAGATAACTTCATGATGGCTGAAAACAGACGCTAGCCCCAAGTCAGATAGAATACCCAATCTTCAGTGTCAAGGAAAGAAAGTCCAAGCTTCTAAAACACGTAACGACAAGTCCAGGAACGTGGCCGAATATAATCCAGAAACGTGGGCTTCAAGGGGGGAAAAAAAAAGGAAGAGTAGTTTATTTGTATGCTCTGTACATATGAGGTATGGGGTAGATTACGGGGGTGCTGTTACGTATTGTACTGTCTTTTAAAAATATTTATTATGTATTTATTTATTTTTGGCTATACTGGGTCTTCGATGCTGCTCGGGCTTTTCTCTAGTTGCGGTGAGTGGGGGATACTCTCTAGCCGCGGCGTGCGGGCTTCTCATTGTGGTGGCTTCTCTTGTTGTGAAGCAGAGGCTTTAGGGTGCATGGGCTTCAGGACCTGCAGCACGTGGGCACAGTAGTTGCGGCTCCCAGGCTCTAGAGTAACAGCTCAATAGCTATGGCACATAGGCTTAGCTGCTCTGCAGCATGTGGGATCTTCCCAGATCAGGGATCGAACCCAAATGTCTCCTGCGCTGGCAGACAGACTCTTTACCACTGAGCCACCAGGGAAACCCACATACTGTACATGTCTTAATTGCCTTCCAGCATTTAAGCTATAAGCTGCTCACTAATTAAAAAAAAGTTCACCATTTTTACCTACAGCACAGATTTACTTGCTTTATAAGCTTTACATGAGGCTAAGTCCAGTTAAGATTTACAAAACTGCATGGACTCCTGACCAAATTTCAAATAGACATTACACTACCCTTTTTCTGTATCTTGCGTTTTATTTTATGAGCACCACCCAAAATCTAAATGGTGGTGGGTTAGGGATGATAATATACACAAATTACTGTAATAATACAAAGTTTAAAATTTCTGAATTATCTGAATGAGGAAGAGGAGAAAGTTCAGAAATAGAAAAGAGACTGGACAAGAACTGGAAAAAGCTTCATGGATGACACTGCATCCAAACTGGATTTTGATAAAAATCTGACAGGTGAAATCTGAGTGCAAAGAGCAGACTGACGAGAGACAGAGTTCAGAGCAATTGGTTCAAATGCACAAGGAGGATTCATAGGAAATAAGGAGGGGGTTGAGAGCAGCATAACAAAATCAGGGTGGACAGCAGAAGCTTTGGAGGGGAAACGGGATTGATTTGATTTCGAGTATCTTTAGCTATGGGCTCCCCAGGTAGTGCAGTGGTAAAGAATCCACCTGCCAATACAGGAGGTGCGAGAGACGCAGGTTCAATCCCTTGGTGGGGAAGATCCCCTGGAATAGGAAATGGCAACCCACTCCAATATTCTTGCCTGGAAAACTGCATGGAGCCTGGTGGGCTACAGTCCATGGGGTCACAAAGAGTTGCATGCAACTGAGCACACATACATCTTCAGATATAGGTACCAGGGAGAAATACACAGGCAGATGTATCAAGAAGCCCCCGCACCACCCCGCCAATATTTGGGAGTTATCTATAAGCAGCTAAAAGCTAAAGTTCTAAGAATGACACTCTCATATAATTACAAAAAAGAAAACAAAGACAAAATACCAAGATTGAGAAAGCAGCTGACATAAACAGTGAAACAGACGGTGAGAAGCTGCTGGATAACATAAGGAGCTCAGCCTGGCGTGACAGCCTAGAGGGGTGGAATGCCAGTGGTGGGAGGGAGGCTCAAGAGGAAGGGAATATATATAGAGAGAGAGCCGATTAAAGCTGTACGGCAGAAACCAACACAACACTGTAAAGCAATTACCTTCCAGTTAAAAAATAAAGGGAAATCGGCTCATAGGCACATGGTCTAGCTGAACACTGCTGCTGCTGCTGCTACTGCTGCTAGCAGCTAAGTCACTTCAGCCGTGACCAACTCTGTGCGACCTCATAGACGGCAGCCCACCAGGCTCCCCCCGTCCCTGGGATTCTCCAGGCAAGAACACTGGAGTGGGTTGCCATTTCTTCTCCAGTGCATGAAAGTGAAAAGTGAAAGTGAAGTCGCTCAGTCATGTCTGACTCTTAATGACCCCATGGACTGCAGCCCACCAGGCTCCTCCATCCATGGGATTTTCCAGACAAGAGTACTGGAGTGGGGTGCCATTGCCTTCTCCGGAACACTGTTATGAAGAGTTGATTACTTCAGGAAGGAAGAGGTAAAAGATAAATATTTGTGGGTTGCAATGGATACACATGCCACCGAGAAAACCCTGGAGAAGACCTGCACTTTCAGGGCACAGGAAGAATATTAGAAGGCGCTAAATAAAAATCAGATGAGGAGGGGAAAAAAGAGAGACAGAACCAAGAACTAGGGGAGTTCATGGGAAGAAAACAAAAGAAAAGTTCAAGGATAGTACAGTAAGATTAGATAAGTTACTGCTTTTATTCCACATTTCCCTCCCCTTAACATTAATTAATCACCATATCCACTACTCCCTTCCCCTTAATCCTGCCCACAACTCTCATAGTCAGAGGACAAATAGGTTACTTTTCTACCCCAGTCTGATTGAAGACTTACATTTTTCAGAGGGCAGTGTTGACGTGCATACCACTCTTGAGAATAAAAACACAGGAGGACTCCATTGCCCGCAAAAAGCGAAGTCCACATCAGAACATTCCAAATTGGTCTTTTCCGACTATCGTTGACAAGAAAGTTGAAAGCCACTAAAGTTATGAAAACAACAAAAGTTATATACAGTCATCAAAACAATCTACCAGGAGTTTAGGAGACTCAGATGTTTGCTGTAATCATTCAGTTATCATAAATAGCTTCAACTGTGTATACACAGTTCTATTCTGGCCACTGGTCATACAAGTAAAAACGAAGCTTCATTGTTAAAACTGATTAATCAGTGATTATTTGGAAATCAGTCAGTATTCCGAATAGGTGAAAATATATATTCCATGAAAGCATTCATATTCTAACTTGTCCCTCTCCACCCCACCCAAAAAAAAGGGTTCGTTTTTTTCAGAGTGTGAACACTGTAAGAGTTTAAGAATGGCCAGGGTTTTTATAGTTTTTATGAGCTGCCACAGCAGTGGTATCAACAGTCTTCAAGAGGTTATTTAGCTCATTTCCCAACATCAAAGTGTAAACATCTTGCAACAGAATTGTGTATAATTACTCAAAATGAATGCTCTTACCATCTGACAAACACTGCCTTGATATGGTACAACTACGGTCTAGTTTTCTACACCAATGCTCTGTTTTCTTTTAGCATTATACTCAGTACTCACGAGACGCCAAGATACTCACTCCCAAAGAACATGAAGAGCACAAAGAGCACTGGATAGAAAAAGCTCAAGCACACAGCCAAGGCGTACTCGTGCACCACGGCCGACACAGCAAAGACCGCTAACATGGCCGCTGTCCTGAGCCTCTTTGTGAAAAACTGCAGGGAAAGGGAAACATAACAGCAACTTTCAAAAAGTAAGTCATCAAACGTGCACCGCACAAGACACACTGAAAATGTACTAAAGGCACCCATTTAAGTAGATCTGTATTTGATTTTCTAAGTTTACTCCTCGGAGTTATACAAATGTACTAAAATAATGACAAAAAACATCTGTGCTTAAAAATCCTTATTTCACTACATGAGGCATTTCCAAAACTAATGTTGAAAGATTGAGCATATCTCCAAAAACATTAATAACTTATATCTGTAACACACTATGGTTGACAAAACATAGTTTTCATTTATAAATGGACAGAGTAACACTGTAAGGTAGACTGGGCAGGGACCATTTTTACAGGTGACAAAACTAAGAATCAGAAACAAGGGACTTGCCTCATCCTTAAGTCAAACTACCCTTACAAGTGAAGGACACTCAAATACAGTGTCATTTGTACCACAACACACTGTCAATCAGCCAACAGTGCCCTAACTTAACAATTCAAACCTCCAATCCAGACATCAGCGTTAATCAGATACCAGTGTTAACTGACTACATTTAAGTCAGTCTAAATAAATTCTGTTGTAAAGAATGCCTGGAAGACATACGTTAATATCTACACTGCACAGTTGTAAATTCGACCATAGGTGCTTTCTCCACTTCTAACAAAAGGAACAAAAACAAAAAACAAATGGAGAAAGTTAGGAGGAGACTGCAGATTATCTGTTGGCAATGAGACTCCTTTAAAAAAAAAAAAAACCATTACTGGTAGATCATTTCAGCTTCTCCAAATGCCGCCATGCATTCTTACGTTGCAGCCATGAAATTCAGACCAAAGACATGGTCTTAATCCCAGTACCTATACACACTGGTCCTCTGCGCAGTACTACTCAAAGCAGAAGACTCCTGAGACCTTAAGGGCTCACAAGAAAATTGCAGACAACTAAGGATAATTTCTTCTAGCTGTACAATACTAATACTTTCTGGAAAAGAATCTCTGTTTCTTCAACAATTTCAACTAAACCTCGCTGCTCACCCAGAGAAAGTCCTTGTAAGCATAGTAATATAGCCAGTCATGGACTACCACATTCCAGGTCCTGTAATAGTTAGAGTACGATGTAGAGTTCCACCAGTCCTGAGGAAAAAAGCAAAGGTATAAACACACAAACAAAGCCAAAGCCAAACCTCCTGAATACCCCCAGAGAATATATGCACATAATGAGACATCCAGTGAGTGTTATGATAAATTGCTGGTCCACACACTGATGCAGAAAAATCTTCAAAGGCATTTTGGTTATTAGTGTTCAATGTAACATTAATCCTAATTCAACGGATGATTAATTTCCTAGGTTCATTGTGTCTCATCATCATCAAACAAGTTATGATGGAAGGCACACCACATAATCATTCAAGATAAATAAGTAACCTAATGTTCATCTAAGTAACAATCACTTACCTTGCTAAAACACAATGAGAGAATTTGAAGGTCACACAGACTCAGACAGTGATAACCCTCAAGATCAGTCTGCTGGTATCATAAACAGCAAAATGTAAGCTGTACAACAAGTGAGAGGGCAGCCACTCCGAGTCCTAGTGCTCCTTTAGGCATATCTTGTTCCCTCTAAGATCAAACCAGTGAAGAAGACATCTAAAATTTACACCACACTCACTGCTTTTTTGAGAGAGGAGTGGGGTAGGCTTAGAATGTTGCCAAAACATCAGCAAACAAAACTCTAGAGGCCTTTGGGTAGGATTACAGAATACCACTGGGGGAGGAAATGGCAACCCATTCAGTGAATCTCGCCTGGACAACTCCATGGACAGAGAAGCCTGGCAGGCTACAGTCCACGGGGTTGAAAAGAGTCGGACACAACTGAAGTGACTTAGGTCAGAACACTATGAACCGATCTGCCTCCAGCCTACAACTTAATACCAACTTTGGAAGCAAAAGAATACCATGTGAAGCAGAATTCAAGCCTTTCAAAACAAAGGGAAACGTTACTTCCTTCATGAACTGTTGAACCATTTGCTGAGATAACTCCTACAGCACCAGACAGCCAATTTCAAATGAATAAAAAGTGAGCAAAGTCTCAGAATGCTCTCTGGACACATGCTTTCCCACTATAATCACCAGTATGGGATCCAGCAGAAACCAAATGTGGATCTGAGGGAGCAGATGTTAGAGGTAGCAGCAAAGACAAGACTATGCCACTTTTATCAGCAACAAAATTTCTGACTTAATATTCATAAAACCTGTGGGGGAAAATGACTTCACAACTTATGTTAAAAAGCTAGTAGCCAACAATATTCAAATACTTAACAATGAGGCAACAAAACATGAAAAGGAGAATGAGTCCAAGTACATGTTACCTTATAAAACATCCTGTCACCAAAGCGTAACATCTCAGCAAAGGCATTGAGCCAACAGTGCAAAAAGGCAAAAAAAATAAGCAACAGTATCAGCACACCTAAAAATAAGATGAACAATATTAGAGTCTTTCCAAATAGCTCATATACTAGTAAGTTAATTACATGTTGTCATTTGCTTAGCTAAATTACTTTGTAAAATTAGAGTTATTATTCCAGCTTATCCATTCCAGAAATGATACAGTATTTTTTGAAAGCTATTTTAACCCAATAAAGAAATGACTTTCTTCCAGTGGGTTTTATAGATGAAAATGACCCAGTTTGTTTTTAATGGAAATGCCTAAATGTATGGCTTAACTTGGTGGTAGACTTCTGTCATTCTAAAATACTCCATGCCTTTGAATCCATCCCACAACCTGAAAGCAGCTAATACCTCTCTACCAGGCAAATGCCTGTTTATTTTTTAATACCAAACACTAAATATCATCTCCACTATAAACAAAGTTCATCAGCACTTTATATACATTACACAGTATTTTAAAATATTCATTTATATGCCCATCCCTTTCAAAAATATTGTCTACTATGTATAAGACTGTGTAGGAGAGACTATGACTGGCTGACAATCCTTGAGCTTACGGAATTTGTAGCCTAATGAGGAAGACATATGTAAGTAACACATACTCTATCAGAAGGACAGATAGATTTATTGGAGTAAATCTTGAAGGGCAAGCAGGGAGTGGTACTAGAAAATGTCTGAGGTAGAGGGAAAGGAAGAGAGAACATGACGACAGGAAACAATACCATTTAATGGGTAGAGAAAAGAGAGAGAGTAAGTAAAGGGAACTGAAAGCTGCTCACTGCTAAGGACGGCATGGCAGAAAGAAGGGCAAGAGAGACTTTACCATGCGGTCAACAGCATTCAGTGCTTCGTGGAGATCAAACAGATTAAGGGTTAAACCAACTACTGGAGGAGATCAGTGATTTTAATAAAGGCCATTTCAATGGCCTGGTCCAATCAGGGGCAGGAGTACAGTGACTGAACAGTGAATGAGAAGATGAAGCATAAATATGGACTATGTGCATTCACTACAGTCAGAGAAAGCAAAACTTGAGTGAAAGTGAGAAGACAAATGGAAAGAATAGCCAGAGATAGGAAGTATGCTTCATTTGTGGGATATATGGAAAGAGATCAAAGATGGGTATAGCAGGTCAATCAAAGGTGCTCATATGCAATAGCTTTCTGTTTTCCTTGCAACTTCATGAATGGCCATATTAACCAGTACCCACATTACCTGGTAAGATGGAGTTAAAATACATAAGATCAGAACACGAGCGCTAAAGGGCTCCTGTTTGATATTCCGAAATAAGGGGGTGCAGAGCCTTTCAAAGATGTAGTACACATAAAAAAGGCAACCAAAAACCTGGAACATAACAAAGATAATTATAATAATGGTGGCTTGATCAGATAAAAAGTGATTTTTTTCCTTCAAAAGAAGATACATATGTGATCCATAAACTAATGTTTACATACATATATATATACACACACATAAATACACACATTCCATTTAACATGAGTGTAAAGGATTGCTGAACTTTAAACCCTTCAGAGATAGTACTCAAGGCTAATATCTATCATACCCATTCTCAAGCCTTTACCAAATGGCATTTTACAAGATCAGACTTTGAAATCTGCTTTTCCTGTTACATGAAACCCATAACAAAAAACCCTATTTCATAAATGGGTATTTGACTGACACAAGATTTTAAAATTTGTTCTTCTGGGATTTATGATACGGATAAAGGGTTGGGAGAGTGTCAGACCACATCTACACATATATATATCTCAGTAATAAAAAATAGAAAGGGAGGGGGAAATTAGTGTAGATGCAAACTGAAGTAACCACATAGAATTACTTTAATTACAATAACAAGGTTTTATTATAGAAAATTACTTTTGATGTACTGGCAAAGCAAATACCAGTTACTGTACCGGGAAGAGTTTCCACTTACACAAGATGTCTAGAAGAGTCAAATTCATAGAATCAGAAAGAACACTGGTAAATGCTTGAGGCTGGGGTAAGGAGGGGGACAGGAGTTAGTGTAGAATGGGGACAGAGTTTCAATTTCAAAAGGTGAAAAATGTCGGGACATGGATGATGGTGAGAGCTGCATAACAACGCCAGTGTGCCTGGTGCCACTGAACTATACAGCTCAGCATGGCCACAACAGTATGTTGTACACTCTGTGATTTTACCACAATACTAAAATACATACACACACACACACAAGACTTCAGTAAGAGTTTCAGAGCTCCTGGTAGACATGAATTTCCAATACTTTAAATATATTAAGTTCTTATTGTATTGAAATCCCCATCTCCTACCAACCAACAAACGTCAGGCACTTCAAAAAAATTTACCTGTGCAAACTGCATAGTCACATAACCCCATCTTACAGTAGGAGTCCTAAAAAGGAAGAAACAAAACAACTTTCTCAATAAATAACTGAACTTTAAGATGCTCACAGTATTTTCCCCACACAGAACATCATTTTTGATGTAGGAAATATGTGTATAATTCTTTTAAGAATTACTGCAATCAAATCAGATTGCTAGAATCACCATTTGGGATTTCCCATGCCAGCAGTAGTCCTGCTCTGTACTCCTACAGGAACTGGCCCACCTAACCGCCTCACTCCTGGCACATTCTGGTGCTATCCCATTTCTGCTTCCTAGTGCCATTACCTGGGATAGTTGTCACGGTAGATGAGGGTAGGAGCAAACAAGAAATACAAGTACTGGTTGACTGTGGGTACTGGAACAGTGCCTGGAAAAAGGAAAGTATGTTAGACTGGAGGCTCTTCATTTTCTTTCAGCAAAACTCAAAGGGGAAAATAAGCACAGAATAGGGAAGACAAAAAGCTACCTCTCCTTAGTTCATGATGTTTCCTCTTGCTCTGTCAAAATGATGATGACTTCTTATCCCTAAATTAACTGAATATTACCAGTCCCTCTGTGGGCTTCCCTGGTGGCTCAGACGCTAAAGCATTTGCCTGCAACATCTGGGTTCAATCCTTGGGTCAGGAAGATTTTCTAGAGAAGGAAATGGCAACCCACTCTTGCCTGGAAAATTCCATGGACAGAGGAGACGGGTAGGCTATAGTCCATGGGGTCGCAAAGAGTCGCACACAACTGAGTGACTTCATTTTTAATCCTTTTAAGTTAAGTTATTCCTGTGACTCCTTGATTTAGAAGGAGAAAGCACATAGGCATAAAGCGCATAATGAATCTATTAACATTCTACATAGGCAGAACACTCTCTGACATAAATCACAGAAAAATCCTCTATGACCCCCTCCCAGAGTAATGGAAATAGAAACAATAAACAAATGGGACCTACTTAAACTTAAAAGCGTTTGCACAATGAAGGAAACTATAAGGAAGGTGCAAAGGCAGCCTTCAGAATGGGATAAAATAATAGTAACGAAACAACTGACAAAGAATTAATCTCCAAAATATACAAGCAGCTGCATGCTGCTCAACACCAGAAAAACAAACAACCCAACCAAAAAGTGAGCCAAAGAACTAACCAGACATTTCTTCAAAGAAGATGTACAGATGGCTAACAAACACATGAAAAAGATGCACAACATCACTCATTATCAGAGAAATGCAAATCAAGACCACAATGAGGTATCATCTCACAGCAGTCAGAAAAGCCACCATCAAAAAGTCTACAAACAATAAATGCTGGAGAGGGTGTGGTGGAAAGGGAACCCTCTTATACTGTTGGTGAGAATGCAAACTGGTACAGCCACTATAGAGAGCAATGTGTAGATTCCTTAAAAAACTGGAAATAGAATTGCCAGACGACCAAGCAATCCCACTGCTGGGCATACACACTGAGGAAACCAGAACTGAAAGAGACACATGTACCCTAATGTTCATTGCAGCGCTGTTTACAACAGCCAGGACATGGAAGCAACCTAGATGTCCATCACCAGACGAACGGATAAGAAAGCTGTGGTACATATAAAATTGGATATTACTCATTTCCTACTGGAACGCATGTGAGTCAGTTCTAATGAGGTGGATGAACCTGGAGCCTATTATACAGAGTGAAGTAAGTCAGAAAGAGAAACACCAATACTGTATATTAAGGCATATATATGAAATTTAGAAAGACAGTACCGATGATCCTATATGCAAGACAGCAAAAGAGACACAAATGTAAAGAACAGACTTTTGGACTCTGTGGGAAAAGGCAAGGGTGGCATGATTTGAAAGAATAGCATTGAAACAAGTATATTACCAAATGTAAAATAGATGACCAGGGCAAGTTTGATGCATGAAGCAGGGCACCCAAAGCCAGGGCTCTGGGATAACCCAGAGGGATAGGGTGAGGAGGGAAGTGGCGGGGGGTGGGGGGGGGT
>SJXQ01003653.1:219831-345720 GCA_006408695.1 Aepyceros melampus | reverse complement strand
GGTGGTGGTCAGGGTGCAGGAGACACTTGTATACCTGTGGCCAATTCATGCTGATGTAGGGCAAAAACCATCACAGTATTGTAAAGTAATTATCCTCCAATTAAAATTAAAAAAAAAAATTCTACACAAATGCAAAGTTGCAAGAGTCTAATAATCAGTGTTTTTAAATTTGGGTTGCTACAAAGGTAAAATAGAAACAATCAGGAAATAGCAAGAAAGTCTTCCAAATCAATATAGACCATATATATATATACACACACACACACACACCATATATATATATATGGTGTGTGTGTGTGTGTGTATATTTCTCCTTCCTAACAAGTTGGGTTTTTTGTTTTTTGGATCCTTATATTTAAAACCAAACATAATGTCTACAGAATGTAATATACAATCAATCCCAGTAAACACCCTAAGGTTGAAATACCCTATGAACAATCCTTTGAATTCTGGAATTACATACTTGATTTCTCCTTGGCTGAATTGAGTACCCGAGGCACATTCTCTCTGACAAATGAGTGAGCCTTCATTATAAAACGAATCTGCAAAGGAGAGGGAAGGAAAGATGACTTTTCTATCATTGTCTTGTCTCCTATAAGCAACCACTGAACAGCACAATATTATAATCACATAAAGAGCTATTAATTTTGTATAGCCAACTCAAACTCACTTTAACAGACTAAAACAGTAAGACCTCTAAAGAGGGATATGTTATTACTCAAATTATTTTGCATCTAACACCTCTATTGCACGTAATTTATAAATTGAAAAATTAAAAGCCTGTTCAAAGAAAGTCTCCTGAAATAGTCCTTTCCATCAAACAGAGCATTACAGACAACCAAGCAGAGCATTGCTGTTACTGCTGTTCAGTGGCTGTCATGTCCAACTCTTTGCCACTCCATGGACTGCAGTACGCCAGGCTTCCCTGTCCTTCACTATCTCCTGAAGTTTGCTCAAACTCATGGCAATTGAATCGGTGATGCCAAATGACCATCTCAACCTCTGACGCCCTCTTCTCCTGCCCTCAATCTTTCCCAGCTCAGGGCCTTTTCCACTGAGTTGGCTCTTCACATCAGGTGGACAAAGTATTGAAGCTTCAGCATCAGTCCTTTCCAATGAATATTCAGGACTGATTTCCGTTCAGATAGACTGGTTTGATCTTCCTGCAGTCCAAGGGACTCTCGTGTCTTCTCCAGCACCACAGTTCGAAAGCATCCGTTCTTTAGTGCTCAGCCTTCTTTATGGTCCAACTCTCACATCCATACATAACCACTGAAAAAACCATAGCTCTGATTTGATGGGCCTTTGTCAGCAGTGATGTCTCTGCTTTTTAATATGCTGTCTAGGTTTGTTATAGCTTTCCTTCCAAGGAGCAAGTGTCTTTTAACTTCATCGCTGTACTCACCACCTGCAGTGATTTTGTCACTGCTTCCACTTTTCCCCCTTCTATTTGCCGTGAAATTATGGGACCAGATGCCATGAAACCAGTTTTTTGAATGCTGAGTTTTAAGCCAGCTTTTTCACTCCCCTCTTTCACCCTCAAGAGGCTCTCTAGTCCCTCTTTACTTTCTGCCATTAGAGTGGTATCATTTGCATATCTGAAGTTGTTATTTTTCCCAGCAATTTGGATTCTAACTAGTGATTCATTCAGCCCAGCATTTTGCATAATGTACTCTGCATATAAGTTAAACAAGCAGGGTGATAATATACAGCCTTGATGTACTCCTTTCCCCATTTTGAACCAATCCATTGTTACATTACAGATAGCCAATATAAGTCAGAAAATCTGAAGGGCATACAAGCAAAATAAATCTTTTAGATGGTTATATGACAAAACAATCTGACACTTTAAAAGTAGAGTTTTTAATGACAAAAATATTTTCTAATTTAGATGGCTTCTACAAAAAACATTCAAGAACTAAATTTGAATTCATCAGCTCAATTTATTTCAATTATCAAGAATTAGAGAACATTGAAGATAGAATGAATTTTAAAAGATGATCTAGCTAACACTTTAATTTTATAATTAAGAGCCTAAAGAACTAGATATGAAAATTTATCAAACAATAAACAAAAGTAACTGAATTATTATTATTAACTAAGCAAATCAATTGCACTAGGCACACTCAAAATCTTACCTGTTCAAGTATAACAATGCTCCGGGAAGCTGGTGGTAGTGTATATGCTAACACAACATAAAGTGGTCCTAAACCTAGAACTCCAATCTGGAAGACCACAAAAAGGAAGCAGTGTATGAAAGAATAGATCACTGGATGAGAAGTCCTGTGATAGCCTCTGGCCCAGTGTTGAAACAGGAAATAAGGAACTGTAAGTGTACATAAGAACATGGTGAACCACGTCCACATAGCAACATTAAGTTTCCCAAAAGCATAAGACATGAGATTGAACTCAAGCACCAGCCTGGGGAGAAAAAACACAAAGAACACAGAAGTGGATTTTTTAATACACACTTATTCATAAAATTAAAAACTTTCAGACCCCAAACCCTCAACTTCAGCAAACAACACTAATAAACAGAAGTCATGGATATAACATTTGTGCTCCTAAGCCTCCACTTCACAATTTATTTATTTTCTGAAAGCCATAGGATAATACGGTCTTTGAACATATGATATTTAAATACTAAGACTCAGAACTTCCCAATGAGTAGATTCTCACATTAATATATTTTAAACTCTGAAATATTCTATGGCAAAGTTAATATCTGAAACAGCAATCAGTTATGTACAAATGATGGTTTTTCAGAAAGAAATAGTACAATCTGAAAATCTAATATACATTACATCTTATCTCAAATTTCAAACATTAAATTCCAATAAGCTACCCTATTTTTAGAAACAAAATATTAACACATATCACAGTAGAAAAATTGATGTTATATATACAAAATTCTCTCCAATTTTTCCTAAAGGAAAATTACCTAGAAACAACTTATATGGTCTATTAAAACAGATCATTTAAAAAGTTAAAAGTCTAATATTCTTTTTGGTTGTACTTTTCAAGAGAGAGGAATCTCACTCTTGAACCAGCTGCTCTGGGATATTCTGAAGCAATTTAACTGATTTTTTTTTTTTTTTCCAGAATATAAATACAGGGAAAACTCTCAACAGCCCATGCATCCACTAAACAGGTATGCTGTCTTACCTTCCTTCATCAATATAATCTACTGCAAGTGTGCTGAGAATGAAGAGAATGAGGAGGGCAATGAACATGTGATATATTGTTCTGATATGGTCCACCTCAAACAGCTCACTGTAAATACAGTTCAAATAAAATTAATCAATATTTTAAAACACCAAATATTAAAGACTTTACTTCAAAGTAGTTCAGAAGATGCTTAATCCATGCTCCAAAAATATCTCAACAGTAATCACAAAATATTACTAAATGAGTATCAGTATTCTTACAAAGAAATGAATAATAATTACCTACTCACAGAGCATTTCAAAAGAAATGCTCATTACCTACTCAAAATGCACTTTTAATTTTCAGTTCAAATGAGGTTGCCACAATTAGTCTACATAGCCTATTTTTCCCCCATAAAATCTATATAACTGCTATGACTGATCCATATTGATACATGGCAGAAATTAACACAATACTGTAATTATCCTTCAATTAAAAATAAACAAAATAAGGAGGCTTCCCTGGTGGTCCACTGGCTACGATTCCAAGGTTCCAATGCAGGGGGCCTGGGTTTGATCCCTGGTCAGGGAACTAGATCTCAGATGCCGCAGCTAACAGTTTATACGCTGTAACTAAAGATTCCATGTGCCTCAACTGAAACCCAGCACAGGCAAATAAATAAATATTAATAATTAAGGAAAAAATCTGCACAACTAGGGTTCTAAAATAAATGAATTTGAGAAAACTATCAAGTCTCAAAGCCTAGCCAAAGAGAGATGAAAAAAACTTATGTATCAAGAAGGCAGCAATACTCTCTCGAAAGTGGTTTACCTAATTGGGAAAGTTTTGTCCCAGCTCTTTGGGTAACCAATTCTCTGAAGCACAACTTCAAGGAATTTATCAGAGGACCAATAACCACTCTTACATACAATTTCTCCTTTGAAACCAGACACAGAACAAAAAAATCAAAAGAAGAGCAAGAGATGGCAAATGTACAAAAAGAAGTATCAAAACTAATGGATTATATGAACACAGAACAAACATTCATAGATTACACACTGATTCTAACAGTCAGAATAGCTTGATTTTTAAAAATTCAAACAAATAACCAAAACAACTAAAAATACTTACTCTAAGATGGATCGCCTTATAACAAAAATCTTTCCATGTTCCGGAGGTGCTCTCAGATCTCTGGGAAGACCAAAAATTAAAATAAAATATGAGTACTTCAAGTATTACAAGAAATTTAAACCTATGGATATAGAGAAGGAATAAATACTACCAACTATAGCTTGTAATATTAATTAACTGCCTTATCACTATGATCCAGGTACTGTGTTAGGGTTTTATGCATGTTAACTCATTTGCTCCTTCTGAACAATGTTATGAGGTAGGTGCAGACACATCTGATTAGGAAGGAAGAAATGTTAGGCAAACCTAACCAGAGCAGCACTTAAGCCTCCTGGAAATGCGCAACCAGCCCTATGGAGATAGATGCATTCCTGGAACGATAGGCTGACAACCACTCTTCCTTCTCCTAAATATTCCTAAGGACAAGACTCCAGCCATACGTTACTCAATTCACATACTATTATTGATTTGGCCTCCAAAACAGCACTGATATTTATGATCCTTTGTGGCTCAGCTGCTAAAGAACCCGCCTACAATGAGGGAGACCAGGGTTTGATCCCTGGGTTGGGAAGATGCCCTGGAGAAGGGAAAGGTTACCCACTCTAGTACTCTGGCCTGGAGAATCCCATGGACTATACAGTCCATGGGGTTGCAAAGAGTCGGACACAACTTTCACGATTTTCACAACAACTCCTAAGGTCTTCCAACAATCCCCATCAGCCTCATGATCTAAAAAAGTGCCTCCAGTTACTAAAACCTCCCATTTTAACATCTATCTCTATCAACTTCTTCAGGGTTTCTTGTAGTACCGCTAGCACTTCTGGTGACTCTCCTGAACAAAACTGTTCTCAGAACAGCAGACTGTCAGAGACCAACGAGGCATAAACCCAAGGAAAGCACAAAATGGCCAATTAGCACACACTGGCCTTTGACAGCCCTCCGTTCCCTCTATGGCTCTGGATGACTGACCAACAAGAATCACTACTTGCATTGTACTTTATTACAAGTACTGTACAGAGTACAATAGGGAGGCCGGATTATGACATAGGGAAGAGCACTGACGCTGGAGACAGACCCTGGGTTCAAATTCCCACTGTGTTATCTTGGACATTTAACTGCTCTGTGCTTCAGAGTCCCAAATTTGTAATATGCAGACAGTTATAGTATCTGCCTCACAGGGTCACTGTTTTGTTTAAAGATTTCAACAAGCATTGGCCACGTTATTTTATGAGTCAGCAATAGTCTTAAGTGAGGTATGTTGTTTGTTATAATCCACAGAGTAAGATGAAGAAACCCACCCTTCAAGAGGTTAAAACAGAAATATACAGCTAATAAAAGGTGATGCTAGGGTGTGAACCCAGGCATTTTACCCGCTGAGCTGTACTAGACTATATGTGTGCATTAAAAGAAACTTTGTGTACTTACTTAGCTCTGTGGTTGTTGTCTCCCTCAAAAATAGAAAAGGATGTGAGAGCACAACCACCATTGTCTAATGATGTGGATTTTTCAATGAGATTGGTCACAAAATCATCAAAGTGACTGCCAACTTCCTTCATAAAAAAGGGCTTCAATTCCTAGAATTTAAGACAAAGAAAACCATTAAGAACTAACTAGTTTATGAGTTGTTAACATTTTTTAAAGAGTTCTCTGGTTGGTTTTTTTTTGTTTGTTTGTTTTTTTGACTGTACGGGACAGGATGTGCGATCTTAGTTCTCCAACCCGGTTCCCTATGAGAAGAAATCCATTTTAAGTGAATTCACAGGAGTGAAAACAGAAAAGTGATTTCTATATATATCTGACCTGTAGTTTCAGAAACTGCTACTGAAAAAGCATCATGATGATTTATGTCAACTAAATGAACTCCTCTGAATACATGTAAAACCAAAATGACAGAAATGCTAAAAATAACAGTATTTTCTTCTCTTCAAATTTTTATATGGAAAACAAAGTAAAAATCAATATTATGTCACCATTATACAATTTTAAGTCCCCTTCTTTTCAAGCAACCCCTTCAGCACCAAGTACCCAGTGTTTACAAGTCATGTCTTCACTGTATGATACCAACATTCATACAATATTTACTCCTACCTCCACAGCTATATATTTATCTACTCTATAACACATACATTTATAACAGAATTGTTACACATTTTAACACTTCAAAACTTACAGAGTTTTCGAAAAGCACTGGCCAAAAAAATTTCTTCAAATTACAAGAGGCCACCTACTGTGGATGCTCAAATTGTAAATTGTGGTATTTTTAAACTGGCAGGACTCATGTATACAAAGAAAAACAAAGTATTACTTACTAATTTCTTCAAGAAAAAAAAATGGAAAGACTGAGGGCAGGAGGAGAAGGGGACGACAGAGGATGAGATGGCTGGATGGCATCACTGACCCGATGGACATGAGTTTGAGTGAACTCCAGGAGATGGTGATAGAGAGGCCTGGAGGGCTGCAATTCATGGGGTCACAAAGAGTCGGACACGACTGAGCGACTGAACTGAACTGAAAATATCTGAAGCAGCCTTTTTTCTGGATTCTGTTTTTGCTCTCTGGATTGTTTTGATTTGGTTTAATGCTTATTTGGCTGCACAGGACCCTGGCTGTAGCACACAGGACCTTCCTCCTTGCATTGTGTGGGATCTATCATTGTGGCGCATGGACTACCTAGCTGTGGCACACAGGCTCAGTAGTTGAGGAGCACTGGCTTAGCTGCTCCATGGCATGTGGGATTTTAGTTCCCCAACCAGGGATCAAACCCATGTCCCCTGTACTGCAGGGTGGATTCTTAACCACTGGACCATCAGGAAAGTCCTGGCCTCTTAACAGTTTGACCAAGTCCTTTTTAAAGCAAAGCCTTAAAATATTAATGTAACTAATGAAACTATATAAAGCTTTTCAAAACTACTTTCTCCCAGAGTTCTCAAATGTTTGGGTAGAGGGGAGGTGGGAGAGGTCTTGGGCAGTGAGAATACACTGAAATCCCAGCCCTCAGGACAGTGAAACTGAGCAGGATCCTATGAGGCTCCTAGGCACAAGTCTTTCTGTGTCCTAGTTTCTTGTTTGAAGGAAATAGGCTTCATTCAGCCTCCTTGACCTTCCTTACAAAGGTTCAAACAGCGGCTAATCATCGAAGGAATGGAATGCAGAAACAAGGGAGGAGCACTGAAGAAAAGTGCAGGGATTTCCCTGGTGGTCGAGTGGTGAAGACTCTGCTTCCCCTGCAAGGGGCATGGGCTCAATTCCTGGGCATTCTTGGTCAGGGAACTAAGATCCCACAGGCCATGAGAAAGTGAGAAAGTGAAGTCGCTCAGTTGTGTCTGAGTCTTTGTGATCCCATGAACTGTAGCCTACCAGGTTCCTCGGTCCATGGAATTTTTCAGGCAAGAGTACTGGAGTGGGTTGCCGATTCCTTCTCCAGGGGATCTTCCCCACTCAAGGATTGAACTTGGGTCTCCTACATTACAGACAGTCACTTTACCATTTGAGCCACCTATGAAAACTTACCACATTAAATCATAACTAGGCTCAATCACATCTTCATTATCAAAATAGGAACCATTACAATCAACACATTTTTGCCAATGAGAAAAGTTTGTTTATTCCTGTAGCGTAAAAATCTGTGCTTTGGGATTTGATGAACTCTTGGAAAGCATTTTCTGTCTCCTGCTGGTTGTAGAAGTGTTTTCCCTGCAAAAAGTTGTCCAGATGCTTGAAGAAGTGGTAGTCGGTTGGTAAGAGGTCAGGTGAATATGGTGGATGAGACAAAACTTTGGAGGCCAATTAGTTCAACTTTTGAAGCGCTGGTTGTGTAACATGCAGTTGGGTGTTGCCATGGAGAAGAATCAGGCCCTTTCTGTTGACCAATGCTAGCAGGAGGCGTTGCAGTTTTTGGTGCATTTCATTGATCTGTGAGCCTACTTGTCAGATGTAATGGCTCTGCTGGAATTCAGAAAGCTGTAGTGGATCAGACCAGCAGCAGACTACCCAACAGTGACCATGACCTTTTTTGGTGCAAGTCTGGCTTTGGGAAGCACTTGGAAGCTGCTTCTGGTCCAATCACTGAGCCATCACTGTTGGTTGTCATAGAAAGTTCACCTTTTGTCCCACATCACAATCCAATCAGGAAACAGTTTGTTGTTGCTGCACAGAACAAGAGAAAATGGAACTTCAAAACGACGATATTTTTGAATTGTGGTCAGCTCATTAGGCAAAAACTTATCGAGCTTTTTCACATATCTCCAATTTGCTTCAAATGCGGAAGGACCAAAGAATGGTTGAGCGTGACGTTGAGTTCTCTGGCAACTTCTTGTGTAGTTTTAAGAGGATCAGCTTCAATGATGGCTCTCAATTGGTCATTTTCAATTTCCGATGGCCAGCCACTGCAATCTTCATCTTCAAGGCTCTCATCTCCTTTGCAAAACTTCTTGAACCACCACCACCACATTGTACATTCGTTAGCAGTTCCTGAGCTAAATGTGTTGTTGATATTGTGAGTTGTCTCTGATTCTTATGACCCATTCTGAACTCCAGTAACAAAATTGCTCGAATTTGCTTTTTGTCTAACATTATTTCCTAGTCTAAAATAAATATAAAATACACCGCAACTAATAAGTCATTAGTTTAAAAAAAGGCAAGAAATGTGCATTAAAATAATGTATAACACAACCACATTTATTTAAGAATGTATTCCAATATCAAATGGCAAAGTTCAACCATGCAAAACTGCAATTACTTCTGTACCAATCTAATACTACCAAACAGAAAAATTCAGGAAAGGTCACAAAGAGAAAGGAGATGCCAGTCCATATGTCCTACCAACCTCTCAGAATGCCCACTCAAATCCATCTTGGCTGAGTGTTACATGTACCACCAGGAAAGACCCTGAGTCAGAGACAACCTGGAAACCAATCCCACCCCATAAAACCTGAGACGCGAGCCACAGGGCAGGGCAGTTCTCCTGGGCTCCCTCACTCTCCCACTCTCCACCCAGGTGCTCCTTCCCAACAAAGTCTCTTGCTTTGTCAGCACGTGTGTCTTCTCAAGACAATTCACCTTCCAGTGTTAGACAAGGGCCCATTCTCGGGCCCTAGAAAGGGTTTCCCTTCCTGCTACAGTTTTAAGGACAAAACAGAGAACCTATGTCCCTTGGAAGAAATAAAAAAGAGTTTTATAAAATTACTTGTTCACATTAAGGTTATTCAAATAGTATTTTTACTTTCTCTTGCTTGTTTCATTTCAATTACACGCCCCTCTTCATTCTGAAATTTTTCAATAGGTATGATGCTTCCCTGACCAAAAACAAAACACCCAAAAAAGTGGCATTCAAAAAAAAAGTTCTTTTCTCATTAAACTCTATTAATGCTTTTGCACTAACCTAAAAAAACTGAACTGCTTAATCAATCAAGGATTTTCTCCAACTACAAAAATGTTGTCCAACATAGAAATATACTGAAAGAGAAGAAAGGCAAGGATTCATTCGTTCCACTAAGTGCTAGGGAGAGTTCTGGGCACTGCTGTGGCACTGTCTGTAGCACTGGTGAGATATGACAATGAACAAAACCTAGTCCCTGTCCTCACGGAACTTAAAATTCCAATGAGGGTAAACAGGACATACAGGATGCCAGATGGTGTTAAGGCAAGAAATAAAGAGGGACTCAGGGAAAGAGGGGAGAAGGCAATGGCAACCCCCTCCAGTACTCTTGCCTGGCAAATCCCATGGATGGAGGAGGCTGCAGTCCACGTGCTAGGAGTCGGACACGACTGAGCGACTTCACTTTCACTTGTGACTTTCATGCACTGGAGAAGGAAATGGCAACCCACTCCAGTGTTCTTGCCTGGAGACTCTCAGGGACGGGGGAGCCTGGTGGGCTTCCATTTATGGGGTCGCACAGAGTCAGACACGACTGATGAGACTTAGCAGCAGCAGCAGCAGCAGGGAAAGAGGGTGTTATTTTCAGAGGTCAAGGAAAGCCTCAAAGATTACGACATTTGAGAAGATCTGTACAAGGTAAAAGCGCAAGTTAGTTGATTTATATGTGGGAAAAGTACCAGAAAGAAAAAAGCATACACGTAAAAAGGCAGGAACACCCTTGACATGTTGAGAAATAGCAAGGAAATAGGACATCACAGTTGAAGCAAAAGAGTGATAAGAGTTGAGGTCAGAAAAGAAAGGGAGGGTGGCAGGAGAGGGGCTAAACCATTTAAGGTCTTAACACTTTACAACCCTACTCATATCAGTTCACTGAAATCTTACTCAGCATTACAGAAAGAAGCCTGGGATCCTGAGATGTGGTCATGAGCAATCAAGCCATTTCTTTTCCCTAGAGTCCTCATACCCTGGAATCAACACCCTTCTCAATTAAGTACTGGGCCAAGTAAGTCCAGAAGCATGGGGGGGGCGTGGAGGAGGGGAGAAAACATAATGTGTGTTACAAAGATATCAGTAAAAGCTGCTGAAATCAGGTCTTAATCTACCCAACTCAACTTAAACATACTCAGTCAGCTTCTCACTCTTCTTGTGCCTTAGTCATGTCTCGCCCACAGATCAGCTGTTGCCACACATGCCAAAAAACTTGCGATTTCCAAAGGCTATAGAGATCTCCTTATCCTCACCCTCCTTGGCAATCAGACCATTCTCAATCACCTTCCTTTTCCCCTCATACTCCAAAATTTCTACTGTAAACAAAGAATGCTGCCACCATCCCAGTTCTATAAGGATCAAGCCACAGGCAGTGCAGTCACCCCATCCACAGCTCCCTGCTGCCCCCAGGGGAATTCAGAATGGAGAAAAACTCTGTGCTTTGGATATACCAACTCCTAGACAGTAAGCTGATTAGCAGTAATCTTTCTGTGCTTGACTGTATGTTCTTTCCAGGCAAAAATTACATATACACACACACACACACCCATACACACACACACACACACACACAGAGATCTCCTGACTTCTCACCTGCTTCTTTTGAACACTCCCCTAGAGTCACTGAGAGACTATTTCCTGGGCTCCAGGGCCCCTGAATAAGGTTCCTGAAACAAACTTAACTCACTTTTACATTTTGAGTTACTCTTTCAGTGGAAGTGAAACTGAGCAGGACCCTGTGGGGCCCTTCCAGGTATAAAAGCCTTTCTGTGTTCCCTATTTCTTGTCTGCAGGAAAAAGATTTGAGCCTCCTAAACCTTCCCTGTATTCCAAAGAACGGATTCATACTAATTAGTAGTAGTAAAGTCACTCAGTCGTGTCCGACTCTTTGTGACCCCATGGACTGCAGCCCACCAGGCTCCTCAGTCCATGAGATTCTCCAAGCAAGAATACTGGAGTGGGTTGCCATTTCCTTCTCCAGGGGATCTTCCCAACCCAGGGATCGAAACCGGGTCTCCCGCATTGGAGGCAGACACTTTAACCTCTGAGCCACCAGGGAAGTGGTTCATACTAATTAGATGTTACTAATGCAGAAACACGCAAATTAAAACATGTTTGCTCCTTGAAAGAAAAGTTTTGATCAACCTAGATAGACAGCATATCAAAAAGCAGAGACATTACTTTGCCAACAAAGGTCTATACAGTCAAACTATGGTTTTTCCAGTAGTCATGTATGGATGTGACAGTTGGACCATAAAGAAAGCTAAATGTTGAAGAATTGGTGCTTTTGAACTGTGGTGTTGGAGAAGACTCTTGAGAGTCCCTTGGACTGCAAGGAGATCCAACCAGTCAATTCTAAAGGAAATCAACCCTGAATATTAATTAGAAGGACTGATGATGAAGCTTCAATACTTTGGCCACCTGAGGCAAAGAGCCAACTCATTAGAAAAGACCTTGACGCTGGGAAAAGACTGAAGGCAGGAGGAGAAGGGATGACAGAGGACGAGATAGTTGGATGGCATCACTGACTCAGTGGACATGAGTGTGAGCAAGCTCCGGGACACAGTGGAGGACAGGGAAGCCTGGAGTGCTGCAATCCAAGGGGTCCCAAAAAGTCAGACATGACTGAACAACTGAAAACAACAACAATGCAGAAACAAAGAAAAAGCAGTCAAGATACATAGTTCAACAGTAAAACAGAATCCTGGTTCCTCCTCAAGGGATACACTGAGGAGTAATATCATGGATGGCTCAAATGGTAAACAATCTGCCTGCATTGTGGGAGACCTGGGTTTGATCCCTGGGTCAGGGAGATCCCTCAGAGAAGAGAATGGCTACCCGCTCCAATATTCTTGCCTGAAGAATTCCATGGACAAAGGAGCCTGGGGAGGCTACAGTCCATGGGGTCACAAAATGTCAGACATAAATGAATGACTAACACTTCTACTACTATTCAACACTTAACTAATTGATATATATCTTCAAACTGTTCTTCAGGAACAATTCCAGGTGGAAGATGGTAACTCTAGGCTCACACTGAAGACTGGTCCAACCAGAAGGTTGCTGATTTGAGATTCCTAGAATAGCACCCTGTTACCTCTTTACCAATCAATCAGAAGAAAGTTACACACTCTATAGTTATCTCCCCAAATGCTGCCCTGTCACCTCAAAGGTTGTCTTTAAAAATTCTTCCCTGAAAACCACCAGGAGTTCAGGTCTTTTGAGCTTGAGCCATACATTCTCCTTGTGCAGGCAGGTACGGTAGAGAATCCCCAGAGAAAGAAAACTAGACATGGTTTTCTTGACAAAAGAGAAGCCGCTTTTGGCCGTAAGAAATTTTGTGATCTTAAGCCTGGTCACAATGCTTGCCTTTGAACAGGTGTCAGTAATTAAAGATATTAAGGGAAGTAAGGGAATGCATGGAACAAAGGGAAAAAGAGTCAAAAAACAATAGTTCAGCGATTAATCAATCCTAGTTCCTCCTCAAGGGATACATAATAAATCTTCCAGTTCAGCAGGAACTAAGGTCCTCACCAAGGTGGAAGCTGGAATAATGATGTTGACCTCCAATCAACTAAAGCATCTGTTGACCTCTGGCCCAATTTTATGCTGAATTTTCTTCAGCTCAAGCCCCTTCATGAGTATGCATGTACCCTTAGGTAAGACTTTCCAAATATCTCTGTTGGAGAGACACTGTTTTGGGAAAGACCCCCCAGAGTTTTCCAAGTAATAAATCACTCTCCTGTTCTTTGCCCTGGTTGTATCTTTTGGTTCAACAAACACCCACCAGGGAGTGAACCCAGAGTAACACTTGCTTGGTCCTTGCAATAAACCCTTCTCTGCTCTAAACTCTGACATTTCCATTTGTTTGGTTTCATAGCGTACCAGGCACACAAACTTGGGTTTGATAAAGACATTTCTTAATGCTGATGACATAAAATGAATATTTTCTGGCAAGATAAGACAAACAAATTTTTTCTCTGCCTATCCAAACCTCCTCCTTCCCCTTTAGCATATATTATGCACCTGCATTAATCTGACCTCCTTAGGAGATAACATACCTTCCTAATCTCCTCAAGGGTCACAATTCCTTCAGAGATAACCTTCCCTCTTAATCTTGTAAAGTGCCCCAATAAGCCATAGTTTCCATGGGGATTGTGAAAGCTGTCAATAATGTCATTTAATGTCTGACTCAAAATGTAACTATGACCTCTCATAGGTGGAAGGGTTCTTAGAGCTTTCTGAGAGGCTGTTCCCAGGTTATAATCCTCAATTTGGCTTGAATAAAAGTTTTCATTTCTTTTTTAAAAGGACTTTTCCATTTTTTCATCAACAATAGCTTTGTCCTCTTTCTCCGAAGAATTAAAGTTGATAGAAGCTGCTGCCACTAGGACATAAGGAAGAACTCTATTATGGACACTATTAAGTTTCTTTAGCCTCCTTCTTTCACATATCCAAGTACTGATGAAAAATAAAGAGTGACTGCTTATTACTGTCATTCCTTTAAGAGGGAATACAGAAAAACATAGTACAAGGAGTGTTCCACTTCAGCCTTCTTCTGAGTTCTTCTATTATACGAAATTGGTTTTAATAGGAATTTCAAAACGTGACCACAATAAATCTAAAAATGTCTATCAATAATCTGAAAAGGAGACTAAAGGTTATAGGCTTTCTAATTTATCTCTCAATCTCATCCCTATTAACAGTCATTTCAGCCAGCCACGTACTATGATTGTCCCAGCACAACAGATAGACAGAAGGATGATGGAAGGAGGCAGACCATTAACTAGAAACTATCTAAGCACCTTGCTTTTCTAATCTATCAAAGAACCTCATTTTTTAAAACAAGCAGCTCATGAAGACAACCTCTAAGATTTTAATAATCTGGAACAACCACCATGAAACAAAGACCCTATTGTTAGAACACAGTGAAGACACGCACTAGTGATCAGAGATGAAGCTGGAGAAGCAAACAGGGTCTCCTTCATGACAGACCTTTAAGCCATTTTAAGATTTTATTCTTGGCCACACCACGAGGCTTGTAGTATCTTAGTTCCCCAACCAGGGATCAAACCTGCACCCTCAGCAGTGAAAAGTGAGAGGTGCTAACCACTGGACTGCCAGAGAATTCCCTCATTTTAAGGATTTTTCATTTTATTCTAAGGACAACTAGAAACCATGATTTTTTAATAAGCACAAGGTTTACAAACAAATTCAGATTTCCACTTTAGAAGGAGAACGCTTCTACAATAAAAAGCCTTCCAAACAGAGGTTACTTTGGAGTGAATCTTAAAATGAGAAAAGAGTAGGGCTGTTTTTGGATAAAGTAAAGGTTAAAGAGGCATGAAAAAAAAAGTAGGCTGAGAGAAAGAAACACCAAGTAAAAATATATACTCTTGAGCACAGAGCACAAAATATTGTATTCCTGAGCATATGACAATGCTGGGAGGATGGCACCCTCAGAGGGCGTGGAAGCTCTGCGTCCCTTCCCCATATTTTCCCTGTGCATCTCTCCCACCTGGCTGTTCCTGAGTTATTATACCCTTTTCTAATAAAATGCTAACTTAGTAAGTAAAAAAGAAATTTAAAAATAAATTATACTCTGACTCCATAAGGTCATATCACTAGTTCATGAATTACTTGTTTCTCTGATTCACTGCCTGGCTTTGCAGAGAATCTTTTAACCTCACAGTGGCATGGAACCGAAACCTGACAGTTTCAGGCAAAGCCGGTAACACAATAAAATAGGTTAATACAGTGTTTACAAGGACTCTCCAAGAGAGGTCTTCCCTGACAATTCACTCCAAAGTTACTGCATCTTACTCTTTTCCATCACTGCACTTAATACAATCTGAAATGCTATACAGTTCTTTTTTGTATCTTAATGTCTACCTTCCCCACTTGGCTTTAAAACTATGTCTATTTGTTAACCACAGTACAGCCAGCTCTTAGCAAAGCAACTGCCAGGACAATAGGTGACAAACACATTTCCTAACTGTTTTTGAAATAACTCCTGCCACGAAAACTCTTACTCTCTTACTCATACAACTGCTCACTTTATTCAACGTCTATTATTAATATAAAGCAGAAAGTAGATACCAAAAAAAATAATAACAATACATAGTCCTGACTTCTTTGTGTAAACTGTTAAGTGGAAGGGAGTAAAAATCATTATTGTCTGCAATGACTATTATTAATTAAATGACTGCTTTATGCTAGAAACTTTCTAAGGGGCTTTTATGTATTATTTCTAGTCTTAAAACAATCTCTGAAGTATGTAACAGAATGCCTATTTTACACATGAGAGAGCTAAGCTTGAACAAGTCAAGTGATGTGACTTGCCCAAGGTCACCACTCATAGGCTACAGAATTAGGATCAGAACTCTAGTCTATGACCTAAGTTCACATTACATTATATTGCTTTCCGCCATACTTTATATAAAATATTTTCTATATGATTAATGTAAGTCAAAAAAGTAAAACCTAAAAAGTCAATGATGTACGTACATGTAGCCTGAAAATGACAGGTAATATAGTAGAAAGGTGTTGTTTAGCAGAAGTTTACAGTCCTAAGTAGTGCATTGTAATAAATTCCTCCTCCAAAGGAAAAAAAAAGTCTTGAGTATAACTATTACACAAGTCCTTAATAAGGAAGCCAAAGTTCAAGATAAACCAGGAACTAACGAAATCAGAGCTCTGAATTTTAATCTCTTTTTGTTTAAAATGAATTCATCCTGGGCTATCTCCCAACTTAAGTTAGACTCTAATATTCTTGATATCACATTGTTATCAGCCTAAACTGACCTGAAACACACTTTTTAACCCCAATCTACTTAGGTAGCTCCCTCATCTTAACTATCCAAATAGTATATTGTTCTGCTTCTCATCATCGTTGCCTACCTCCTTCACTTCATTAGCCATTATTAAAGGCCAGAAAATCAGAAAGGAGTAAAACTACATCCCCGGTAGTTACCAAATGATGTATTCATACAAATGACTATCATGAAATCATTTTTTAAAATCACATTTTCAAAGAACATTTTAACACACACACACAAAAAAGCCCACAAAATGATGTTAAGAAAAATACACAAACTGATTATATAAATTGATGCTGATTTTGCCAGTGTATCTATGACACAAATGCCTACATATGTCTACTTGGATCTGCATGTACAATACAAGAAGGAAAACAAATTACTGGGAGGAAATAAACCAAAATATTATTTCCAAGTGATGGGTATATGGGTTGTGTTTCCTTTTTATACTTTGTCTCGTATAAATTTTCTACATTGAGCCTATACTACTTCTACAATCAGAAAAAACCTACATTAAGAAAATACATTCCTCCTGTTATTAAAACAATCCTCCTGTTGTCATATGGTATCATAACATTAAAATAAAATCTGTTAAACCTTGTGCTTTCTTTTTTCTTTTGGAAGAAAGTACTTAATCTAATTTGCCATTGATTTTTTCTTTGGCACTAAAAAAGAAAATACCTCAATCAGTGATATGCAGAACATTACTAATTTTGATATTTTGGATTCTCATTAACTACAAAACAGAGTAACCATCACCTGTAATCTTTTCAACAGAGCTCTAACATCACATAATTTCTTATCACAAATACCAACTAACAGTAACCTCACTTTATAGCTTTCAATGAACACTTTAAAGGCATCTAATTCAGTTGTTGCTCCTCTTGCGTATCTATTTTATATGTAGTATTACCAGCTAGCATGAGAAATACTTCCCCCAAATCTCAGCTCCTAACAGAGGCAGACCAAGTGACCAAGTACGTGTTGTTCACAGAAATGAACACTCCCAAAGGCAGTATATGGGAGGGACATTTCTTCATTTTGTGAATAAGTAATGAAATCATAAAGAACAATGAACTTTCTCAAGGTTCTAAGTAGACTAAAGACTAACACATTTATGTATTTAAATAAAATAAGAAGAGGCAGAAAGGGAAACAGAAGAATGTAGTCACACTTACACAGCCAGAAGAAGGTAAGAAATTATCAGAAGGCCAGGGGTAGTGAACTACAATAAACAGTTTTTGCAGTGACTGTTACCAGTCAATCAATCATTTCCCACCCCCTTCCTTAGTATCAGGACCCTTAATTCGCTACCTGGGCACTTAAATCCTAGAATAAATAAATTTCCCAGTCTCCCTTTGCACCTTGGTGTGGCCAGGAGACTAAGTTCTTGCCAATGAGATACAAGCAAAATTGGTTTGACCAAACCTCCAGAAAACTTCCTTAAAAGACAGCTGGTACCTGTTCCTTGCCCCGTTTCTTTCCCTATATCAATTCTGTTCTTTGAATCTCAGATGAAATGGCTAGAGCCACTTGGACAATGAATGGGTCATAGCCTACAAATGGTGAGGTAGGGAGGAGGAAGGAACCAGAGTTACTATACCAGCTGTGGAACTCTCACCTCCAGATCATTCCCATGAGAGGAAAATGTACATCTATCTTGTTTAAGTCACAATTATTTGGGTCCATCCTGTGTTACTCTTATAGTACAAGCTAACCTCAACTTATACAAATGATCAGTCAATTTCTAGGCAGAAAAACCTTAGACCTGTCTTTCTAGCAGTCTGCCAACAAATGAATAAACTGGGACTATCCAAAAACTTCTTTAGTTTATTCAAACAAATCAAAGTGTGAAGAGGAGTACTCATCTGTAGACATTCCATTTCAGTCATATTCATTACGGATTGCTCCTTTAATGGTCAGGCAGCTGCATTAGATACTGATGTGAAAAAAAGACTAGAAATGGTATACAAGAAACAAGCAAAACATAAATGTCTATTTTTAAGACATGGACATAGAAAGTAAGCTTTCATCCCTTCCAATTTTCACATCAGACCTAACATTTCCCCTATAAAATCATGTACATTGATAATAGTTCTACAAATACCAATAGTAAAGATATCCTCTTTTCTCTTCTCAATATACTCAATTTCCTCTGGAAATTGTCCTCAAATGTGAGAACAGGCACCCCAAGTCTAGGTTAGGGCGGTGCCATTAAGGCCCTGCCCTTCTGAACAAACTTCAGTTCTCTCACTCATAGACCTGAAACTCATGAGCTTAGAAAGTTTGACTGGAAACCTTATTAACTGAAAAATTCAGAAGTAGCTGAACTCTTGCCATTAAAATAAACACCCTTTCCAAAGTCTGAGTGTTCAACTTCTCCTAGGACTGTATGACATACATTAATCTTTCAAATATACTTCCTCTTATACTTAAATAAGGCAAAGTAGGTTTCTATTATTTGCAACCAAGAGAAAAAAAAAACACACAATGTTAAAGATAGCTAATTTATTACTGCAGAGAATGTAGTTCTAATCTAATCATTTGAATCTCCCTTGGACTGTTCCACAAAGGCCCGTCTAGTCAAGGCTATGGTTTTTCCAGTGGTCATGTATGGATGTGAGAGTTCGACTGTAAAGAAGCTGAGCACCAATTGATGCTTTTAAACTGTGGTATTGGAGAAGACTCTTCAGAGTCCCTTGGACCGCAAGGAGATCCAACCAGTCCATCCTAAAGAAGATCAGTCCTAGGTGTTCATTGGAAGGCCTGAAGTTGAAGCTGAAACTCCAATACTTTGGCCACCTGATGCAAAGAGCCAACTCATCTGAAAAGACCCTGATGCTGGGAAAGATTGAAGGTGGGTTAAGTTGCTTACCTCCATACCTCTGCTCAAACTATGCCCTGCTTATCTTACAGATCTGATTTTATCTTACATATACTGTTTTACAAAATAAGATAAAAATATCTAAATTTAAGTATTCTATATAAATGCACGTAAGTGAAAAAAGTTAAAGTGTTAGTTGCTCAATCGTGTCTGACTTTTTGCGACCCTATGGAGTTTTGGAGTTTCAGCTTTAGTATCAGTCCCTCCAATGAACACCCAGGACTGATCTCCTTTAGGATGGACTAGTTAGATCTCCTTGCAGTCCAAGGGACTNAAGAACAAGAGCCACAGCTTTGGAATTCAGGAACAGCTGGGTCAACGAGGCCTCCTTGGATTTCAATTTCTGGGCAGTTCATTTTGGTCTAGGTTTCCCTGAATATCTGTATTTCCAGGACCTATTTAGAAAAGAAAAGAAGGGCTGCTTTAGGTAATAAGGAGAAGGGCCCAGAGGAGGACAATTTCAGATGCTTGTGAAACAGATTTCATCACGATGAGGCAATAAAATGGGTCAAGTTGACGAGTTCGAAAGAAATTTAGGGTCATTCCAAAGCCTTTAATTACAAGGTTAAAAGTGCTATAAATTTAAAAATTAAAGGCAATTACAGAGGCTTCTCTTCAGCACAAAGACTCAGAGGATTTGCAAAACAGAAGCTACTCTGGCAGCTCCATTAGCCCCAGCATCAAATTTGGGAAGAAATCAAGATTTCTTTTTTCAGAAGTCTTTGGAAGAAAACCCCAAAGGAAGACTAAAGTTTAACAGGAGGAGAAATGTGGCATTCTGCTTTCATCTGGGATGTAGAAAGCTGGAAAAATCATTACTCCCACCATCATGATGAGAGGAAGCAGGGTCAGTTACAAAATCATAACCTATGTTGATCTATCAGAGATCTGAGGTTGCAGAATAACCAACTATCCTGAAATCCAAAGATGGAAAGGGAGTTCCAAGGTAAGGTACCAGCAGCTGCTTGACTGTGGCATAGTATGAGAGGAGAGGAGGCTAAGACCTTATAAAGAGGTAAGAAGAATTCAGCCATAGCTCTAAGGAACAACAAAAGGTTAGATATGGGCTTGCTTGACAGTGTAGCCTCAGCAGACATCAAGGGAGTTGGCACCCACTTGCAGGCTCTTTTCCACAGTCTTCCAGAAAATACATACAAGAATGGTCAGGGGCTGGGGAGGAGACTGGAAATAGCGTCCTCAGTGGTGCAAGCATGGAGGAAGGGAGAAGGCACAGATGCAGGAAAGACATGGAGCTCCCCCTGGTCCTGCTGCTGCTGCTGCTAAGTCGCTTCAGTCGTGTCCGACTCTGTGTGACCCCATAGACGGCCTCCTACCAGGCTCCTCTGTTCCTGGGATTCTCCAGGCAAGAACACTGGAGCGGGTTGCCATGTCCTTCCCAATGCTAAACTAAAACCAGAAACTAAAGTCTTAAACCACTCAGGCAGTAGTCTACAACCTTTTAGGCACCAAGGACTGATTTTGTGGAAGACAATTTCTTCATGAATCAGGGATGGGGGGGTGGTTCAGGATGATTCAAGTGCATTACAATTTTTGTGCTCTTTATTTCTAACCTAACACCACTGGTGATCTGGCAGGAGGTGCCGATCCACAGCCCAGACACTGGGGATCCCTGATCTAGAGGAAGGACCGTGAGCCCTATCTCCCACAGAGAACAAGAGGAGAACCTCTGAGGGCTACATGTGTGTGTGCTGTCAGGTTCGACTCTTTGTGACACTATGGAATCTATAGCCCACCAGGCTTCTCTGTCCATGGGATTCTCCAGGCAGGAATACTGGAGTGGATTGCCATTTCCTCCTCCAGGAGAATCTCCCCGACCCAGGGATCAAACCTGCATCTCTTCCGTTGGCAGGTGGATGCTTTACCACTGAGTCACCAGGGAAGTCCCCACTGAGGGCTAGAAGAAGATAAAAATAAAAACCCTCCACTTCTGAGGTTGGAAAGTGAATGGTACAGGTCTATAAAGGTTCTGCATGCATCTTCATTTTCCCTGACCCCCCTTGCCATTATAAACCACAACCAACCCAACAATCTCACTCTGATATAGCTGTTGAGAAAAGCAAATAATAAATATGTAAAAATATCAATAAACCAAATTTCTAGGCAATTTTGCCTATCTAAACCTATCACTCAATTAGTTTTGTGTTTCCTCACTGTTGAATAAAATAAAACACATGAACTGACAGTTAATATCTACATCACCACCACTGAATCATTTGCAAGAATGTACAAGTGCCAGGTGGCTACACGTTAAGTAAAACTCATCAAAGCAGTGCCTCCAGGATGCCAAGCAAGCAGCTGTAAGCTGAAGAGTCGAGTCTATTTGCTTGGTTGGACTTTACCATGCAAATGCTTTGACGGCTTCTGCAGAATCAATAGCATGTTCTGTCAGGATCAATTACCAGAAACCCCTCCCAGGCCAGTGTACCCAGTACCACCCTTCATGGCTCCCACAAAGCAAGCAGGAAAACAGAGCACTCCACGTGGAATGACAAGGTCTGACGCTAATGAGCCATATGTCCTGGGCGGGTTACTTCCCTTCACTCAGGCTGCAATTCCTCATCTGTAAAACTAGGAGGTTGGAATGAACCTCCTGGTACCTGCCATCTGCCACAGGCTACATTCTTGGTAAGTGGCCACTAGTCATTTGGAAATGTGTGTTCATTCTGGGTTAGCTCAAGACCAGGTAATGAAACGAGAGAACTTGGCTCTGAGCTCTGTCTGTGCTTTCAGCAACTCCTCCAGTCTCCGCCTCAGAACCTCTTTCTCCATCTTTCCCCTCCATAATTTCATTCAGATCATCTCCACCAAGGTTAAAGCCCTGGCAAGAAGTGAAACCTCTATCCAAACTCAGGCCTGAAAATCAAAGAACAGTGAGATGAGTTGGGATTGGAAGTCAGACCTGCTGGTTCATACCCTGCTTCTTCCAGCTGTGTGACCCAGGCAGATTGCACACACATTGTACCTACTGCCTGGGATTTTCATGGGGATTCATTGAGAAAATGTCTGCAGAGTCCACAGAACTGTGGTTGACGTTTAATAAGGACTCAACAGGGACTTCCCTGGTGGTCCTGTGGTTAGGAATCCGCCTTCCAGTGTAGGGGACGTGAGTTTGAGTCCTAGCCTGGGAACAAAGATCCCACATGCTGCAGGGCAACTAAGCCCATGGGCCTCAACAAAAGTTCTGCGTACCGCAACTAAGACCCGGTGCAGCCAAATATGTAAGTAAATATTTTAAAAAGTAAGTCTGCGCTTACTCATGTGAAAAGCCCCTGATGCTGGGAAAGACTGAGGGCAGGAGGAGAAGGGGACGATGGACGATGAGATGGCTGGATGGCATCACTGACTCCATGGACATGAGTTTGGGTGGACTCTGGGAGTTGGTGATGGACAGGGAGGCCTGATGTGCTGCAGTCCATGGGTGGCAAAGAGTCGCACATGACTGAGCAACTGAACTGAACTGAAGTCTTTTATTTGTGAACAAATTTTTAAAAAGACTCAACAGATGTTAAATATTGTCATTTTACCCCTTTTAAGAAAAAAAATGATCAAAATCTGAAGATAGTAGAATTAAGGTATTTGATAGTTTGAATTGTTGTTCAGAAAATGTTCATTCTTTCCCTTTCCCTTTCTACTCCTTGATGGAATATACCACCTTACCTCATTCAGATTGAGTTTGGCCCTGTAACTTCCTCTGGCCAGTGAAATTTCAGTGGGTGTGATGCAGGCATAAGCTGTAAACATCCTTCCATAGTCTGGCTTGTTCTCTGGAATCTTCTGTCTCTGCTGGGAGAGGAATGTGCTCTAAGTTCATGACCCATTCAGTCTGGAAGCCAGAAGGACAAATGGAGTTCAACTTGAAATGAAGTCCAGCTGTATGGCAGTGAACCTGTGAGTGTAAGGGTAAATGATTGTTGTTCTAAACTTCTGGGCTCTGGGTGGTTTGTTACACAGCATTGTTGTAGAAATAGCTGACTGATACATGTTACAATGATGCTACTGTGGGCCAGCGCCTGAAAATGAGGGAAGCTTTCCAGGTGTCAATCATGTTCCCTGTCCTGCCTGGTTTCTATGCCTCCACTTCCTTTCCACCACTCCGTGCTTGGGTTTCCCCCCAAGAAAATCTTTATTGACTACCTCTCTGCCAGGTTCTAGGAGTATAATGCAAACAAAACATTATCCTTACCTTCTTGTTGCTCGGTGAGAGACATGAATAACAAAAAAGGTAATAATTCAGAAGGTTAAGAACTAGAATAGAAAAATGTCAGACTGCCATGGGATCAAACAGAGGGTCCCTGACCCAGGTTATGGGATGAGAGAAGGTGGCAGTTATAAACTGAGATGTACAGAATGGGTAGGAGTGACTGGGCAAAGAGTGGAAAGGGGTCTCTCATGGAGTTCCTGCTCTAAATGCTTGCTTTCCTCCCCTGGTGAGCTGGGTTAACCACAGAGAACCCTCGAGATAGATCAGTGTTCATCTCACCCTCCCGTGGGGAGCTGCTTGGAAATACCCTGGCTGGGCTCGCTTCTGGAAATTCTGAGTTAGCGCGTCCTGGAAGTGGCTTGGGCGATGTGCTTTGTAAGAAAGCTCTCAGATGATGCTAACGCTCATTTGGTTTGGGAATCACTGGTGAGATGTTTCCCTCACCTTTCCTTTCCTGGGTACCGCCCTTCTCCCATGAGCCAGGATGCCTGGAGGAGCACCCCTTAAGCCCATCACACCAAACCAGCTCCAGGGAAAGAGAGAGCCTCTTGGGGGTCCACCGGGGAGTGCGCAGTGACCCCTCACTCTTCCCACTGAAAACCCCCAGCCTCATTGACTGGACGGTTCCCCATCCACAAGACAACTGCTATTCGGGGGTCTGTGCCCCCACACGCAGAAGGCAGCAGTGGAGAGTCTGAATAGGAAAGAGCTTGGTTTGGGCTGGAAGGTACAGGGAGAGTGGAAATCTGGAAATCTGATATCGTGCTCCTTCAGAGCTTTTAAACACAGATGGTCAAAGTGAAAGTGGACGCAGCAATTGACTCAAACATATTCCTGGAAACCAGAGTTTAACTAAATCATTCATGAAGCTGACTGTACTCAGCCCTATTCCCACACGCGTGGTTCCTATCTCCCTCCATCACTGTCATCTGGCCACACACTCACACAGTCACACAGTCACACACACTCACACACAAACATTCATACACATACTCTCACACAGACACACACACCTCACACAGACACTCACATAGACACACACCCTTACACACACTCACACAGATGCACACACATTCACACACACTCACACACACACAGACACAACTCTTAGACACATACACTCACACAGACACACATACTCACCCAAGCAGGCATGCACACCCTCTACTGCACACACATGCACACCATTTCACTCATAAACTCACACTCACACACACTCAGCTGCTAAAGCAGAGGAAGAGGTAGAGGTCAAAGGCATCACTAACAAACACAGCATCAGTTCACACTTGAGCGCCACCAAAACGGGGTGCCTGGTTCGGGCGGCACGAGGCGCTTGTGAATTTCAGATCTGTGGCAGCTCAGATGGCTTCCTCCAGCGTCTGCTCTCTGGAAGAGAAATCATTCGACTCTGTCGAAAATCGAACTTCGTGTCAAGCAGTCCAACCTCAGGGAGGGAGTGAGGCGGGAGGCGGGAGGCGGGAGGCTGTGTGTGGTGTGCTGTGTGCTGTGTGCTGTGCAGCGTGTGTGTGACAGATGCCTGTGCTGCGGGTGTGTGTAAGGCATACAGTATGTGTGCAGTGGGGTAGTGTGTGTTGTACCTGGGGTGATAGTGGTAGTGGGGGGGGTGTGTGGAGTGTGGTATGAGGTATGCGTGTGTGGTTGTGTGTGTATGTTTGGTGATAATGTGTATCTCTGTGTGCATGTTGCATGTGGTATGACGGATTTGTGTGTGTGTGGTCATGCATGTGTGTGGTTGTATGCATGGTTTTGTGTGTGTATGTGATGAGTGTGGTATGAGATGTGTGTGTATGTGGTTGTGTGTGCATGGCTTTGTGTGTGTGGTATGTGATATGAGCTATGTGTGTGTGTGTTATAGTGAGTGCAGTACAGTTTGTGTGTGTGTGGTTGTGTGTGTGTGGTGAGTGTGATATGAGGTATGTGTGTGTGTGTTGTGGCAAGTACAGTACAGTTTGTGTGTGTGGTTGTGTGTGCATGGTTGTGTGTATGTGTGGTGAGTGTGTTATGAGGTGTGTATGTGTGTTGTGGTGAGTGCAGTAGAGTTTGTGTGTGTGTGTGGTTGTGTGTGTCGCACACAAAGACAACAGCATCCACTCAGGGAGGCTGAGTGATGACTGAGGAGATTTCTCCCTAACGCCCTATTTCCAGGTTCCCCCCTCCTTTTTTTTTTGAGCATTCCTTCTGAATGTCGTTTTTGCAGCTTGGATCTAACTGAGGTGAGTTTCTTTTCTGGAAATAGAAATTATCTAATCAATACACTTCTGAGAACATCAGCAAAGGCAACATAAGGGCAGATTAAAGTTCAAAATTTTCCATCAGTTTCTGTAAACGCACTGGGTTTTGAAATGTCAGAGGAGCTCCCCTCCCAGCAAGCCGCTCCTCGCTTTCCCGGGGTGGGCTCTCCCCAGCGGGCCCGCTGGGCAGCTGCAAAAATCAGAAACTCTTCCCCGGGACCCTCCTGCAGCTCAAGAGCCCAGGCAGAACCTCACTTCTCAAAACAAGCTCCGGTTTTCCCCGTCACCTGTGTCTCTCGAGTCCCACGTTCAGAACACTTTGCGAAGGGAAGTCCAGGAATGGACTTCAGATCCCGGGAGAAGCAGGCTCTTCCCTGACTGCAGACAGCGGAGGACAGAAGGTGGCACCATGGGACCAGGGGGCGGGGGGGCATCAGCACTTCACCTTGAACGTCACGTCATGCTAGCTTCCTCCCCAGCCTCGGCAGAGTGACGGAGGGAACGAGGGGGTGAGCAGGGCGGATGGCAGCCTGTTTACTCTGGGGCTCTTTCGACAAAGAAAAAGCAGAGCTGTCTGTCCCTGTGCAAAATATCCAAGGAAGTGGCCCCAGATGGTGGGTAATGCTCACCCCAAAAGTAGCCCAACTCTGCTTCAACCCCTCAGCCCCTAGTCTGCTCTCCAGATCCACCCACTACCTTTCTCTGAGCCACTTTCTGCCCCTGGTGGCCAGTGAGGACCACCTCCCCTGGGGCTATGGGCTCCTGGGATTTGGGGCGCCGGCCCTGGGGAGTCCAGGCAGGAGGTGGGAAGGTTACAGGGTTCCCCCTGCTCCCCTGGGTGGGGTCGCCATTGGCGGGCTGCCTGTCTTCACTGACCTAAGATCTGAGAATAGAGAAGAGGTCCCGGGCCACTGCTGTCCTCTGTCCCTCTTGGGGTGCAGGGGAGATAGCAGCACCCCAACAGGCACTGCTAGTTCCAGGATGGTGCCCTGCCCCTGGCACCTTCTCTCACCCTTGCACGTAGCCCTTCATCAAAGCCTCCTGGAGTGGCCCACCTGCACACCCACCTCTGTCTTGTCAGGACCCACTGGCACACCTAGGACACACAACACCTCCCATTTCATTCTCCCCGCGTTAAATTGTCATTTCATCCAAGCTTCAGGAAGAGCATGCTCAGTGAACCAATTCAAGCATGTACCCTGTTAATCTTCAAGGCGACTTGTACCCCACACCGCTCACCTTGGCTGCACCCGCCCCAATGCCAGCATCTCCGGCCAACTCTGCCCCTGAGTCCTCCTCTTTCTGCTCTGCCTTCGCTCTGCCAGCCACCCTCCTCCTTCAAAACCTCGCTGCTCTGCCTTCGGGAACCTCCATTCCTTTGGAAACCTATGCTCCAAAGGAATGGAGCTTCACCAGACACTCTCAGAAGGCTCCTCCCAGCCCCTGGCTCATCATCAAGGACATCATTTTACCAGTAACATGCTCCGGGCTGTTTGCCATCCCCAGGGTCCACGAGCCCCCAGCTAGACCAGGAGCACTGATAGTTTGGGGTCTGCTTTGCAGCTTCCCAACCACAGCACTCCCACACTGACAGAGAACTCTTCACAAGTGACCTGGAAGACCCTGACCAGAGTCTAAATGTCCCCTCAGAACTTAAGGCCAGCCCCCAACCTTCTAGCAGTCTCCTTAACCCTACACTTTCTTTGCAATTAATCCTCACTTTTCCACTGATTTCTCACAAACCTGATGCCTGTTGTGTCCTGAGGGTGATAAGGCTCCACCCTTCAAACCCGACCAGGTCCTGTGACTCAGAAACCCCAGCCAGGGAGCTCCAAAGAGACTGATCACTCACCTTTCAGAGGACCAATAAGAAAAAAGTGATCTTTGTGATGTCCCTTATATGTAGCATCTGAAAAGGAATGGATGTGAGACTTGGACTATAAAGAAAGCTGAGCACCGAAGAATTGATGCTTTTGAACTGTCGTTTTGTAGAAGACTCTTGAGAGTCCCTTGGACTGAAAGGAGGTCCAACCAGTCTATCCTAAAGGAAATCAGTCCTGAATATTCACTGGAAGGCCAATGCTAAAGCTGAAACTCCAGTACTTTGGCCACCTGATGGGAAGAACTGACTCATTGGAAAAGACCCTGATGCTGGGAAAGATTGCAGGCTGGAGGAGAAGGGGATGACAGAGGATGAGATGGTTGGATGGCATCACCAACTCGATGGACTTGAGTCTGAGCAAGCTCCAGGAGATGGTGATGGACAGGGAAGCCTGGTGTGCTGAGGTCCATGGGGTGAGGGACTGAACTGAACTGAACAATACAAAAAGCTCTTGTTTTTTTTCTTTAAGGAAAAAAAAAAATCTCATCCATGCACTTTGCACAACTTGCCCAAGAGGAAAGGAGACACATCAAAATTTGTGAAAGAGATTGGTCATTTCAGTGAATACTGAAATACTGTTTCACTGATTCTAAACAGTCATTTAGAATCTGATTTAAAGGGAATGCCTTTCTTTTTATTAGAGGTGGTGCTGTATCTAACAGAATCTAAAAATAAGATGAAAGAACACAAGTTTCTGGCTTTAGTTCCATGACTGGAGCCTACTATGATTTATTGTGGTATAGTTTGTTAAATGTATGACCTGTTCTAGTTTTTGATATTTTATTTATTTATCTGACTCTGCAGGGTCTTAGTTGTGGCCCACTGGATCTTCGATCTTTGTTGCAACATGCAGGACCTTAGTTGAGGCAAGTCGAATCTAGTTCTCCAAGCAGAAATCTAACCAGGGCCCCCTGCCTTGACAGCTCGAATCTTAGCCAGTGGGCCACTAGAGAAGTCCAATATTGTGATATTATTGATAAAGCGATGCCTTTCCCTGGGAGAGAGAAGTTTCTTCTTTTTCTTAGAATGGTGACACCTAGGAAGAGAACGTTATACAGCATGTAAATGCAGAAGGGAAATAAGTCTCCAGAGCTGGCCTCAGCCCCTGATGATCTACTGTTGGTCGTCAGAAGGTCACTGATCTGCCCAAACAGGGCAGACATGAGCTTAAGATCACGTGGTGTGTGTTAAAAGCTCCAGCCTGGCAGGGCTGGGATCAGAGATCATTCAGAGATCAGAATGGGTGCTGAGAACATGGATGGACAAGAGAAGTTTCTTCTTTTTCTTAGAATGGTGACACCTAGGAAGAGAACGTTATACAGCATGTAAATGCAGAAGGGAAATAAGTCTCCAGAGCTGGCCTCAGCCCCTGATGATCTACTGTTGGTCGTCAGAAGGTCACTGATCTGCCCAAACAGGGCAGACATGAGCTTAAGATCACGTGGTGTGTGTTAAAAGCTCCAGCCTGGCAGGGCTGGGATCAGAGATCATTCAGAGATCAGAATGGGTGCTGAGAACATGGATGGACCTAGAGATGACCACACTATGTGAAGTAAGTCAGAAAGATAAAGACAACTGCCATGTGATACCACTGACACGAGGGCTTCCCCGCCCGATGGGTCAGTGGTAAAGAGTCCACCCACAGCGAGGAGATGCAGGAGACACGGGCTTGATATCTGGGTTGGGAAGATCCCCTGGAGGAGGAATGGCAGCCCACTCCAGTATCCTTGCCTGGAGAATCCCCTGGACAGAGGAGTCTGACAGGCTGCAGTTGCTAGAGTCACAGAGAATCAGGCACGACTGAGAGACTGAGCACACACACGCACGGATTAAATAATCACTAACAGTTAGCTATTCCCGGGTGCCACTAGGGTTAAGAAAGAAATCAGCTTGCCAATACAGGAGATGCAAGAGACATAGGTTCGATCCCTGCGTCCAGAAGATCCATGCAATGGCAGCCCACTCCAGTATTCTTGCCTGGAGAATTATATGAACAGAGCAGCCTAGTGGGCTCCATGGGGTTGCAAAGAGATGGACACAACTGAGCACACACACACACACACATCACCTATATGTGGAATTAAAATATGACACGAATGAACTAATCTACAAAACAACAGACTCACAGACACAGAGAACAGACTTGTGGTTGCCAGTGGGGATGGGTAGGAGATGGGTGGATTGAGGGCTTGGGATTAGCAAATGCAAAGTAGCATAAATAAAATGGATAAACAATAAAGTCCTATTGCATAGCACAGAAACTACATTCAATATACTGGGGTAAACCAGAATAAAAAAGAATATTAAAGGGTGAGTTCAGCTCAGTTCAGTTGCTCAGTCGTGTCTGACTCTTTGCGACCCCATGGACTGCAGCACGCCAGGCCCCCCTGTCCATCACCATCTCCTGGAGCTTGCTCAGACTCATGTCCATTGAGTCGGTGATGCCATCCAACCATTTCATCTTCTGTTGTCCCCTTCTCCTCCTGCCTTCAATCTTTCCCAATATCAAGGTCTTTTCCAATGAGTCAGTTCTTCGCATCAGGTGGCCAAAGTATTTGGGTTTCAGCTTCGCCATCAGTCCTTCCAATGAATATTGAGGACTCATTTCCTTTAGGATGGACTGGTTGGATCTCCTTTCAGTCCAAGGGACTCTCAAGAGTCTTCTACAAAACAACAGTTCAAAAGCATCAATTCTTCAGTGCTCAGCTTTCTTTATAGTGCAACTCTCACATCCATACATGACTACTGGAAAAACCATAGCTTTGACAAGATGGACTTTTGTTGGCAAAGTAATGTCTCTGCTTTTGAATATGCTATCGAGGTTGGTCATAACTTTTCTTCCAAGGAGTAAGCGTCTTTTGATTTCATGGCTGCAGTCACCATCTGCAGTGATTTGGAGCCCCCCAAAATAAAGTCTGTCATTGTTTCCCCATCTATTTACCATGAGGTGTTGGGACCAGATGCCATGATCTTAGTTTTCTGAATGTTGAGCTTTAAGACAATTTTTTCACTCTCCTCTTTCACTTTCAACAAGAGGCTTTTTAGTTCTTCTTCACTTTCTGCCATAAGGGTGGTGTCATCTGCATATCTGAGGTTATTGATATTTCTTCTGGAAATCTTGATTCCAGCTTGTGCTTCAGCCAGCCCGGCATTTCTCATGATGTACTCTGAATATAAGTTAAATAAGCAGGGTGACAATATACAGCCTTGATGTACTCCTTTCCTGATTTGGAAACAATCCATTGTTCCATGTCCAGTTCTAGCTGTTGCTTCCTGACCTACATACAGATTTCTCAGGAGGCAGGTAAGGTGGTCTGGTATTCCCACCTTCCACAGTTAGTTATGATCCACACAGTCAAAGGCTTTGGCATAGTCAATAAAGTAGAAAATAGATGTTTTTCTGGAACCCTCTTGTTTTTTCGATGACCCAACAGATGTTGGCAATTTGATCTCTGGTTCCTCTGCCTTTTCTAAAACCAGCTTGAACATCTGGAAGTTCACAGTTCACGTACAGTTGAAGCCTGGCTTGGAGAATTTTGAGTACTACTTTGCTGGCGTGTGAGATGAGTGCAATTGTGCAGTAGTTTGAACATTCTTTGTCATTGCCTTTCTTTGGGATTAGAATGAAAACTGACCTTTTCCAGTCCTGTGGCTAAAACTGCTGAGTTTTCCAAATTTGCTGGTATATTGAGTGCAGCACTTTCACAGCATCCGCTTTTAAGATTTGAAATAGCTCAACTGGAATTCCATCACCTCCACTAGCTTTGTTCATAGTGATGCTTCCTAAGGCCCACTTGACTTCACATTTCAGGTTGTCTGGCTCTAGGTGAGTGATCACACCATTGTGTTTATCTGGGTCATGAAGATCTTTTTTGTATAGTTCTTCTATGTATTCTTGCCGCCTCTTCTTAATATTTCTGGTTCTGTTAGGTCCATACCATTTCTGTCCTTTATTGTGCCCATCTTTGTGTGATACATTCCCTTGGTATCATTAATTTTCTTGAAGAGATCTCTCGTCTTTCCCATTTTATTATTTTCCTCTATTTCTTTGCACTGATTACGGAGGAAGGCTTTCTTATCTCTCTTTGGAACTCTGCATTCAGATGGGTATATCTTTCTTTTTCTCCTTTATCTTTGGTCTCTCTTCTTTTCTCAGCTATTTGTAAGGCCTCCTCGGTCAAACATTTTGCCCTTTTTGCATTTCTTTTTCTTGGGGATGGTCTTGATCACTGCTTCCTGTACAATGTCATGAACCTCCGTCCATAGTTCTTCAGGAGCTCTGTCTATCAGCTCTAATCCTTTGAATCTATTTGTCACTTCCACTGTATTAATCTTAAGGGAAATATTAAAAAGAATTTATATAAGGTATATAAAAGATATATATATATATTATTGCCTCACTTTGCTGTACAGCAGAAATTAACACAACATTGTAAGTCAACCATACTTCACTACAATTTTAAAAAAGAGTGGGTTGCTGAGTTGGTCTGCTCCCCAGGGAGGCACTTCCATCTCCACACAGCCTGGACATAATTTCTGCTCAACTTCAGATAGTCCTGCCGGGCTCCAAGGGTTCAAGGCCTGTGAATAATGGGGCCTTCAGGCAAGGACTGAGGCCCTGAAAAGCAGGTGCGGAAGCCTGACCGCCTGCCCAGCACTGGCCGCTCAGCTCCCTTCTTCCTCTGCTCATCGCTGGATGCAGGTCTGAAGGGTCACTTGACTTTTCCTGGTTTTGTGTTTGCATGGAAATAAATGACAGTAATATTGACAGTTGGGATTCCCCGATGGCTCAGTGGTAAAGAATCCACCTGCAGTGCAGGAGACACCAGTTCGATCCCTGGGTTGGAAAAGTCCCCTGGAAGAGGACACAGCAACCCACTCCAGTATTCTTGCCTAGAGAATCCTGTGGACAGAGGAGCCTGCGGGATACAGTCCACTGGTTGCAAAGAGTCAGACACGAGTGAAGCAATTTAGAACACGTGTAATATGAACAGTGAGCATTTATTGAGCCTTGCTACAGGACAAATGCTGGCGTGAGGGCCTGCAAGCCTTATCTCACAAAACTCTGTGTGAGTTGTTATTTTTAGGGAGCTGATGCTCAGAGAGATCAACTCTAGCAAGATCATGTAGCTAAAGACACAGTTGGTACCTAAACCCCCACCTGTCACCCTGTAAACTCCATGCTCTTACCTACAGCTCTTAGCCACTCGAAGTTCTCAAGACACAATCCCCACAAATGTCAATGGCACCCTGTAGCAGTTATTTGATCATTGTTCATCAGACAAATATTTCTTTGCTCCCTGCACTGTGTAACGTACTATGCACATAAATACAATGAGTAAGGAAGCAGGCTTTGGGGCATAATGGTGTGTGTATGAATACCTGGAAGAAAAGAAGTGGAACAGGGAGGTGGGATGTAGACATTCAAAGTCAGGGCGTCAGGCATCCCAGATGGAGGGCACCCTGGGCAGTGTGGACTCATGCAGGGCACGTCCAGGAACCTCCAGCTCCCAGTCCATCAGTGTGTGCAGAACAGAACACCCTTTAGTGGACTTGGAAGGACAAACCCTCAGGGCATCCCTTCGAAGCTGCTGCTGCTGCTGCTGCTAAGTCGCTTCAGTCGTGTCCGACTCTGTGCGACCCCATAGATGGCAGCCCACCAGGCTCCGCTGTCCCTGGGATTCTCCAGGCAAGAACACTGGAGTGGGTTACCATTTCCTTCTCCAATGCATGAAAGTGAAAAGCGAAAGTGAAGTCACTGAGTCGTGTCCAACTCTCAGTGACCCCATGGACTGCAGCCCACCAGGCTCCTCCATCCATGGGATTTTCCAGGCAAGAGTACTGGAGTGGGGTGCCATTGCCTTCTCCCCCTTCGAAGCTAGGAAATGGGAATTTCACTTGCACAGCAAGAAATTCTTGAGCAGAGAAAACGACATGATCTGAGCTGTGATTTAGGGAGTCAAACTGAAGCCTTGGTGTGCAAGTTAGATTGGAGGGTGGGCGAAGCAGGGGCAGGTAGACAGGTTATAAGAAGACGCAATCGCCCAGCGGAGAAGCACTGAGGATCTGAACCATGGTCACAGCAGGAAAATCAAAAAGGAGGGAAGAATGTGCCACCAGAAAGGGATTTGAGAAGACATGGAATGAAATGGAAGCAGAAGAGAGGTAAAAGGGGGACGAACTGAGCCCAATTGGGTTTAAGCGTTTGGAAGGAGGGACACTAGGAAGAGAGAATTGCAGAATAAGAAGGTAGAAAAACCTTTCCCCAACACATGACCTCCAGTGACAGGTGTGGGCTCCAGCAATGGCAGAAACAGACAGGTGAATGGAAGGTCGAGGGAAGGGAATAAAGAGAGAGCACAGAGGGTTAACAATGGAACAATGAGGACCCAACGCGGAGGAAGCAGGAGATGGTCAAGGGCTCCAAGAAGATGACACATTGGAGATGACACGGCTGCATGTGGTCACAGGGTCAAGGGGAAGGGAGGTCAATAAAAGCATCCAGGAGGCTGAGTTAAGTGCTGGGGATGGAGCTGAGCAGATGGGACCAAAGCAGGCTGGCGGCTTCAGCAAGACCTACCTTCTGCACCAACCAGATCCGGGTTTCTGAGTCTGGAGATGGCATTACTCTCTTGGGTATCCTGCAATGCACAACACGCAGCTTATACAGGGTAGTTACTAAGCAACCTGAGATGCAGAATCAAGATGTTGGTACCCACTTGCTTATAGTCTCCCTCTCACCAGCATTAACGGAAGACACACTGACACACAGCTGGAAGTGAAAAGGGCTCCAAAATGCTTTCCTGTAAAGTTGAGGAGCTTGCGCAGCCCACTGCGTACCTGAGAGTGAAGGAGGCAGGGCAGGGGTTGGGGAGGGCACTCATCTGCCTCTGTGCAGAACGTAGGGCGGGCAAGTCTGGGCAAAATCTCACTTTCCCACGCTTATCCTAGAAAGCCACTCGAATTATTTGGACCTGAGTAGGAGGAATATAGGCTTCCCCAGTGGCTCAGTGGTAAAGAATCTGCCTGCAATGCAGGAGTCACAGGAGGTGCAGGTTTGATCCCTGGGTTGGGAAGATCCCCTGGAGGAGGGCTTGGCAACCCACTCCAGTATTCTTGCCTGGAGAATCCTATGGACAGAGGAGCCTGACTGTCTACAGTTCATAGGGTTGCAAAGAGTCAGACACAACTGAAGCTAATGACAAGAAGGAATAAGGATGGACCCACAGTTGAAGGTGGAAACTCTGCAAACTGAGGACACGTTGGTTCAGCCCCGTATGCTAACCTGAGAGCCTGGAAAACAGCCTGAAGCCTGCTCCCTGGGGCTGCACAAGGCAGGGATGACCCTCGCGCTCAAAGGAGAGTAGAGACGTGGTGGAGGGGTGCCTCCAGATGTGCCGCTGCTGGAGGAGGCAAGCTCAGCCCTCTGGGAGGGCAGGCTCCCCTCAGCATGGTTGGCAGGCTCTCCTACAGCTCTGCCCCTTGCTTAGGAAAAATAGCTGGTTGTTTAAACAATCAAGGTGAAATACAACCAACCTAAACCTTCCCCTCTTGACAGTGCCTAAAAGATGAGAGCCGTGACCTAGACAGTCTCTGATGGAGCCCATCTCAGCCACTAAGCCCCAACAAGTGTCAACAGAGAGAAGACGATTACTGAGCATATTAAGAGATTTGCCAGTTCCAAAGGGACAACCATGCCAGTCAAAGGTAAGCCCAGTAAAAGAACTGCTGCAAGGAGAAGAACACATTTTTAAAAACTCTGCTATCTTCTCAGCAGAGCTTCCTTAGTGACTCAGACAGTGAAGAATCTGCCTGCAATGCAGGAGACACAGATTTGACCCCTGGCTCAGGAAGATCCCCTGGAGAAGGGAATGGACACCCCCTCCAATACTCTTGTCTGGAGAATTCCATGGACAGAGGAGCCTGGTGTGCTGGTATATAGTCCCTGAGGTTGCAAAGAGTTGGACACGACTGAGCGATTAACACACACATATTCTCGGTATGTTTGAAAAGACCCTACCATTAAAATCAAAGCCGGCTATCTTGGGGAAAAAAAAAAAAAGAGCTACTTCAAATTTAAAGGAGACCTATGTGAAAAACATGTATATGCTCAGATATGCAGTATATGTATATCCTCAGATATAAAAATGTACACACATATACATATATGCTTATGCATACATACATATAAATGCATATACATATAAAGTATGTATATCCTCAGATATGCAAGTGATACCGCCCTTACGGCAGAAATAAAAGAGGAACCGAAGAGCCTCTTGATAAAAATGAAAGAGGAGAGTGAAAAAGTAGGCTTAAAACTCAACATTCAAAAAACTGAGATCATGGTATCCAGTCCCATCACCTCATGGCAAATAGATGGGGAAACAATGAAAATAGTACAGACTTTATTTTCTTACACTTCATAATCACTGCAGATGGTGACTGCAATCATGAAATCAAAAGACGCTTACTCCTTCAACGAAAAGCTATGACCAACCTAGACAGCATATTAAAAAGCAGAGAATTAAATAGACATTTCTCCAAAGAAGACATACGGATGGCTAACAAACACATGAAAAGATGCTCAACATCACTTATTACCAGAGAAATGCAAATCAAGACCACAATGAGGTACCATTTCACACCAGTCAGAATGGCTGCGATCCAAAAGTCTGCAAGCAATAAATGTTGGAGAGGGTGTGGAGAGAAGGGAACCCTCTTACACTGTTGGTGGGAATGCAAACTAGTACAGCCACTATGGAAAACAGTGTGGAGATTCCTTAAAAAATTGCAAATAGAACTGCCATATGACCCAGCAATCTCACTGCTGGACATACACCCTGAGGAAACCAGAATTGAAAGAGACACATGTACCCCAATGTTCATTGCAGCACTGTTTACAATAGCCAGGACATGGAAGCAACCTAGACGTCCATCAGCAGATGAATGGATAAGAAAGCTGTGGTACATATACACAATGGAGTATTACTCAGCTATTAAAAAGAATACATTTGAATCAGTTCTAATGAGATGGATGAAACTGGAGCTGATTATACAGAGTGAAGTAAGCCAGAAAGAAAAACACCAATACAGTATACTAATACATATTCTGAAAGAGACACATGTACCCCAATGTCTCTGCTTTTTAATATGGTGTCTAGTTTGGTCATAGATTTTCTTCCAAGGAGCAAGCATCTTTTAATTTCATGGCCGCAGTCAACATATGCAGTGATTTTTGGAGCCAAAGAAAATAAAGTATCTCAATGTTTCCATTGTTTCTCCATCTATTTTCCATGAAGTGATGGGACCAGATGCCATGATCTTCTTTTTTTAATGCTGAGTTTTAAGCCAGCTTTTTCATTCTCCTCTTGCAATTTCAACAACAGGCTCTTTAGTTCTTCTTCTATTTCTGCCTTAAGGGTGGTGTTATCTGCATACCTGAGGTTATTGATATTTCCCCCAGAAATCTTGATTCCAGCTTATGCTTCATCCAGCCCACAATTTCACGTGATATACTCTGCATAGAGGTTAAATAAACAGGGTGACAACACACAGCCTTGATGTACTCCTTCCCGAATTTTGAACCAGTCCATTGTTTCATGTCTGATTCTGTTGTTTCTTGACCTGCATGCAGATTTCTCAGGAGGCAGGTCAGGTGGTCTACCCATCTCTTGAAGAATTTTCTACAATTTATTGTGATCTACATAGTCAAAGGCTTTAGTGTAGTCAATGACGCAGAAGTAGATGATTTTCTGGAATTCTCTTGCTTTTTCAATGATCCAATGAATGTTGGCAATTTGATCTCTGGTTCCTCTGTCTTTTCTAATTCTATCTTGAACACTTGAAAGGTCTCGGTTCAAGTACTATTGAAGCATGGCTAGGAGAATTTTCAGCATTACTTTGCTAATGTGTGAGATGAGTACAATTGTGTGGTATACCCATCTCTTGAAGAATTTTCTACAATTTATTGTGATCTACATAGTCAAAGGCTTTAGTGTAGTCAATGACGCAGAAGTAGATGATTTTCTGGAATTCTCTTGCTTTTTCAATGATCCAATGAATGTTGGCAATTTGATCTCTGGTTCCTCTGTCTTTTCTAATTCTATCTTGAACACTTGAAAGGTCTCGGTTCAAGTACTATTGAAGCATGGCTAGGAGAATTTTCAGCATTACTTTGCTAATGTGTGAGATGAGTACAATTGTGTGGTAGTTTGCACATTCTTTGGCACTGCATTTCTTTGGGATTAGAAAAAAAAATTACTTTTTCTACTCCTGTGGCCACTGGCGCGTTTTCCAGATTTGCTGGCATATTAAGTGCAGCACTTTCACAGCATCATCTTTTAGGATTTGAAATAGCTCAACTGGAATTCCATCACCTCCACTAGCTTGGTTCATAGTGATGCTTCCTAAGGCCCACTTGATCCTGGTCATCTGGTTCATGAAGATCTTTATTATATGGTTCATCTGTGTATTCTTGCCACATTTTCTTAATATCTTTTGCTTCTATTAGGTCCATGCAATTTCTGTCCTTTATTGTGCCCTTCTTTGCATGTAATGTTCCCTTGGTATCTCTAATTTTCTTGAAGAGGTCTCTAGTCTTTCCCATTCTATTGTTTTCCTCTATTTCTTTGCACTGAGGAAGGTTTTCTTATCTATCCGTGCTATTCTTAGGAACTCTTGCATTCAGATGGGTATATCTTTCCTTTTCTCCTCAGCCTTTTGCTTCTCTCTTTTCTCAGCTATTTGTAAGGCCTCATCAGACAACTATTTTGCCTTTTTGCATTTCTTGGTGATGGTCTTGATTACTGCCTCCTGTACAATGTCACCAACTTCTGTCCATAGTTCTTCAGGCACTCTATCAGATCTAATCCCTTGAATCTGTTTCTCACTTCCACTGTGTAAATGTAAGGGATTTTATTTAGGCCATACCTAAATGGTTGGGCTTCCCTGATAGCTTAATCTTAGGCTAAAATTAAAAGAAAGAAAAAGTCCTGCAATAAAATGGAATAAAATTAGGAAATAAAATAGACAAAGTAATATTTAAGAATAAATAAAGTATGTTAAATATTAAAAATTAATAGGAACTTTATTGTTTTTGCTCTAAATCTAAGGCAAATTTTGTTTAATTTAAAATAAAAACACTGGAGAGAAAAATATACTATTATCAAATGATTTGAGGATCCATCTAATGAAAGTAAAAGTGTTAGTCACTCAGTAGAGTCCAACTCATTGCAACCCCATGGACTGTAGCCTGCCAGCCTCCTCTATCCATGGAATTCTCCAGGCAAGAACACTGGAGTGGGTTGTCATCCTTAAATTATCAATAAAAAATTCAGTTGGACAAAAAAAAAGAATTCATAAATCATATCACATATAATTAAGCTTTTTTCATTTTTTCTCACATTGAGTTTTTAGAAAGCTTTCCAAATATTATAGTAACAAAAATTTCAATAGAATTAACAAAGTGAAAAGGCTGAATATGAAAAACATAAAAATTTTAAAATACATTAGAACAGGAAATTTAGACAACATAATGTATAAAAACAAAAATAGAGAATTTTAGTTTACTAAATAACATAGAACTTTAAAAGTTAATTAAGAATAGAAGCAGACAATACTTGTTTGCAGCTTTGTAAATGACCAGTTTGCAAATAAAATATAAACATGATAAACAAGAATAAGAGAAAAAATAAAATGTCATTTATAGTCTATCTTTTAATGGACATTATAAAATTATAACACTCTACCCAGAGTCAACTTAAAAATACATGTTATTATCCTTTAAGAATCTTTTAAGGTGCTTATATATTTTGAGTATGCCAGAAGGAAAAAATCAATGTTGCAGCCATTTTTAAAAATGTGTACCAGCAAAAATTGACACAATGCATCTAATAAAAGGAACAATTTCATTATAATGCATACTGTACAATATCATTGCAAATAATTTTCAGTAATACTGGACCATGTAAATAAAATATGATTATGTGGAAAAAAATCAACCACTAAACTCTCTATTCATCTTGGTTAAATATACAAACACAGAGAGAAAAAGAAATTATACCTTTGCAGATAGGCTCTGGTTGTGTGAATCTACAGCCAGATAGAACGATGAGACATCTAGTTGGAAGTAGACTTAGTTATGCTAATATTAGATATACTTCTTAATAATTTGTGACAACTTTGATAGGTCCAATACAGGCTGCAATGAGAAGAAATTACCACTTTGAGTTAAATTTCTTAAGATTTCTAGGAGTCCAGGAAGAACAGAGCAACTAAAGAGCATCTCAATTTCTAGATACTGCACTGGTGGCAGAGTTCAAAAGTCCTGCTGTAAGAGTTAGGTCTTTCTTAACCTGGCTGCCCATTAGAATCACCTGAACGCTTTTAAGAACTATTATGTTCTGACCCCATCTGAAACCAATTAATGCAGAACACCGGAGAGTGGGGCCAGGGCAAAAGGAGTTCCAAAAGCTCCCAGGTGATTCTAATTTTCAATTAGGGTTAAAAAAAATCTAACGGGGAGTTATACAACCTTCAGCTTTAACCTATGAACTTTTGGTCAGACCCAGAAGAGACAACATTAGTACAAAGACTTTAAAAACTTATATTTCAAATCAAGTCTCAGACATCATTTAAAGCCAAAGAATCCTTAAAGCTCCTGAGGGAAGAAACAAAGATGGAAAGAGCAAACCTATATCCATTAATAGCTTCAGGGATGCAATTCCCAACACAGAGGGCTCAAGGTTCCAGGCACCCACACAACCAGCAGAAGGCAACTTGAGCCGGAGGAAGCTTACAATTAGGTGAGTCTTGTTTAGTTTTCCCTGTCTTCCTTCACCCAGGGACCCTTCCCTACCCTAGTACTGATTTACAACCTAGCACAGCCAAGATAAAATTGCATCTGCAATCTTACATGTTTCTCCTGAATTCCTCTGAATTCCTCACTGACCAGCACTAGTCAAGATTGAAATGTAACCTAAATTATTATCCCTCAAAAATTAACTTGAGTGCCAATGAAAGGTAACTGACACACTCATAGTTGAGCAATTTTGTGATCTAACAAAGAAAAAAGTATCTATAGTATACATATATTTTAAGAGAGAATAATGGGTCCTGTAGCACTTTGAATCAGTGAGACAGGTCTTGTATAAAGTTGACAAAATTAATAAGATATTAGAATTTTGTATCCTCTTTTTTTCCCATTCTAGGAACAAAAACAAAAACCTTTTAAAACAGCAGACTGCTTAGAGTATACTTAATTTTATTTAAGTCAGGGATCTCATTTTGCCTCAACTTTTACTTCCTTTATAGAAAAGTACTGTAACTTATCAGTGTGTGTGTGTGTGTGTGTGTGTGTGTGTGTGTTCTTTTTTTCCCATTCTAGGAACAAAAACAAAAACCTTTTAAAACAGCAGACTGCTTAGAGTATACTTAATTTTATTTAAGTCAGGGATCTCATTTTGCCTCAACTTTTACTTCCTTTATAGAAAAGTACTGTAACTTATCAGTGTGTGTGTGTGTGTGTGTGTGTGTGTGTGTGTAAGCTCTTTTAAAAATTCAATGAAATTGATTAAAATAATGTTAAACATGTAACTTAAGAAACTTTCCTTCACATCAGGCCTGTATTTGCAAGGGTTATCACATTGTTCTTTCTTCAGTGTAATTAGTTAATTCCCCCATCACAGATAAGCTGAAAGGTTCCTTTGTTGGTTGGTTTTTAGCAGCTATTGAGAACTTCGCTTTTTGTCCTCACGGGTATGAATGCTAAAGCATTCTGTCTGTTGCTGACAACCATCTAGTGACAATAAGGGAAGACAACCTGAGCAAGATGCTGAAATGTTTAGGGGAGAGTAGCTAAGGGAATCTCGGAAGGAAGCCAAAGAATGGAGTGAGTCCTGCCTGAAGCTAGTCCTACTTCTGACCCCTCAGATGAGTAAGTCAAAAAATTATTTTAATGCTTAATCTGTTTGTGTGTAATTTATTATTTACAAAAGTAAGCATTCTAAATGATAAATCCAGTGTAATCAGACATTCTCTTAGCCTTGTCCTCAGTTAAATTACAGAGTATGCTTTAGCTGGTACCTTGGGGAAGCAAGGAAAATTTTTAAGTGGGAAGAAATTATTAAAAATAATCATTATGCATCAAATTATGGTTTTAAATCTTACACTAACTCTAATTTTGTTTCTTCTCTTTGTAAAATGAAAGCAAAATTGTGTTTACTTGGTGAAGTTGATTAGATGCATGTGCTTTCCAAGGCTAGTAACAGTTTTTAAGAGTAAGAAAACCTGGTTCATTCATTCTCATGGAGTGAGATTCAAAATCATTTGCTAAGTAAACTGTCATTCATATGATTGAATTTGTATGCCAATGAATAGATATGCCTATTGTGGAAAAAGACTGATTTAGGAACAGCTTGTTAACATGAATTTAAAATTTTTAAATTTAATAAATATACACTTAAACTGGAAATAAAAAAAAAGATAAACTGAAGCAATCTTGGGTTATCAAAAACTGTGTTTATTTGGGAAAAGAAGAGGAACTGAAGTTCAGGACATACAAACTGTGGAAAACTACAGGTAAGTCCATTGATGGATGGGGTGTGCTGTTTGATGAATAAAGAATATAAAGTAAAGGGGAGACTACCCAGAGCATAAGCAGCAAGTCCATTGGCTTGAGGATGGGGAGAGGTTCTTGATGGATGCTCATTGATTGAGAGAGAAATTTGGTCTTCTGTAAATCAGGTGTTTGTGGAAAATCAGTCTCTCAGTTCTTGAGTTTAAATGGCTTTTGTATTTCTTAGTCCACCAATCAATGAGCAGCACTTCTCAAGATGCAAGCAATGAAAGGGAAAAGAGCCATTATTGAAGATCTGCTTTAGCAAAATAAAGCAGCATTTTCAGAGATAGAATTGAAATGAAGGCATAAATAATTCAGAGCTAAAGTCAATGAAGGGGCAACTGTGGTATGAGGTACTAGTAGCTGGAAGAAGTCCATTTTGACAAATAACTTTGATGTCAATGTTTTTAGAAGGTACTTCTGGAAATTGAGTCAATATGAACTATTGGTAAATATAATGAATGTTGGTGTTAGGAAGTTCACCCTCACCTGTCCACAAACGTATTGTGTTCTTAAGATTTTCAACTTGTATTGGAGGTAGAAGATTAATTACTTGATAAGAATTCGGTGAATTTTACCTAGGCAAAGAATGAAACACTTGTCACAATGTTTGACATATACTAAAAACTCAGTAGATCTTACCTACTCCTAGTTGCTACCATTATTTATTTAAGTCTATGTTTGTTCAATTCTCCTGCTAATAACCAATCCAAACCAGCAAGCAAACTACTTGATCAAACTATTCTAAAAGCCTACTGAGACTGCTCCCCACTGTCCACAATTACATAGCTATTTTTGGCCTTTACTTTAGAGGCAGAACATTGATTTTTAAATTTCAATCCTTATTATTCCAATCCTCTTTTAAAAATCAACATATCTTTCTATCTTTAGTCCCAAATGTCACCTATTGGACATTCAATAGCCTCGATTTCCAATCTGTCTTTTGCCATCAGCTAAGTCTCCACTCTTATCTTGTCAATATTCTGTCTAGCATTTGTGGTTTTGTTTAATGTTATGCTCTTTCTATTATTGGCCTTCTCAGTAGCAATTCCATCACCTAAAACTTATAATCTGTTTCTTTATCCCATCTCCATACAACTAACCTTTTATCCTTCAAGTCTGATCATCATTTAATCAAATCAGTCTGTTCAGTTCAGTCTTTCAGTTGTGTCCAACTCTTTGTGACTCCAAGAACCACAGCACGCCAGGCCTCCCTGTCCATCACCAACTCCTGGAGTTCACCAAACTCATGTACATCCAGTCGGTGATGCCGTCCAGCCAGTGATGCCATCCAGCCTTCTCATCCCCTGTTGTCCCCTTCTACTCCTGCCCCTAATCCCTCCCAGCATCAAGGTCTTTTCCAATGAGTCAACTCTTTGCATGAGGTGGCCAAAGTATTGGAGTTTCATCAGTCCTTTCAATGAACACCCAGGATTGGTCTCCTTTAGGATGGACTAGTTGGATCTCCTTGCAGTCCAAGGGACTTGCAAGAGTCTCCTCCAACACCAGGTTCGAAAGCATCAATTCTTTGGCACTCAACTTTCTTCACAGTCCAACTCTCACATCCGTACATGACCACTGGAAAAACCATAGCCTTGACTAGATGGACCTTTGTTGGCAAAGTAATATCTCTGCTTTTTAATATGCTATCTAGGTTGGTTATAACTTTCATCTCTAAATATACAGTCCCAGTCCTTGAACAGTACTTGCACCGAAATTACCTATCCCTTTCTGACTCTATATATTTTGTAACACTCATCATACTTGTATTTACTTATATACCATATATATCATCTTTATGAGACATGTGGTCTATTTTAGCCAATGGAATCAGTAACAAAGAAGTAAAGGCTCGATTATTGAATATATTACTGAGCATGTCCTCTTGAATTTGTGCCTTTTGCCTTGAAAATATCTTGCCTCAATTAGCCAAAGGTTGAAAGATATGCATGACACTTGGAGCAAGATTGAATTCAATGCAGAACTTGGAACCAATCTCTAACATGGCTGGAAAATATGAGCTGAGTCTGAGGGGACTATGAGAAGGAGATTTAAAAAGGAATATTTACTGTAGTATGCCAATAAATTCTGAGTGGTTGGTGTGCAAAATTATATATACACATATGTACACACACATATGTATATCAAAGGACAACCAGAATTTGGCTATTACAAATATATTTATTTTGATAAATTATTTTCGGGAATTCATGTATCCTAAGAAGATTTTGGAAAGTGTATATGAACTTAAACTCATTCTAGTCCTAATATATTTATTTTACCAGTCCAACCTCATAACCTAGAATTAAAGATAAAATAACCAATGCTGGTAGTGTAGTAACTAGTTTCTAAACTAGCCCTATTAGAGCTATGATGCTGTATGGATCTTCTTAAATCATAGCAAACCTAATACTGTGTTGAGTTCTTTCATCCTGAAGATTGCAGATTTAATCATGCCATGAAAATTTATGTCATGCAACAAAATCAGGCATAGAATTTTCCACCTTCATTGAATTATGACTGGCATATATCTGAGTGAGAGATCTGGAGGTTACAGAGCACCTACTTCCATATAAAGAATTAGAGTTCATATTGACTGATTTGTCATTCAGTTGCTAAGTCGTGTCGAACTCCTTGCAACCCCTTGGACTACAACATGCCAGGCTTCCCTGCCTTCACCATCTTCTGAAATTTGCTCAAACTTATATCCATTGAGTCAGTCATGCCATCTAACCATCTCAAACTCTGTCCTCCCCTTCTCTCCTCGCCTTCAATCTTTCACAGCATCAGGGTCTTTTACAATGAGTCAGCTCTTTGAATCAGGTGGCCAAAGTATTGGAGCTTCAACATCAGTCCTTCCAGTGAATATTCAGGGTTGATTTCTCTTATGATTGAGGTGTTGATCTCTTTGCTGTAGAAGGGACTCTCAAGAGTCTCTTCCACCACCACAGTTCAAAAGCATCAATTCTTCAGTGCTTAGCCTTCTTTACAGTCTAACTCTAACATCCCTACGTGACTACTGGAAAAAAACATAGCTTTGACTATACAGACCTTGGTCGGCAAAGTGATGTCTCTGCTTTTTAATACCCTGTCTAGGTTTGTCATAGTTTTTCTTCCAAGGATCAGGTGTCTTTTCATTGTATGGCTGAAGTCATCATCTGCAGTGATTTTGGAGCCCAAGTAAATAAAATCTATCACTGTTTCCATTTTTTCCCCTTCTATTTGCCATGAGGTGATGGGACCAGAAGCCATGATCTTAGTTTCTTGAATGTTGAGTTTTAAGCCATCTTTTCCACTCTCCTCTTTCATCTTTATCAAAGGCTGTTTAGTTCCTCTTCACTTTCTGCCATAAGCGTGGTGTCATCTGCCTGTCTTAAGTTACTGATATTTCTCCTGGCAATCTTGGTTGTAGCCTGTGATTCATCCAGCCCCAGCATTTCAAAGATGTACTCTGCATATAAGTTAATAAAGTAGGGTGGCAATATACAGCCTTGACGTACTCCTACCCCAATTTTGAACCAGTCTATTTTTCTATGTCCGATTCTAACTGTTTTGCTTGATCTGCATACAGGTTTCTCAGGAGATAGGTAAGGTGGACTGGTATTCCCATCTCTTCAACAATTTTCTGCAGTTTGTTGAGATTCATATAGTCAAAGGCTTTAGCATAGTCAATAGACACAGATGTTTTTCAGGGTTTTTTTCTTTTTCTTTTTCTATGATCCAATGGATGTTGGCTATTTGATCTCTGATTCCTTCTCCTGCATTTTCTAGATCCAGCTTGTACAGGTGAAATTTCTTGGTTCACATACTGTTCAAGCTTAGGTTGAAGGATTTTTGAGCATTACCTTGCTAACATGAGCACAATCATACCATAGTTTGAACATTCTTTGGCACTGTACTTCTTTGGAATTGGAATGAAAACTGAACTTTTCTAGTCCTGTGGTCACTGCTAGGTTTCCAAATTTCTTGGCATATTGAGTACAGCACTTTGACAGCATCATCTTTTAGGATTTGAATAGCACAGCTGGAATTCCATTGCTTCCGCTACAGTCACACACCAGACTCAAGCCTTCATAGGTTATAAGATAATTTGTTAAACCTTATCTCTCACACACTATACACAAATGGGTTTTTATATTTTGGGCACTTTTTTTTTTTTGAGCTAAGTGTATAGATTTATTCTAGTAATCTTTGCCTTTGCTTATTTAGCCTATTGTTTTAGTCATTTTTGCTTTTTGTGTTGTGTGTTTGTATGGATACAAACTCAGTATTTCTACTTTTCAATTTTATGATAATTCAATTAAATGTTTGATCAGCATGACATCAATGGCCTTCATTAGAGTATCTCATAAGACTCTAATTTGGATAAATCTAAGCCTGAATTCCTTTACTATATAACAGCTGAAAATTATTAGATATTACTGATTTTAATTTTTTAAATAACTTTTAATATTTTCCTCCACTTTGTTGCAAGAAACTATAGGCTGATCTTGATTGTTTAAAGATTTTTGCCAGCATTAACACTTAGAGGATAGCCACGTATCCTAAAAAAATAAAGTTTTCCTACTATACCCTGAATGTTTCAAAACTAAAGTTAGGATTTTTTATTATGAATTTAAGAGATAATGCTATATTATTTCTGTATGCCTTCACGTTGTCATTCTGCATGCAATTAAATGAGAATGTAGTTCTTATAATACAAAGTGGAATGGGTTGTTTCTCAGAATAGTAAAGTTCATGGTACTACTTTTAAATAGTACACAGTAGATATTTTAATTCCCTGTATTGATGCATGCTAACTACACTTCATGAAAAATGAAAGAACTATAACTCATTAAAGTGTTTTTGAATGTACTAACGACTTTTCCTTTGTTCTCCACTGTGGTGACAGTTAGGAATGGTGAGGGAAATTATTATAATCACTCTGATCATTTTGATGGGTTGAAAATGATACCCAAATATTCCAACAAGTTATTTTGTGAACAATGATATATTCATAATTATAAGTTCAGTTTAAAGAGATACGTATTTTTAAACAATAAAACATTGTTCTTTATTTTAGAATAAGGCTCAGCAAAGGTGTATACTTGATTCAACTAGAAAAAATACTGAGGAACATTGATATACTGTTTGTCATAAAATAAGTATCAATTCTCTATTTAATATTGTGAATTAATTCAGTGATTAATATATGAAGTAACATATGAACAAATAGCTATTATTTATAAACCACTCTTTGAAAGATTTGTTAGCTTTTTGCTCTATTAAAATGTTTCTTAAAAGTTTGAAACTTCATTATTTATTGTCAAAGTAAACATCCATCATCAGAAGTAGAACTACAAACTCATCAATATATTCTGATTGCTCACAGTGTAACCTGCTATGACATACTTCATAAAACTACTCTGTTCAAATACTCATACTATCCTTGTGAAAGTAGTTACAAAACAGTTCTTTCCACAATAAACATGAGTACTTGAGGAAGAGGTAAAATAATACATCACGGGTTAGCAGCTGCCAATAAAAGTGAAATAAATCACAAATGAAATGCATTGTGCACTCTGCAAATGTGACAGACTAGAGGATATGGCAGCTTTGTTCTTAGTTTGTAATTGATATTCACTAATCTGTTTTAAGTAAAGCAGTTATTAACATCAAGGAACTGGCTTAAATGTTGATTGAACTCAAAAAATATCTGAAATTCTTTAGTTTTCATGAAGCAAAAAAATTAAGGGATACCAAGAGACAGCGTGGCTCCCCTGGAAAGAAAGAAAGCACTCTGGGAACTTAAGATCTCTGAAAAAATATGATCTTGGGTTAGCCAGACCGAATAAAAATTAAGCCTCTGCATACAAGTTTATCCAGCCTCAAAAGAACAGGATGCTCCAAGTAAGTGTAGTTTAAAAATAGATGAAAAATAAGAAAATATGTAGAAAACTAGAATATGTATAGAAATAAGTATTAATTTGAATAGTTTTAAATATATTTGATATAGTAAAATTGCTATTGTGATTATTCTTCAAGTTCCTAAAGTATTCATAAATTGTTTGAATTTTTGATGTATTAAAAATGCATATACATTAGAGAATGTGGGGCAATGACAGATGGTTAAAATGTGCTTATACTGTAGAAATCCCCATATAAGCAATTTTCTAAGTAATATTCCCTCCCCCATGAAAAGTCAGGGAAATGTTGCTCTTGCATTGGAGAGAAAACTAATGCCCCAGAAAGGTTATAGCATGATAAAAAAAAAATGAATTTCCAAGAAAACCTATATCTCAAGGGAATAAAATTAATTTCATAATATCCAGAGTGTTGGTACCAACTTTATTTGTAACCCACTCTAGTGCATTACCAGAGAAGGCAATGGCACCCCACTCCAGTACTCTTGCCTGGAAAATCCCATGGACGGAGGAGCCTGGTAGGCTGCAGTCCATGGGGTGGCTAAGAGTCAAACACGACTGTGCGACTTCACTTTCACTTTTCACTTTTCACGCATTGGAGAAGGAAATGGTAACCCACTCCAGTGTTCTTGCCTGGAGAATCCCAGGGCTGGGGGAGCCGGTGGGCTGCCGTCTATGGGGTAGTACAGAGTCAGACACGACTGAAGCGACTTAGAGCAGCAGCAGCACCTAGTGTATTACAGTCAATATGTGCACCATTAAATTATTTCATGGAGTATATGAAATGTCTTTTAGTAATCTAATCTTCATTAAATGACAACTGACAAAAATATACTGCCAAGGAATTACATAAAAAAATTATTTATGCAATTTTCAACAAGGAAATGATAGATATTATGATTTTCTATTTTTAGTACAAGTGCTTTGTCAACTCTATTCCAAATGCAGTCAACCATTTACATGATATTATCAAATATTTTAGAAATAAAGTATATATTAATAGCAAGCATTTATGTACTGAATATTGTACCTTAAGATATTGAATATGCACAAAATTAAGCAATCATGATCATGTGACATAACAGCAATAATATAAAACCCAAGAAATTCCTGTATATTTTCCAATAATTACAAAAACTTTGTTGACAAATTGCACTAAACTTATGATAATTTGTTATAAAATACCATTTAGTTTTCATAAGGGAGAAAGAAAAAATTCCATCAATTATCAGAGATAAAATTTTTGCTTTGATTATGATTAAAATAAGGGATACAATACACAGAGAGCATTAAGCTGTACTTCTGTGCCAGCAAATATAGTTGTTAGTCATATAAAGTATATTTAAATTATGAAAAAAGTATTAAAATTGTAAATTATATTGCCAAATTAAGCCTAAAATAAGGAAAAACATGTATAATACTAATTATGCTCTCTGAATACCATAAAGTTGATTGTGACAGAATTTTCTTTAGCTTTTATTTTTTGATTTTTATTCTTTAGTGCTGTTACCAGAATAACTCTATAAAATGTAAACATTCAAAAGATAACCCATTTTTAATACTGTGAGAGAAACAATATTCTCTTTTGTTCTATCACTTCCCAAAGAAATCAGAAATCTAAAGTAGTTGAAGTAGACTGAGACCCTCTTTAGTTTGATGGACAATTTATTTGTTGTTCTAGTCATTCAATTCTATTTATTTTAAGAATGTTTTATATTGGGGGTTTATTTTAATGGTTTTCCATTTATTTTATGGTGTTGTTAAAATTTTAGGTATATGGGTTTATTTCTAGACTTTCGATTCTGTTCCATAGATACATGTTTCATTTTTGTGCCAGCACCATAATGTTTTCATGACTATTGTTTTATAATATATTCTGAAATCAAAAATTTTAAATTATATGCAGTAAATTCACAGTTTGAATATGCAGCTTTAAGAATTTTGGCAAATGTGTATACTCGTGTAACCACCATTATGATCAAATATAGAACTGTTTCATTCAGTTCAATTCAGTCATTCAGTTGTGTCTGACTCATTGTGACCCCATGAACTGTATCATCCCAGGCTTCTCTGTCCAGACCCTACTCAAACTCTTATCCATTGAGTCAGTGATACCATCCAACCATCTCATCCTCTGTCGTCCCCATTTCCTCCCACCTTCAATCTTTCCCAGCATCTGGATCTTTTCCAAGGAGTAAGTTCTTTGCATCAGGTGGCCAGAGTGTTGGAGTTTCAGCTTCAGCATCAGTCCTTCCAATGAACAGTCAGGACTGATCTCCTTTAGGTTGGACGGGTTGGATCTCCTTGCAGTCCAAGGGATTCTCAAGAGTCTTCTCCAACACCACAGTTCAAAAGCATCAATTCTTCGGTGCTTAGCCTTCTTCACAGTCCAACTCTCACATCCATACATGACTACTGGAAAAACCATAGCCTTCACTAGTCGGACCTTAGTCGGCAAAGTAATATCTTTGCTTTTGAATATGCTATCTAGGTTGGTCATAATTTTTCTTCCAAGGAGTAAGTGTCTTTTAATTTCATGGCTGCAGTCACCATCTGCAGTGATTTAGTCGTTCAGTCGTGTCCAACTCTTTGCGACCCCACTGACCGCAGCACACCAGGCCTCCCTGTCCATCACCAACTCCTGGAGTTTGCCTAAGCTCATGTCCATTAAGTCAGTGGTATCATCCAACCATCTCATCCTCTGTGGTCCCCTTCTCCTCCCCCTTCAATCTTTCCCAGGGTCAGGGTCTTTTCAAATGGTCAGCTCTTCACATTAGGTAGCCAAAGTATTAGAATTTCAGTTTCAACATCAGTTCTTCCAATGAAAACTCAGGATTGATCTCTTTTAGGATGAACGGGTTGGGTCTCCTTGCAGTCCAAGGATCTCTGAAGAGTCTTCTCCAACACCACAGTTCAAAAGCATCAATTCTTCTGCACTCAGCTTTCTTTATACTCCAACTCTCACATCCATACATGACCACAGGAAAAACCATAGCCTTGATTAGATGGGCCTTTGTTTGCAATGTAATGTCTCTGTTCTTTCATATGCAGTCTAGGTTGGTTATAACACTCCTTCCAAGGAGTAAGCCTCTTTTAATTTTATGGCTGCAATCACTATCTGCAGTGATTTTGGATCCCCAAAAATAAAGCCTGATGCTGTTTCCACTGTTTTCTCATCTATTTGCCATGAAGTGATGGGATGCCATGATCTTCGTTTTCTGAATGTTGAGCTTTAAGCCAACTTTTACACTCTCCTCTTTCACTTTCCTCAAGAGGCTCTTTAGTTCTTTTCACAGTCTGCCATGTGTGTTGTCATCTGCATATCTGAGGTTATAAATATTTTTCCCAGCAATCTTGATTCCAGCACTCTATCAGATATAGTCCCTTAAATCTGTTTCTTGTTTCCACTATATAATCATTAGGGATTTGATTTAGGTCATACTTCAATGTTCTAGTGGTTTTCCCTAGTTTCTTAAATTTAAGTCTAAACTTGGCAGTAAAGAATTCATGATCTGAGCCACAGTCAACTCCCAGTCTTATTTTTGCTGACTATATAGAGCTGCTCCATCTTTGGCTGCAAAGAATGTAATCAATCTGATTTCGGTGTTGGCCATCTCATGACGTCCATGTGTAGTCTTCTCTTGTGTTGTTGGAAGAGGGTGTTTGCTATGACCAGTGTCTTCTCTTGGCAAAACTCCATTAACCTTTACCCTGCTTCATTCTGTACTCCAAGGCCAAATTTTCCTGTTACTCCAGGTGTTTCTTGACTTCCTACTTTTGCTTCTAGTGCTTTATAACGAAAAGGACATCTTTTTTGGGTGTTAGTTCTAAAAGGTGTTGTAAGTCTTCATAGAACTGTTGAACTTCAGTTCTTCAGCATTACTGGTCAGGGCATAGACTTGGATTGAGTGGCAAGTGGTGGTTGCCCCGTGCTGGAGTGCTGAACACCCAAGAGGAGATACCTCACATCCAAGGTCAGGAGTAGCAGCTGTGCTTTGCAGCCAAGAGGAGATACCCCATGTCCAAGATAAGAGAAATCCCAGTATGACGGTAGGCACTGAGAGAGGGCATCAGAAGGTGGACAGACTATAACCACCATCACAGAAGATTAACCAATCTAATCACATGGACCACAGCCTGCCTAGCTCAATTAAACTAAGCCATGCCGTGTAGGGCCACCCAGGGCGGACGGGTCATGGTGAAAAGTTCTGACAAAATGTGGTCCATTGGAGACGGGAATGGCAAACCACTTCAGTGCTCTTGCCTTGAGAACCCCATGAACCTTATGAAAATCAAAAAGATAGGACACTGAAAGATGAACTCCCCAGGTTGGTAGGTACCCAATATGCTCCTGGAGATCAGTGGAGATAAAACACCAAAAAGAATGAAAAGACAGAGCCAAAGCAAAAACAACACCCAGTTGTGGATGTGACTGGTGATAGAAGCAAGGTCCAATGCTGTAAAGAACACTATTGCATAAGAACCTGGAATGTCATGTCCATGAATCAAGGCAAACTGGAAGTGGTCAAACAGGAGATGGCAAGAGTGAACATCAACCTTTTAGGAATCAGTGAACTAAAATGTATAGAATGGGTGAATTTAACTCAGATTACCATTATTCATATTAATAGGTTTTTTGGTGTGTAAATATAGATTTTCATTTTATTTGACTAAATACCAGAGTGAGTTTGCTTGTTGTTTTCTAAAGTATATGTTTATTTTTATAAGAAATTGCCAATCTATTATCCAAGTTTATTGTAATGTTTTACATTTCTTTCAGCAGTGAGTGACAGTCCCAGTTTTGGACAGCCTCTGGAATATTTGGTAGTTTATCCTTATTTTAGACATTATAGTAGGTGCATATCTAATCTAATAGGTATAAAATCTAATTGTGTTTTTAGTTTGCATCAGTGACTAAGAATGCTGAACATATTTTCCTGTGCTTATTTGCCATCTCTGATTCTTCATTGGTGAAGTGTCCCTTTCTAATTATTTATCCAGTTTTGTAATTGTGCTGTTTGGTTTTTGCTTGTTGAGAGTTTGTCTATATCTATATCTATATATCCTGGAAACAAGTCTTCTTTCAGACATAACTTGCAAGTATTTTCCCATCTGTGGATTAATTTTTAATTTTCTTAATAATGTATTCACAGAAGAGAATTTCCTTATATTGACAAAATCAAAAACATTTTGTCTGCCCCAAGATCTTAAATTTCTCCAGTGTTTTATTTGGTAAGACTTATGATTTTAATTTTTAGTTTGGTTCATGATCTATTTGAGTTAATTTTTATATGTGATGCAAAATTTATTTTTTTTTTGCAAAAGGGTATCTGATTATTACAGAAGCATTTCTTAAAAACATTTAACCTCTGAAAAAGTAGCTTTCGCAAAAATAAGTTGGCTACATTGGGTTAGTTCTAGACTCTTTTGTGTTTCATTCATCGGTAATCTAAGATTTCTTTACTATAACAATGTCATGATTACAGTAGCTTTGTATGTATGTTACAAATGTGTATCATACAGCATGCAAATATGTTACATACATAAACATACATTTAATATACTAATTATATACATGTAGCATACAAATCATGTATGTGACATGATTACAGTAGCTAAGTATGTGTGTTAAGTAGTGAGACTTCCATTTTATTCCTCCTTTTAAAGTAATTGTGTACAGTTCAAATAAGCTTGTCGTGTTATATTTTAAAATACTTGCTAAGATTTTGACTTAGACTAAAATGACTATAGATCATTTTAGTGATAATTGATGTCTTGACAATATTATGTCTTCCAATACATGAAAATGCTGTATTTTTCCATTTATTAGGTAGCCTTTGATTTCTTCTGTGAAGCCCTTTCTGTTTTTAGCACACAAATCTCACATATGTTTTATATTTTTGTGCTTAATAATTGTGTGAATGTACTTTTATAAATGGCACTTTTTTGCCTCAATATCAAAATGTTAAATGCACTATAATATATGAGGGCTTCCCAGGTGGCATGAGTGGTAAAGAACATACCTGCCAATGCAGGAGACATAAGAGACACAAGTTCAATCCTTGGATTGGGAAGATCCCCTGGAGGAGGGCATAACAACCCACTCCAGTATTCTTGCTTGGAGAATCCCCATGGACAGAGGAGCCTGGGGTGCTACAGTCCACAGGGTTGTGCAGAGCTGGACACAGCTAAAGTGACAGCATGCATAAATGGACATATGATTGAATTTTTATATTGATCTTACCCTGAAATCTTGACAAATTATTTTGTTAAAGAATAATGTTTTTAAAACACTGATAGAAATGTCTGCCAATAATTAGACATAAAGAATAATTTCAGGAAAGTTGGAAATTTAATGATTAAAATTGTCGATTGATTAGTAGAATCAGTAAATTTGAAAACCTGTGAGCTAATAACATAAAGTTATGAATACACAATGCTGTAGAGATTACTTGTAAATTTTGTATAAAATATCCAGTCGTGTGCTTGAAGATGATAAAAAATATAAAAATAAATTTCTTGTCCACTTTATACCACTTCATGTGTACTACACAGATTCTTCAGTGGCTTATTTTGAGATAGAATTATTTTGTACTAAATTCTGAATGAGAGAATTAATTGTTCACTAACTGAGAGTTTAGGTATGAAGGAAACTTCCTCAGCAAGCTTACCTCCAGTATGGGTCTGAGTTAAAAATTCACTTTTGCCAGAGATTAAATAATTTTGTAAAAATAAATAAAGTCTCAAGGTTTAAATATATCAGCAAGTATATTTTCTATCTGAATTAATGGATCTTCAGATAGTCATAATCAGAGGCAGAGAAAATATATCTCCTCAAAAAAAAAAATGTTTTTCTTAAACTGTGGAAAATTCTGAAAGAGATCAGAATACCAGACCACCTAACCTGCCTCTTGAGAAATCTGTATGCAGGTTAGGAAGCAACAGTTAGAACTGGACATGGAACAACAGACTGGTTTCAAATAGGAAAAGGAGTATGTCAAGGCTGTATATTGTCACCCTGCTTCTTTAACTTATATGCAGAGTACATCATGAGAAACGCTGGATTGGAAGAAACACAAGCTGGAATCAAGATTGCCGGGAGAAATATCAATAACCTCAGATATGCAGATGACACCACCCTTATGGCAGAAAGTGAGGAGGAGCTAAAAAGCCTCTTGTTGAAAGTGAAAGAGGAGAGTGAAAAAGTTGGCTTAAAGATCAACATTCAGAAAACGAAGATCATGGCATATGGTCCCATCACTTCATGGGAAATAGATGGGGAAACAGTGGAAACAGTGTCAGACTTTATGTTTTTGGGCTCCCAAATCACTGCAGATGGTGACTGCAGCCATGAAATTAAAAGGCGCTTACTCCTTGGAAGAAAAGTTATGACCAACCTAGCTAGCCAGCATATTCAAAAGCAGAGACATTACTTTGGCAACAAAGGTCCTTCTAGTCAAGGCTGTGGTTTTTCCAGTCATCATGTATGGATGTGAGAGTCGGACTGTGAAGAAAGCTGAGCACAGAAGAATTGATGCTTTTGAACTGTGGTGTTGGAGAAGACTCTTGAGAGTCCCTTGGACTGCAAGGAGATCCAACCAGTCCATTCTGAAGGAGATCAACCCTGGGATTTCTTTGGAAGGAATGATGCTAAAACTGAAGCTCCAGTACTTTGGCCACCTCATGCGAAGAGTTGATTCATTGGAAAAGACCCTGATGCTGGGAGGGATTGGGGGCAGGAGGAGAAGGGGACGACCGAGGATGAGATGGCTGGATGGCATCATGGACTCAATGGACGTGAGTCTGAGTGAACTCTGGGAGTTGGTGATGGACAGGGAGGCCTGGCATGCTGCGATTCATGGGGTCGCAAAGAGTTGGACACGACTGAGCGACTGAACAGAACGGAATATTTTAAAATTTTCAGTGACTTTTTTTTTTTTTTTGGTCCTTGTAAGTAGCAATTGAGGATGTGTTGACCTAGCTGATTGGGTCAAGTAACTAGAATTGCAGGCAATTTTGTGATTATTATGTAAATTCACTATGGTTAGAACACTAGTATAACAGTTTGTCAAAATTATTTTTCAAAAAAATTACAAGTCAAGGTACAACCTCTATCATCTCAGTGGCATCTGAGTCAAATCTGTCTGCAAAAGAACTTTTTTGTTGAAATAAGTTATCACATGGCAATTATTGTTTGCAAGCATGAAGTTGATCCCTATAGTTGGTAAATCTGTGTCTGTGTATTTACTTGTGAATCTTGGATTGAGGGCAGACCAGGAAGGGACTATATTGTGTCCTGGTTTGCTTTCCAATTTTGAAATTTAGACTTTTGTTTTGGCATTTGTCGTCTATAATTTGATTGATTATGCATAAATATGTGTGTGCGATATGCTGTATTTAGTCACTCAGTTGTGTCCCATTCTTTGCAACCCCATGACTGTAGCCCTCCAGAATCCTCTGTTCATAGGCAAGAATACTGGAGTGGGTTGCAATGCCCTCTTCCAGGGGATCTTCCAAACCCATGGGTCACACCAAGGTCTTCTGCATGCAGATGGATTCCTTACCATCTGACCACCAGGGAAGCCCCCAGATACTGGAGTGGGTAGCTTAACCCTTCTCCAGAGGAACTTCCTGACCCAGGAGTTGAACTGAGGTCTCCTGCATTGCAGGCAGGTTCTTTACAAGCTGAGTTACAAGGAAAGCCAATATATGTGTGTGTCTGATAAATGCACAATTTATAACTGAAATCTTAAGAAGCAGTCTTTCTCCAAAAAAATAATTTGTATTATCTGTAGATTGGACATTAGTAATCTATATTGTGTAGTAGTAGTCCCACAGTTTGACTTGCCTAATTCTTGCCTGGAGAATCCCTAGATAGTGGAGCCTGGTGGGCTATAGCCCATGGGTGACTCTGGTGGGCTATAGCCCAGCTCTCAAAGAGTTGGACATGGGTGACTGACTAAGCAATTAATCACAAGTACTGAACTAGGAGAACATTGTTGTTAAACATCTGCCTTCTCTAACTTCTAGCCTAATATGTAATTTTCCCTATGTCAACCTATAAAAGTGTTGAAAACAAAATAACACGAATCAATATAATACTATTTAATTTCTTCCATTAGAAAAACAAAATAAAAAAACTCTTCGTGTCACTGGGACAGCAATTAGATGAATTAATTTATATTCTTATCAGGATATAACACAAGTCTTATCTTAAAATATATTCTGACAGAAATGTTATAATACTTGAACCAGTATTTAATTTTCACCTTTTTATGTATAAATGTTTTTATTTACTATCAGTTCTGTTCACATGCTCAGTCATGTCCGACTCTTTGTGACCCCTTGGACTGCAGCACGCCTGGCATCCCTGTTCATTACCAACTCCCAGAGTTTACTCAAACTCATATCCGTTGAGTCAGTGATGTCATCCAACCATCTCATCCTCTGTTGTTCCCTTCTCCTCTTGCCTTCAATCTTTCCTAGCATCACAGTCTTTTGAAATGAGTCAGTTCTTCATATCAGGTGGCCAAAGTATTGGAGTTTCAGCTTCAGCATCAGTCCTTCCAGTGAACAGTCAGGACTGATCTCTTTAGGATGGACAGTTTGGATCTCCTTGCAGGTCAAGGATCTCTCAAGAATCTTCTCCAACACTGCAGTTCAAAAGCATCAGTTCTTCATCGCTCAGTTTTCTTTATAGTCCAAATCTCGCATGCATACATGACTACTGGAAAAGACATAGCTTTGATTAGACAGACCTTTGTTGGCAAAGTAATGTCTCTGTTTTTTAATATGTGGCCTAGGTTGGTCATAACTTTTCTTCCAAGGAGTAAGCGTCTTTTAATTTCATGGCTGCAATCACCATCTGCAGTGATTTCGGAGCCCCCCCCCCCCAAAATAAAGTTTGTCACTTTCCACTGTTTCCACTATTTCCCTATCTATTTGCCATGAACGGATGGGACCAGACACCATGATATTAGTTTCCTGAATGTTGAGTTTTAAGCCAGCTTTTTCACTCTCCTCTTTCACATTCATCAAGAAGCTCTTTAGTTCTTTTTGCTTTCTGCCATGTGTAGTGGCATCTGCATATCTGAGGTTATAAATATTTCTCCCAGCAATATGGATTCCAGCTTGCGCTTGTTCCAGCCCACCATTTCACATGATGTATTCTCCATATAAGTTAAATAAACAGGGTGACAGTATACAGCCTTGATGTACTCCTTTCCCAATTTGGAAATGGTATGTTGTTCCATGTCCGGTTCTAATTGTTACTTCTTGACTTACATACAGATTTCTCAGAGGAAGATCAGGTGGTCTGGCATTCCCATCTCTTCAAGAATTTTCCACAGTTTTTTGTGATCCACACAGTCAAAGGCTTTGGCATAGTCAATAAGGAAGAAATAGATGTTTTTTCCAGAACTCTCTTGCTTTTTTGATGATCCAATAGATGTTGGCAATTTGATCTTTGGTTCCTCTGACTTTTCTAAAACCAGCTTGAACATCTGGAAGTCCACGATTCACCTACTGTTGAAGCCTGGCTTGGAGAATTTTGAGCTTTAGTTTGCTAGCATGTGAGATGAGTGCAACTGTGCAGTACTTTGAACATTCTTTGGCATGCCTTTCTTTGGAATTGGAATGAAAACAGACCTTTTCCAGTCCTGTGGCCTCTGCTGAGTTTTCCAAATTTGCTGGCATATTGAGTGCAGCACTTTCACAGCATCATCTTTTAGAATTTGAAATAGCTCCACTGGAATTCCATCACGTCCACTAGCTTTGTTCCTAGTGATGCTTCCTAAGGTTCACTTGACTTTACATTCCAGGATGTTTGGCTCTAGGTGAGTGATCACACCATTATCTGGCTCATGAAGATCTTTTTTTGTATAGTTCTTCTGTATATTCTTGCCACCTCTTCTTAATATCATCTGCTTCTATTAGGTCCATACCATTTATGTCCTTTATTGTGTCCATCTTTGCCTGAAATGTTCCCTTAGGAGCTCTAATTTTCTTGAAGAGATCTCTAGTCTTTTCCATTCTATTGTTTTCCTCTATTTCTTTGCATGATCACTGAGGAAGGCTTTCTTATCTCTCCTTGCTATTCTTTGGAACTCTGCATTCAAAAAGGTATATCTTCCCTTTTCTGCTTTGCTTTTCCCTTCTCTTCTTTTCATAGCGATTTAAGGTCTCCTCATACATCCATTTGGCTTTTTTTGTGTTTCTTTTTCTTAGGGATGGTCTTGATCACTGCCTCCTGTAAAATACCAGGAACTTCCATCCATAGTTCTTCAGGCCTGCTGTCTATCAGATCTAATCCCTTGAATCTATTTGTTACTTCCTCTGTATAATCATAAGGAATTTGATTTAGGTCATATCTGAATAGTCTAGTGGTTTTCCCTACTTCAATTTATATCTGAATTTGGCAATAAGAAGTTCATGATCTGGGCCACAGTCAGCTCCTGGTCTTGTTTTTGCTTCTCTAGTCTTGTTTTTGCTTCTCCTGGTCTTGTTTTTGCTTCTCTATCTTTGGCTGCTAAGAATATAATCAATCTGATTTCGATATTGACCATCTGGTGATTTCCATGTGTAGAGTCTTCTCTTGTGTGGTTGGAAGAGGGTGTTTGCTATTTATTTTAGGAGACCCAAGTAATTGAGAGTTGAGTAAAAATTTATGTCTTCGACCAGTTCAGTATGTATACATCCCATTTCATCTCATTTTGATGTGAGACTTTAAATTTTGAAACACAGAATCAGCATTACATGTTTAATTTGGTTTATAAAATACTTATATAAACTCTCAGGATTTTTTTTTTCTTGTGGAATGTTAGAGGTCCAACACTCTTTTACTCCTGCTCTATTTATAGCTACCTAGGTTGTCCTAGTTGTAAAGAACTGGCTTACCAATGCAGGAGACTAAGAGAGATGTGGGTTTGAGCCCTGAATGGGATCATTCCCTGGAGGAAGATTCCCTGGAGGAAGAAATGGCAACCCATTCCAGTGTTCTTGCTGGGAAAATGCCATGGACAGAAGAGCCTGGCAGTCTATATAGTCCATGGAGTCGCAGAGAGTTGGACACAAGAAGCGACTTATCATGCACTCAGTCTCTATATCCTCTCTTTTTAACAATGTGAGATAATTTTTTCTTATGTGTCAGATGATAACTTTAGAGACAGCTAATATTTTAAAATTCTTTAACTTGAGTAAATGTGTTGTGATTTTTAGTAAAATTGCATTTGGAGGACAGGTCTTAAAAAAATAATTTTTCAGCTTGAAAAAAAACAAGCTTCACTGTTGAAAATGTGAAGATACAAATGAATTACTAAGATGACACTGGTGGTAAAAAAAAAAAAAAAAACTGCCTGCCAATGCAGGAGACTGAACAGACATCCCTGGTTGGGGAAGATGCTTTGGAGGAAGGGAGGGCAACTCACTCCAGTATTGTTGCCTGGAGAAATCCATGGAGAGTGGAGGCTACACTCCATAGGGTCACAAAGAGTTGGACATGATTGAAGTGACTTAACATTCAAAAAGTGCGTATATTGTGTTTTTAGTGACTGATGCTCTTCTGAGGTCTTTTATACCACAGTTTGATTTATTTGTCTCATCACCTCATAGAATGGTTGTCTCCTTTTGAATCACTTGTCAAGATCTTGAGGTTAGGGGTTATGAAGAAAGGAACGGCCATGTGACACCACGCCAGATAACACCCTCTCTACAGCCAGTTCTAGGTATTGATACAGAAAGCTAACAAGTTTTACCTTTAAAATGCAAGGTAACTCCTATTTAGTAAAACTAAAGTTATAAGCCACATTTTAAACTAACTATCCTATTTTCCAATAGAATAACTTTTCTCTCTTTTACATATAAATGTAAAAGAAAAATGTAATTTTCATTTGAATAATTTTCATGTACCTATTGAGTTTTGATCTTAACCAGAGGTGAATAGACAGCAGGCTTTCTTTTCTTTCTTTCTTTCTTTTTTTTTTCTTGGTTTCTCCTTTTAAGCATTCTCCTTTCTTTAAACCTGAGTTTTCAGTCTAGAGATAAGGGTCACACAATTTCTTAAATAAAAAGTAACTTCAAGATTTTACAGTTGGATATTGCAAACACTTTTCTATTAAGAGGAAGTTTTATTCAAAAGCTTTAAATCAAGAATTAGAGAATTCTAATCTTACATAAGACTGTATAATATCAAGATAATTGGATTTTAATCCAAAATTCACTTAATGCTTCTAGGTAAATTAAACTCCTCAGCAAATTGAATCCTTAATGGGCTTTAATTTAAGCATGACTGTATATTTTATTCCTATTGCAATAATGCAGTTAATAGAACAAAATGGGTAATAAGCATGACAATTTATTCAGACATTAGGATTTCGCACATGTTCTAAAATGAGTAAAGCTTTTTAAGAGAGCATATATTTGCTTTGTAGACCACATAAGTTGATATGTAAGCTCATATTTGGGAGAAAGATATATGTATTTTTATAATTGTTACAATTTAGATAATTCATGCCTTCTAAATAAGATCTAGCAAGACAGATAGTACAGAACATTATGCACATTTCTATAATTGTTCTATATAAACAAATATTCAGGATCTCCTTCAGATATAAATATATAATTTCTCATATGATATATTATAATAAAATGTTTTACAATTCATTTTAATAGTGATCTGAATATATTTCTGAAAACCTAATTGTGTTTAAGAAATTTGGAAAAATACAATACCAATATAACTCATGCTGACTGAGTTGAAGAGTCTTGAAAAGATAAAATGTGTAGTTTTCCAATTCACTGTAAAAAAGTTATGCAGATAAGAGTAATAGATGTGTATGTGTGTGTATATGTGGATATGAAAATTAAAATATTAAGATATACTGTATTATAAGTATAAAATATCAGATAAAACTGTAAAGGAAACTTGCTTTTAATGTCAGCTAGAGTATGACCTGTTTATTAATCAAGTCACCTAATTTCCTGAGTTATAATTTTCAACAAGAGATGTTTATTAAATTCAAATAAAGATTTAATTTATAAATAGATCTTTGAATCATTAGGCTAAAATGTACTTACCAGTTATAAAATTGTGATGCATACAATTCTATCACTCTCACTATAATAATAATAGCATCATAACTATAGAAATATCAGTCAATGTGAGTAATAACATACATATTTACAAATTATATTTATCTCATTTTCTTACATTTTTATTTTTGTATGGTTCATCTTATATATTTATTTCGAGGAACACACTTTAAATAAATGTACACTATTTATATCATTGGGCTTCCTTGGTGGCTCAGAAAATAAACAATCCACGTGCAATGTGGGAGAACTGGATTGGACCCCTGTGCTGGAAAGATCCCATGGAGAAAGGCATGGCAACTGACTCCGTATTCTTGTCCGGAGAATCCCACGGACAGGGGAGGCTGGTAAGCTACAGTCCATAGGGTCACAAAGAGTCAAATGTGACTGAGCGACTAAGCACAGCACATTTGCATAATTATATGTATACTAATGAAAGAATTTAAGAATAGTTAAATTTTGCATTCATTAGCAACATTTTCTTATTCCTCTGAAAATACATTTTGATCTACAGCTCAAGAAAAGCAGGAGTTGTTGCACGGTTTGTTCTCTGTGTGCTATGCTAAATTGCTTCAGTCATGTCACACTCTTTGCAGCACCATGGACTGTAGCCCACAGGCTCCTCTGTCCATGGAATTCCCTGGCAAGAATACTGGAGTGAGTTGCCATTCCCTTCTCCAGGGAATCTTCCCAACCCAGGGATGGAACCCATATCTCTTATGTCTCCTGCATTGGCAAGTGGTTTAATTACCACTATGCCACCTGGGAAACCCTTGGTTGGTTCTCTGGTATATCCTGAATATCTAGAAGATTGCTTGGCATATAATAATAGTAACTCAAAGTTTTTGTTGAGAAAATAAATAAAATTATGCTTAGCACTTAGGAGATTCACAATAATTTATGCTAGTCTATTACCTTGATCAACTATAGTATTTCATAATTAAAACATTTATCTATTTTGCTATTTTTCAGCATTTGAGTCATTCCATTTTTGCTATTACAATTAATGCTACTTTGAACATCTTTGTTCATATATCCTTGAACAATCAGATGAATTTAAGAAAGTGTAAGCATATATGTGTATGTATGTTTGTATGTGTGTATGCGTTGCTTTATGGTAGTTACCTTATCAGATCAAAATACATGTATATTCCCATAAAAGTATACTTCTGCAATTCAAGCTACAACTGTCAAGACTTTCTGATATGGGCAAATGAGCTTCAGACATATTCTCCCACTTTATAGGTAGTTATTTTGTCTTATAGACAATTTTGCTTGATGCCTCTTTCAATTGTCATAAAATTTCTGGCCATAAAATAAGGACTTGTTCAGTTCAGTTCAAGGGCTCAGTTGTGTCCGACTCCTTGCATCCCCATGGACTGCAGCACGCAGGCCTCCCTGTCCATCACCAACTCCTGGAACTTACTCAAACTCGTGTCCATTGAGCTGGTGATGCCATCCAACCATCTCATCCTCTGACGTCCCTTTCTCCTCCTGCCCTCAATCTTTCCCAGCATCAGGGTCTTTTCAAATGAGTCAGCTCTTCACATTAGGTGGCCAAAGTATTGGAGTGTCAGCTTCAGCATCAGTCCTTCCAATGAATACCCAGGACTGATCTCCTTTAAGATGGACAAATTGATCTCCTTGCAGTCCAAGGGACTCTCAAGAGTCTTCTCCAACACCATGGTTCAAAAGCATTAATTATTTGGCACTCAGCTTTCTTTATAGTCCAGCTCTTACATCCATACATGACTACTGGAGAAACCATAGCTTTGACTAGATGGACATTTGTTGGCAAAGTATCATCTCTGCTTTTTAATAGGCTGTCTAGTTTGGCTGACTCATTTGAAAAGACCCTGATGCTGGGAAAGATTGAGGGCAAGAGGAGAAGGGGATGACAGAGGATGAAATGGTTGGATGTTATCACCGACTTGATGGACATGGGTTTGGGTGGACTCTGGGAGTTGAGGATGGACAGGGAGTCCTGGCATGCTGCGGTTCATGGGATGCAGATTCGGACACGACTGAGCTACTGAACTGACTGACTGACTAGGTTGGTCATAACTTTTCTTCCAAGGAGTAAGTGTCTTTTAATTTCATGGCTTCAGTCACCATCTGCAATGATTTTTAAGCCCCAAATGATAAAGTCTCTCACTGTTTCTACTGTTTCCCCAACTACTTGCTGTGAACTGATGGGACCGGATGCCATGATCTCTGTTTTCTGAATGTTCAGCTCTAAGCCAACATTTTCACTCTCTTCTTTCACTTTCATCAAGAGGCTACTTAGTTCTTCTTCACTCTCTGCCATAAAGGTGATGTCATCTGCATATCTGAGGTTATTGATATTTCTCCTGGCAATCTTGATTCCAGCTTGTGCTTCTTCCAGCCCAGAGTTTCTCATGATGTACGCTGCATATAAGTTAAATAAGCAGGGTGACAGTATACAGCCTTCACACACTCCTTTTCCTATTTGGAACCAGTCTTGTTCCATGTCTGGTTCTAACTGTTGCTTCCTGACCTGCATACAGATTTCTCAGGGGGAAGGTCAGATGGTCTGCTATTTCCATCTCTTGAAGAATTTTCTAGTTTGTTGTGATCCACACAGTCAAAAGCTTTGGCATAGTCAATAAAACAGATACAGATGTTTTTCTGGAACTCTTTGCTTTTTCTATGATCCAGTGTATGTTGGCAATTTGATCTCTTCTTCCTCTGCCTTTTCTAATTCCAGCTAGAACATCTGGAAGTTCATGGTTCATGTACTGTTGAAGCTTAACTTGGAGAATTTTGAGCATTACTTTACTAGCATGTGAGATGAGTGCAATTGTGTGCTAGTTAGAACATTCTTTAGTATTGCCTTTCTTTGGGATTGGAATGAAAACTGACCTTTTCCAGTCCTGTGGCCTTTTTCTCCCAATTTATTATTTCTGTGATCCTAGCATCTGATATATTTAATACGTGCTTCTATGTTCAGTCATTTCCAAATGGCTGAAATCATTCCAAAATCTCTAAAATCAAATCTGCCTTCAGTTGAAGTGAGATGTAAACTATTTCATACTATCATTTATGACATATCTATAGGCTGTGTATTTCCAAAGAAGATAGGGTAAATTATAGAAAAACAAAACTAGAAATTAAGAACATACATATTAATCGGGCATTCAAAAATAATAGGCAAAACAGGTGAACAGCTTGAGATATTTGCCTATTAAAGTCAAAATCAGTCATGTATTTACACATATATTTATAATTATTTGAGGAAAAATGAATAGAACTATATGGAGGTTATAAACAGAGGTTTGTTTTCTTTAGATTTTTTAAAATTTCATTAAACACTGGTTAATTTTGTTGTTGCTGCTTCTGAGGCAGCAGACTTCCATACTGCAAAGCATAAAAGCAAAATTTTCTCTGTGAGACATTTTAAAAGCAGATGTCACTAACACTTAACCATAAAAATATTGGTCCTCCTATCATTTCACATGGATTCATATTTTGTTACTGAATTGCATTTTGCATTTTATAATTCTAGTAGTAGACATAATTTTGGTTTATAATATGTAAAAATAATAGTGTCATATGAGTCTAACCATATATTGAAATATATAGTAGAAGTCTAAATATATAGGTATAGTTTTATATTTTTGTATCCCTTCATATAAGATTTATATAAAATATTATCTGAATTGCCCTGGATTGTGATTTGTCCTTTCTAGGAATCTATTGAGATAAACAAACTAGTTTAAAAAATAGAATGGTAGGCACTGATTGCTATAATTATAAGGTCAGCAGAAGTATTTCTTTGCTGGCATACCATCTGACAGAAAAGATAAATCACTCTCCCCCTACATGGCAGCTCAAGCCAAGCTCGAGAGATTATTTCTATTTTACAAGGTTAATCATGACATTAGAGAAACCTTTGCTCTTTAACATATTTCTTCTCAAATTCTGGTTTAGTTTTATGAATCCAGAAATCCATGCATATAAATCAGGATCAGAATAATATTAATGTAAAAGTAATTAAAAAACAACAACACCTATTTAGACAGATAAAGATGTATGATTAGCTTTTCAATTTTTGTGAGCCACTATTTGAAAATCAAAAAGTAAATTTCCTGGTATACATTCTGTTTCTAATTAGAATTTTTAGATTTTTAAACATATATTTCCATTATAGCCATATTGATATAATAAAGTTATAAGATAGTCAATTGTATTCTAGATATTTGAAGGAAAAGCAAATAGGCTGGATATTTGCATTAACACTTATCCATTCAGAACTACCAATAATTTACCACTGATAGAGTAGAGGGTTTTACAACTAATATTTCTTCTAATTCTACTTCCCAAATGTTAATGATTATAATGATTTTGTTTAATAAAGATCATTACTGTTGTTCAGGCACTAAATCATGTTTAACTCTTTGTGATCCCATGGACTCTAGCCACCAGGCTCCTCTGTCCATTGGATTTCAGGATCACTAGAGAGGGTTGCTATTTCCTTCTCCAAGGGATCCTCCCAGATCAAAGATGGAATCCAAGCCTCCTGCATTGGCAGGTGGATTCTTTACCACTGAGCTACCTGGGAAATCCTTAACACAGATTAATTATATCTAATATTCATAAATTAAGATATGAAATATAGCAATGCAGTACAAATGAAATTAACTATTAAAAATACTCTGAGGGCAAAGGCTCACTAGGGAGAAAATTATTGGTCTAAACTTTGAGTCAGAGTGGAACTTCATTGTTATTGCTGGTGAGGGACATTATTAGGATGTTTCACAGAAAATTTCTTGGTTGATTGTTCCACCACCTAACGTTCTGATTTTAAGAAAGATATCTCAGTAATAGAAACTATAAAACATAAAGCTAGAGGCAAATTTTGGTCACTTATTGCATGAGAACTGGCAGATCCACAAACCAAATCAGCATGTAGAAATTAATGAGAAAGTGCTAAGAATTTTTAACATATATAAAAAATGGGGATAATCACAATGGAAATTTAAAATATGTATATTATTAATTGCAAAGAAATAAGTATCTCTCCCCTATTCTGTATTTGAGCTACAGCCTTTCACTTTTAAAATTGATATATATTTGAGTATATGTTGTGGGATAAATATTAGACAGCAATGGAGAGTGTTATAAAGAATAAAAGAATTATGAGTCAAGAGCAAGTATAATGATGCTCTAATTTGTTTCCTTTTGATAGCTATTCTGTAACTTCAAATTTAGTTATATTTATATTCCAGTTAGAATAAAAACTGGTCCTATTATACATTTCAGTGGCTATAAAAATTTAGGATTAATATATCTGTACCTACATTTATACTTCTGCATCTTCATCTATATATGAATACGTATCCTCAAAGTATTTATGAAATAGCTACAGAAATGAAATTGCAGTTAAATAATGCACTTTTCCAGAGATAAGAAATTTATTAACAAGTATGTGTGTCAACCAAGTATGGCTGTCAACCAAAAAAAAAAGATTATCATATAATCATACATACTTTTTCATATGAAAAATCATAATGCATTATTTTGCTGAAGGTATATATTCTTTGCCCTAATATTCCCTATGAAAGTTTAATCCATCTGGCTTTCATGAATTCAGAAAATCAAATATATAGAATGTGAAAACAGACTTCTAAACTTTTTCACATTAATTATGGCTACTTCTAAGAGAAGATTAAGTTCCACAGTAAAGCATACACTTCTGGAAATTAGTATTTTTGGCCATATCACTGGGTTTAGCTCCCTGACCAGGGATCAAACTGGAGCCCTTGGCAGTGAAAGCACAAAGTCCTAACCACTGGCCTGCCAGGGAATTCCCAGCAATTTGCTTTTTCAATAAATGGATAAAAATAATTGCATATAATGTCATTTGTCAGACAAAATGGAGGGTGCCCCCTCTTACCCCACCTCTGGTTATTCACACTTTTTGTCTGATCCTTCTACTTAAGTATTCAGGACCTGCAATTTGCTTCTAGCCAATAGAATATGGCATAGGTAATACGATGTAACTTGCATAATTACATCATACAACACTCCATCTTGTTTGTGGACTCACAGTACTGACTTTCCTTGTTCACTTTGTCAAGGGAGTGTGTAATTTCCTCAGTTCTGTCTTGCTGCAGCAAAAGTTTGAAATGGCAGACCAGTGTTACAGTTCAGATACAGCTCAGTTTTATTTGGCAAGCAAAGGAAAGTATATCCTCGAGGTGTAAGGGGCAACCCAAAAGAAGAGAGAGGCTCAATTTTGGCTCCTCTTTTTATATATTTTGTCTCCTCCTCCTGAGCATGCCCTGTGTAAACTTAGCTAGCCAGGAGGGCTGTTTATTTTACCTGAGGTCCTCACTCCAGTCCTCAGACCTTCCTTTGTTCTATTTTCATGGACTTTTCCCTTCTTTGCATTTTAGCCACCACCATTTTGGACTCCCTTTTCCTATTCTAACTACCTAACACTGTCATTCAGCCAATCCTAATACATTCATCTAGTGTGGATTGTCCCCAAACCTCACATGCCACATCCATCATTTCTTTTAGGGGAAAAAAAAATCTTTCCACTTTTCAACACAGTGTCATTTTTTCATTTTGTAATATTTTATTACTATAGTCTATATTTTTGTTTAGCATTTTGAGATTCTTACAGGGATTTTATTCCTTCTTGGTTACTAACATACAAAATGTCTAGGATAATCATTAAACATAATTTTTGTTTAATATTTTTGTGAAGGCAGCTATTGAAAGTGTCAATATATCTGCTTAAAATACATATTTTAATGAAATTTGGCAATTCTGTCTTCTGACTGTATAACCATAATAACTAGTAGCATTTCAAATATCAAGGAATCATTTTATATTCTGCAATTTTACAAAATTTAATGATGAACTCTAGTAGTTTGCTGGTAGCATCTTTAGGATTTTCTATGTATAGAATTGTGTCCAAATGGCTATTATCAAAAAATTAAGAAGGAGCAAGTGTTGGAGAGGACATAGAGAAGAAGGAATCCTCCTGCATTGCTGAAAAAAATGTAAATTGGTGCAGCCACTATGGAAAACAATATGCAGGTTTCTTAAAAAAAAAATCTAAAAACATTGCTACCACATGATTCAGTAATTCTACTTCTGAGTATTTATCCAAAGAAAACAAAATGACTACTTGAAAAGATAAGTGTAACCTTATGTTCTTTGCAATGTTATTTACAATAGGCAAGATATGGAAGCAATCTAAATGTCCACCAATAGATAAATGGCTAAAGAATCTGTCTGCAATGCATAAGAGCTGGATTCAATCCCTGGGTTGGGAAGATCCCCTGGAAAAGTGAGAGAAGAGAATACTCAGTTCAGTATTCTTGCCTGGGGAATCCCAGGGACAGAGAAGCCTGGTGAGCTATAGTCCATAGGGTTGCAAAGAGTTGGACATGACTGAGTGACTAACACACACACACACACACACATACATACATATATAAAAAAAAACATGAAATCTTGCCATTTGCAAACACTTGGATGGACCTGGAAGGTATCATGCTAAGTAAAATAAGTCAGACAGGGAAAAACAAATACCATATGATTTTACTTACATGTGGAATCTAAAAAAAAAAAAAAAAAAAAAAGAACAAAACAGAAACAAACTTGTAGATATAAAGAAGAAACTGGTGGTTTCCTGAGGGAAGTGGAGTTGGTGGACACATTGAATAGGTGAAGAGGATTAAGTGGTACTAACTTCCAGTTATAAATAAACCTTGAGGATATAATGTACAGCAAGGGAACATGGTGAATAATATTGTAATAACTTCATATGCTAGTGGATTGTAACTGGACTTATGCTGGTGATCAGTTCATAATGTGTAAAAATAGTGAATCACTAACATTGTATACCTGAAATTAATATAATACTTTATAACTCAATTAAAATCTTTTTAAATAAAATTCTTATTATTTTGAATAACTTTTGTATTCTTTACCTTCTCTATCATATTCCATTTCTCCTTGAGTTTTACCAGGTATTTCTTTGATTTTCCAGATCATTTTTAATACATGAGTATGTGTTAGGCAGTTGTGTCATACTCTTTGCGACCCCATGGACTTGTAGCCTGCCAGGTTCCTCTGTCCATGGGATTCTCCATGCAAGAATATTGGAGTGGGTTGCCATTTCCTTCTCCATCTTCACCTCTAGAGACCACCTAAAATGAAGCCACCACAGATTCCAAACCAAAAACACCTAATACATATATTGTACAAATTTCGGATAAAATAAATCTTACCCTCCTCAAGTCTGGAGGGTTTCTGCTTATTGTCCCTGAGAATGTTTTATAAGCAGCAACAGACTTGAAAGGTTATTAGCTGCTATGGTTAGTTTTCCTTCTAAAGTCCTGAGTTAACCAAAAACCAAAACAAAGTAAGTATACAAAAAAAAATTGGAGTGTAGCTTTCCTATATCCCCCTAGCTGGCCAATGGCAAAAATAGGACACAAATTAGATTCCTGAATGAGCTTCGATGCTTGGTCAGATAGTTCCTGGTATCAAACTCCAGTGATATTTCTTTTCCTGGTTCTTGAATTTTCCTTTAGAAAATGTGGAGGTTAAAATACATCAAAGTCCAGAAAGGGGATACAATCTTTATGATTTCTTCATTTGGAAATCTGATTGATGGGGGCTTGGTTGGATCATCTAGGATCTCAAAGACATTGAGTTTCAACTTTGAAACCCAACAGTCCACATTCAGAAGCAACATGATTCATCAAATCAACACCAACCAAAAGCAACATGAAATGAAGGTCACAGCTTGGAACATGAAAAGAACACACACAGACCTCATCCACTAATCCCTGTGCTGCAAAAGCAAACATTTGCTTTGAAACTTTTCCAAAAGTTTGAATTAACAATTTTTAATCCATAAATGATGTTATTTAGTTTTGTATGCTTTTAAAGACTGCATAAAAAAATGGTACACATATCTTTTGCTCTTTTTGCCTCTGATAGATGTTATTATGTTTGCTGCTTATTACATAGATGTTTGTATTTTAAATATACAGCTGAAACTTACTCCTATTCCATATGCCTATACTGTCTGGTTATAGCATAGTGAGTCCATTATGGGAAATAGCTTAAGATTAACTTTCCTCCCATATTAGCTGCAATGGAAACAGAGCTCCTCTTTACCTTGGAAGAAGTGAGACAGGATGACATATTCTACTGAATCTGAAGACTGAAAAATTACATCTGATCATGAATATCTCAAGTTCTTTCTTCTCCTCCCTGATGTTAGATAGTAGACAAAATTAATAGCATTCTGATATGTATGCCTAGTGTAAGGTTCAAAAAGTTATATACATCTAAGTTTTTCATTTAGCATTCATGTATAACCAAAAATGCTGAGGCATCTTATTCTACTCTCTGCTACAGCCTTCTGTGAAAGGCACAGCTACCTCTGTTCTCAGTGAAATATACTCACTTGCTTGCCAATTCAATACCATCATGGAGTGGACACTCAAAAGGGCAATTCATTTATTATAAAATTAATAATTAAATTGTTACCAAAGAATTCAGATAACCAGAATCTTTTTGATGTGCTAGAAAGGCTTTCAAAATGAAGAATCAAAAACAGCTGGTCTTAGAAGAAAGCATAGGCAGTACACTCTTTGACTTAAATCAGAGCAAGATCCTCTTTGACTCACCTCCTAGAATAATGGAAATAAAAACAAAAATAAATGGGACCTAATTAAACTTAAAAGCTTTTGCACAACAAATGAAACCAGAAACAAGATTAAAAGACAGCTCTAATAATGCGGGGGGGGGGGGGAATTGCAAACAAAACAACTGACAAAAGATTAATCTCCAAAATATATAAGCAGCTCATGCAGCTCAATATTAGAAAAACAAAGCGCCCAATCAAAACATGGACAGAAGATCTAAACAGACATTTCTCCAAAGAAGACATACATATGGCCAATAAATACATGAAAAGATGTTCAACATCACTAATTATTTAAAAAATTCAAATCAAAACTACAATGAGGTGTCACCTCACTCCAGTCAGAATGACCATCATCAAAAAATCTACAAACAATAAATGCTGGAGAGGATGTGGAGTAAAAGGAACCCTCCTACCTTGTTGGTGGGAATGTAAATTGATACGGCCATTATGGAGAAAAATATGGAGATTCCTTAAACAATGAGGAAAAAAATCTACCATATGACCCAGCAATCCCACTACTGGGCCCTGTGAAAAAGTCAGAATTCTAAAAGAAACATGTACTCCAATGTTCATTGAAGCTCTATTTACAATAGCCAAGACATCAGAGCAACCTAGATAACCATCTACAGATGAATGAATAAAGAAGGCGTGATTATATATATATATATATACACACACACATACATACACACAATGGAATATTAGCCATAAAATAATGAAATTGAGTCAGCTTTGGTGAAGTAGATTAATCTAGAGCCTGTAATACAGGGTGAACTAAATCAGAAAGAGAAAAACAATATTGTATAGTAATACATATACATGGAATCCAGAAAAATGATATGAACCTATTGCAGGGAAGGAATGGAGATACAGATGTATAGAATGGACCTATGGGACACAGTGAGGGAAGGAGAGAGTGGGATAAATAAAGTAGCATTGACATATATACACTATCATGTGTAAAATAGATAGCTGGTGAGAAGTTGCTTTATAACACATGGAGCCCAGGCTGGCACTCTCTGATGACCTAGAAGAATGACATGAGGGGAGGCGAGGGAGACTCAAGAGGGATTGGATATATGTACATTGTTGTTCTGTTTCTCATTCATGTCCAACTCTTTGTGACCCCATGGATGACAGCACACCAGGCATCTCTTTCCTTCACTGTCTCCTGGAGTTTGCTCAGTCATGTTCATGGAGTTGATGATGCCCTCCAACCATCTCATCCTCTGTTTTCCCCTTCTCCTGCCCATAATATATGTATAATTATGGGTGATTCTTGGATAAGGAAATGGCAACCCACTCCAGTATTCTTGCCTAGAAAATCCCATGGATGGAGGAGCCTGGTGGGCTGCAGTCCATGGGGTCACTAAGAGTCGTACATGACTGAGCGACTTCACTTTCACTTTTCACTTTCATGCACTGGAAAAGGAAATGGCAACCCACTCCAGTATTCTTACCTGGAGAATCTCAGGGATGGGGAAGCCTGGTGGGCTGCCGTCTATGGGGTCGCTCAGAGTCGGACATGACTGAAGTGACTTAGCAGCATGGTTGATTCTTGTTGTTATACAGCAGATACCAACACAACATTGTAAAGCAATTTTCTTCAATTAAAAAATAAATTAAAAAAAATAAAAGTCAGCTGGTCTAATATTTTGTCTTTATAATGTTTATATTCTAAGTGACGGCAAAGTTACCTCCAAGTAACAACAAAAAAAGGGGGTAAAATTTCATCACTGGTCCAATCCTTTAATCCAGAGGTATTCATTACTACAAATACCTGAGTCAAGTTCTCATACTTCTAACCAAAGGGCAGGGACTGAATCTAAAATCCCACATTGCTATATCATCACTGAAGTATGGAAACATTTCCTAAAAGGAAAGGGAAATTCTGTTGGATTGCTGGACTGTTTTAGCTTACATACTCAGGATCTAGGCTGTCATTTACCTTATGATTACAGTATTGTCCTGATCTCATAGCCTACCTCAAAGATGGAAAATATTTTGTCCAACTGAGTAAAGGATGTGAGACCATTGTAGCAGAAGGTTCTCAGTTTACATTGTTTTGGTTTGTAAATTCTGTTTTTTCAGTTTCTAGCAATAACCTTCTTTTGACTCATTTCCCAGTTGCAGGTGCTCTGGTCACACCTGTGAAGATGAAGACAATATGGGATTTTCTTTTTAAATGATTTCATTTTCTCTTCCTGTTACTGTTTATCCTGGAATATTGACTCTTGGATTCTGTATGATAAAGGTATCATTCATAGAAGACCATTTTTAGATGCCATGTAGTGATGAGGATTAACATAAAGAAGTGAAAGTGAAGGTCGCTCAGTCGTGTCTGACTCTTTGTGACCCCATGGACTATACAGTCCATGGAATTCTCCAGGCCAGAATACTGGTGTGGGTAGACTTTCCTTCAATTTAAAAAAGACATTTTCAATCCTTTAAGCCAATATGACTGGCAACTCTTCATTCATAGGTCCCTGTGTGATGGCACTGCAGATAAACACACCAGGTAAAGGATTGGGAGCTATTTTCTCTCCTGAGATTGGAGAAAATATGACTTCTCCCCCCTCTTTTTTCATGCCTCTGGAATATTGTCTTAAAGATAAATAGAAACAAGCATAGCCATACCAATGTATCCTTATAAAATGAGAAACAGTCTCATAGACAAATGATATAATGCTGTCTGCTTATCATAATTAGCTTGGGGAATAGGATCTGTTAACATAGTTTTTTTTTTTTTTTTCTAAATTCTTTTTTTTTTAATTTTACGAGATTGTATTGGTTTTGCCATACATCAACATGAATCTGCCGCAGGTGTACCCGTGTTCCCACCTGAATCCCTCTCCCACCTCCCTCCCATAACATCTCTCTGGGTCATCCCAGTGCACCAGCCCCAAGCAACCTGTATCCTGCATTGAACCTAGACTGGCAATTTGTTTCTTATATGATATTATACATGTTTCAATGCCATTCTCCCAAATCATCCCACCTTCTCCCTCTCCCACGGAGTCCAAAAGACTGTTCTATACATCAGTGTCTCTTTTGCTGTCTTGCATACAGGGTTATCATTACTATCTTTCTAAATTCCATGTTTATGTGTTAGTATACTGTATTGGTGTTTTTCTTTCTGGCTTACTTCACTCTGTATAATCAGCTCGTTTCATCCACCTCATTAAAACTGATTCAAATGTATTCCTTTTAATGGCTGAGTAATACTCCATTGTGTATATGTACCACAGCTTTCTTATCCATTCATCTGCTGATGGACATCTAGGTTGTTTCCATGTCCTGGCTATTATAAACAGTGCTATGATGAACATTGGGGTACACGTGTCTCTTTCAATTCTGGTTTCCTCAGTGTGTATGCCCAGCAGTGGGATTGCTGGGTCATAAGACAGTTCTATTTGCAATTTTTAAAGGAATCTCCACACTGTTCTCCATAGTGGCTGTACTAGTTTGCATTCCTACCAACAGTGTAAGAGGGTTCCCTTCTCTCCACACCCTCTCCAACATTTATTGCTTGTAGACTTTTGAATTGCAGCCATTCTGACTGGCGTAAAATGGTACCTCATTGTGGTTTTGATTTGCATTTCTCTGATAATGAATGATGTTGAGAATCTTTTCATGTGTTTGTTAGCTATCTATATGTCTTCTTTGGAGAAATGTCTATTTAGTTCTTTGGCCCATTTTTTGATTGGGTCATTTATTTTTCTGGAATTGAGCTGCAGGAGCTGCTTGTATATTTTTGAGATTAGTTGTTTGTCAGCTGCTTCATTTGCTATTATTTTCTCCCATTCAGAAGGCTGTCTTTTCACCTTGCTTATAGTTTCCTTTGTTGTGCAGAAGCTTTTAATTTAATTAGATCCCATTTGTTTATTTTTGCTTCTATTTCCAGTATTCTGGGAGGTGGGTCATAGAGGATCCTGCTGTGATTTATGTCAGAGAGTGTTTTGCCTATGTTCTCCTCTAGGAGTTTTATAGTTTCTGCTCTTACATTTGGATCTTTAATCAATTTTGAGTTTATTTTTGTGTGTGGTGTTAGAAAGTGATCTAGTTTCATTCTTTTACAAGTGGTTGACCAGTTTTCCCAGCACCACTTGTTAAAGAGACATAGTTTTTAATGACTTTTAAAATAGTCTTTCAGTCACTGGTCTGTTTAAATAAAAGTCTCTTCGCTAATTCAGTGTCTGATCTTCCCACAGACTATTAATAACTATGTAGTGTGTATGACTTAGCAGAGAAGGCAATGGCATCCCACTCCAGTACTCTTGCCTGGAAAATCCCATGGACGGAGGAGCCTGGTGGGCTGCAGTCCATGGGGTCGCTAAGAGTCGGGCACGACTGAGCAACTTCACTTTCACGTTTCACTTTCACGCATTGGAGAAGGAAATGGCAATTCTCTCCAGTGTTCTTGCTTGGAGAATCCTAGTGACGGGAGCCTGGAGGGCTGCCGTCTATGGGGTCACACAGAGTCGGACACCACTGAAGCAACTTGGCGGCAGCGATGTATGACTTATATCTAGTATCCTGCCACAATTTAACTAACTGATGTCCAACAATTAATGTCCTTTTTTAGTATCATTCTTAAATTCTGCTTGCTGATTTCATTATATTCTTTAATAGAAGTATTGCAACGTTCTCTGCATTCTATAATAAAATACTAGAGATAAATATTTCTGGACAAAATCATGTTGGTTTCCCTTTCCATAAATATTCATGTGCAAATGCACACATGCACACCCCACACACAAACTAGGATTTCAAAATGTATGTTTCATTCATTAAGGAAACTTTTAACAACTCAGGATTTTCTATATAAAGAATATAGTCTTAACTATAAAGCACTTCTTTCTTCCAGTAATTAGTGGCTTTAGGTTATTTTCTACCTCCCTGAGTGCATTTTTGTTGCTTTGTTCTTAAAGTAATGAGCTAGTCAAGTTTATTCCCTTATTGTTCTTTAATCTAAAAATACTCTGCAAGATTTGCCATTTCATCCTTTCAATGTGAAGCTTAAATTGGGTGGAGAAAATGCTCCTGTTTTCATATATTATATAACCTAGCTTCTGATCCTCTTTTTAAAATAAAATGCCCTCACAGGCATGCTTTTAATTACCTGTTACTCTATGTTGCTTTTCTTGAAGGGATAAGCTCACTTTATTCATTATTGAGAAATGTGCAAATGCACAAGTCACATTTTGTCCATTGTCTATTCCAGTAAAAAATGATGATTTGTGAAAATGCTGCTGTTCAACTCACAATTCAAACCATCATACAAGTTATCTTCTTGTCGGTGAAAAGGTTTACCCAGACTTGTCCTTTTGACACAAAAAATATCAAAACATTTTTTACCCAGGGATCAGGAATTAATGAAACTAAATAAAAGAATAATAGTTAATATGTTTTCACTTAATAGATTTTCACTAAGACCTCTTTTCAGTGAAACAAGAATTTTCCCCCTGGACAGCTGAAGAGGAAATAGTACAATGGCTAGTATAAGAGTTTAGTTTCATGGGCTTAATACCTGCTAAGCTGCCTGCCAGCAGTTTTACCTTTCACTATTCATGCATAGTCAGTATAAATGTCAACAGTGGAAACAAAAATATTTTCTGACTATTGGAAGGAAAATAGTTTTGACCTCATACCCACATGAGTGCCCAGTTGACAATTGGGGACTTGCAGATCGCATGCTAGGGATATCTGGTCTAGGGAACTTGACTCTATCTCTTGTTCTGCAGACTTATAATATTTGAATAGTGAGTGGTTTTTGTCCCTGAAGTGTTCTTTTCTTAGAACTATCTTGGCATAATAAAGCAGAAGTTTGTTTCTTGCTGAATCCCTGTGTCTTATGAGATGTGTAAAACTTCAGGGTCTTCGTCCTCTATTTAGCAGCCATTTTGCTCCTTTGTTCATGTAGTATATTCTCTCCACACTTATGGGGGCAAAGAGAAACACCACAGGCAATGGCAATTGAAAGCCTTGCCCCAAATTGACCCTCAACATTTCTACGAATTCATTGGCTTGAGTCCATCACAGGACACACCTAACTTTGGAGGCATTGGGAATGTAAAGTTTGCAATGCCCAATCAACAGGGAGAATCAATAACATTAAGAGGTTCTGTTATACTTCATGTCACCATACCTTCTTTTGTTAAATGTTTTTGGTGTTCCAGTGTGTTCCAAGTGTACACCAGGAATTTTGCTGGGTATTTTTGATAAGAGATTAAAAGAGGTAATACTTGGGCTTGCTCCAGGGAAATAGATATGAGTAGATAATATAATAAAATGTGATATAGGTTCTAATATGGTAAAATATATGCAGTATTTCACATGCTCGTGAGATGTGTATAAAGACCACAAACGTACCCCTTGGCTTTGACTACCTAGTGAGGTCAACCTTCACATGAGCAATTTCTTTGGAACCATGGTGGTTAAATCTAATTCTAACAAATGAAGAATTTGAGAAAGTTTATAAGAACTACCTATAGAGTAACTTTAAATGAGTTGAAGGGATAACTTGAAGAAAAGTTATCCTCAAAGAAATATCCTCAGAGATATGAAGAAGCTGTATGTTTGATAAAGTCATGAGAAAGTAGGAATGGCAGAAAATAATTAAAGGGGAGGTCAAAATAAAGCCTGCTTTTTTGCATTGTTGGACATTGACAACATAGTTTTTGGCAAAATGCCAATTTCCAGATACTAATCAAATTATTTCTTCATAATTAAAGTTTTTTTTTCTTTTCAATATCAGCTATGTGTGCTGAACATGAACTTGAATGCCAAGCCCTTGCTTTTCTTTGATCATGGATGAGGCATTGTTTGGCAAAGAGACTTGAAGTTTAAACTCTCAACAGAGGCTTTCTGCTGAAAGAGGAGATGTATGCTTCTCTGTCAAGCAAACAACAGAAGGGGTTTTGTGTAAGCCACATAAGCATAAAAATGGCAGATGCCTTTACTTTCAGCAGCTTAAAATGTTCATTCTGAGCAAACCATTCATCATTGGACATACAATGAAGACTTCTAGATGTCAAAGGAAGAGATGGTTGGATGATTAGGGTGCCATTTCATCAAACAATAGCATAGTTTGATTTCCTTTCAGTATAATTGTCCCTTTTTTCTTAAATTTCCTGACACTATCTCTTCACTTTTAATGAAACAAAAAAGACAGCCTTTGCTTGTAAGCACTATTATAGTCATTGTCCAAATAGGAAAAAAAATAAGTTAATAATTAGTTAAGTAAAATGATACCAATAAATAAAGTTTGCCATACTATTCAAGTGAATTTTAAAAAGGAATAGTATTATCTTTATAAAAAATATATATTAGCAAAATTTCCTGATATTATCAAAGTTTACGTCTGTGCATTTTGGAAAATATTTAAGATAAACACAGAATAAAACTGCAATGGTTATAATGTCATAATACCTGAATTCTGTGAGAATGAAACATTTATTTTCATGTGTGTCTGTATGGTTGTGTGTGTTTATATGTTTTTGCTTGTTATATAGAATAACAATTTCCTTATTTTTGTGATCTCTTGATGAATACCTTGTTAAATATGGTGGAAGACTAAAGTTTCCTATTTCAGGAAAATATTAACTAATAATCTGTTATCACTTCAGTGATTTCTTTAGTTAACATTTATAACAAATATTCAACTCACTGTTTATTTCAAATCTTCAGTCTTAAGCTTTTGCATATTTAACAGGTAACTTTTTTTTCGCCAACAAGTGATGCTCTTTTTCAACTCCTGATATATCAACATGTGTCCATAAGACTTTGAGCATTTTAAGTAAAATAATTGACAATATGGTTCACCAAGTTGTTCTTACAGAAAGTATTCTTCTCTTACTACATCATATATCGTTAGTGTTGTTTTCACTAGCTCTGACATATTGCAAAGATTGAAAGTCTTGGAATTGTACAGACTTGTGGGCAATGGCACCTACTCCAATACTCTTGCCTGGGAAATCCCATGGATGAAGGAGCCTGGTGGGCTGCAGTCCATGGGGTCGCTAAGAGTCGGATATGACTGAGCAACTTCACTTTCACTTTTCACTTGCATGCATTGGAGAAGGAAATGGAAATCCACTCCAGTGTTCTTGCCTGGAGAATCCTAGGGACGGGGGATGGGCTGCCATCTTTGGGGTCGCACAGAGTTGGACACAACTGAAGTGACTTAGCAGCAGTGTTTATCTTATACTTACTAACTCTTTAATCTTGTATAAATTACTTAACTCTGATACATAAAGTGGCAGAAATTCTACCTGACTGACAAAAATTACTTGATGAATTGCATGTAAGATATTTTTGAAAGTAGATACATAAGCTTTCAATGAATCATAGTTATCATTTTTTTGTATTAATATTGTCTTTCAACCTGAAAAATAGGCTTCCAGAATATGACAATGAAAATGTAAAGATATAGAAAGGGACTGCTTCAGAAATTTAGAGTGATATTTGTGTGAATGAGAGCAGTTATATTTTCCCTTTTAAGTATTACTAACATTATGGCTAAGAACATGGCTTCTCTGGTGAAAGTGAAAGCTATTCAGTCGTGTCCTACTCTTTGCAACCTCATAGACTACACAGTCCATGGAATTCTCCAGGCCAGAATTCTGGAGTGGGTAGCTGTTCCCCTCTCCAAGGGATCTTCCCAACCCAAGGATTGAACCCAGGTGAGATAAACAATATAAAATTTGAATCACTCGAGAGATTGGATAACACTGTTGTAGACAAACAGAAAATACTAATGTGGCTTAAGCAAATGAAACTGTATGTATTTACTTTATTTTTATTGTTTAATATTGCTGTGGTGCTGATAGTAGTAGTAATATAGCATTGCTTGAAAACTCAGTCTGGGTGTGGATGGCTCTCAAGGCCACAGAATACCCATGTTGATTGAGGTTCTGTCATTCTATAACTGCACCACCTGTACATGCATGACTTTTCATCACCTGGGTAGGAATGACAGTGCTGAGAAGTTCTTTATCAATAACTAAGTGCTCATAAACAAAGGGAAAACACAGCAGCACTTGCCAATACCCACTAGAAAGATCTAATTACGTGGTGTTACACATCTTCAAAGGAAATGTGAATATTCCCAATGACTTGAAAAGTAAGGACACCTGAATATGGTTAAGCATTTGAAGTTTCTAATATAGAATTTTTAAATATAAATATGATATGAGCAGCTAAGATATATCAAGAAACATGATATAGTGCTTGTATTTTGTTACCATGACAGAAGGAAACAAATTCAGTGGTGAGAATGGAAATAAAAATGGGGAAAACTCCTCGATCGCCAAAAAATGCTTAATAGATTGCTATAATAAAAGATATATAGGAAATTAGGAATTTAGGAAAGAACAATACAATAAGTAATCAAAGAAATAATACATGTTTATTTTAGTTTGAATATTAGTGACTAGAATGAATATCGTTTACCAAATATATCAAAAGAGCATTTAAAAAGCAATAGGTTTTTAAGAAGGAGCTGTTAGATTTATTTATTTATTTTTATTTTGTCTTATCTTGAGCTCATTTCTTCAGGAGCTGCATTTAAAAAATTCTGTTAGACTTGAACCATGAAAATTAGTATTATTGTTTCAAAATCAATCCTATAAAATTCTTCCAAAGATTTAAAAAGATGGATAATAAAAAGAAAAGAAAGAAAATATTTTTGTGAATAGCTATATATCAAAAAAAGATGAATTCTAACTATATTTAAAGTCTCCCCAATGGATTTTTCTTGCAACTATTCTGGTTCTATATACAGGGCCAGCAAACTTGCTAAATTGCAAATTCTAAATATAGCAATAAACTTTATATACTTTAAGTTGCAAAGCTTTTGCAAATCTAAATTTCTCATTTATAAGTAACTGTACTGTTCAGTTTATCTTTCTATACCATCAAGGTTATAGTTCCCTGTTTTGCACAGTAACATATAAATGTCCAGAAAATAAGTTATAATTGATTTAAACTGATTACTATGTACTTGACTAGTCACTATCGAACTTTTCAATGACAGAGAAAACTGATCCAGCTGATTACAGTTATGGTGAAGCAAAGTCTAAAATAAACTTTTCTTATTAAAAATGATAAGCATTGCAGTAATTGGTGAAGGAGGCAATGGCAACCCACTCCAGTACTCTTGCCTGGAGAATCCCAGGGAGGGCGGAGCCTGGTGGGCTGTTGTCTATGGGGTCGCACAGAGTCAGACACAACTGAAGCAACTTAGCAGCAGCAGCAGTAATTAGAAAAATCAGTCCTCAAACTACATCAGCATTCCAAATATTTCAGTCTATTGGATTTCTTTCTTTTGTGTGAAAATACAGTATAATTGAATGGGATTTTAGGAAAGATGACATAATGATGGTTCCTTGGTAGAGATCCCATTAAGCCTAATTCCAGAGGTACTACTGTTAGCCAAGACTTTGCTGAAATACACTTATCCTGAACACCATAGAGTTTATTGCTTTTAGGTTCATTGTCATTTTCAATCAGCATGTTATTGTCTACCTCTCTGTGTTCATCAGTTCATTTTTCAAAACCAGTTTAATCATACTAGACATATTTGCCTTTTTTATATAAGCCAGAAAGCTATTATGTATGCCTGAAAATCTGTTGATGTAAACTACTATTGCTGAATTTGCCCAAATTTTTAATATAATATGATTTTATTACATTAAGTAAGTAACACTGATGGCAAAACAAACACTAATAGTAAAAAAAAAAAAAACTACATCTTTTTATCATTGATAAAACCATGCAAAGTGCACATAAACATAAGACTTGGTAAGCAAAAGTTGTGTTCAACTTTTATCCCAAAAGAACGTATTTTGGGAAATGAAGAAACAGTTTTTAAAAAAGTAAAATATTTTCACTTTGAATTTCCACTTTAATAAGGTAGAAGAAATCTAACCTAAGAAATTAGAGACTGGGTGCTATACAAAAAAACCTTACTCTATAGTATACTATCACGATTTGCATCATGTTCAAAAAGTATTAATAATTGCTTCATTGGACCTTAAAATATACTCCATGCATTTTGCTCACATTCTCCAAATTAATTATTAACAATTATTTGAAAAACGTGCATTGAGAAGTCTGTCTTATTTATATTATTTTCACAAAAACAATTAAACTTGGCTTCTGGGGAAAAAAAAAAAGATAAATGTTTTTAGAACTTAGATGTCCTTAGTTTGATTTTAAAAAAAGTGAAATGAAAGAGATATGTGTATTCAGGGAAGAAAATGGAAAGAAATGCCTTGGAAATGTTTTTGTACTTTCAAAGTATTCTGCTTAAATATATAACATGTATTATATTAGTAATTGCAATTATTTACAAAATTAATGTAAGTGTTGAATTTTCAAATAAATTATTACTTATATACAATTTCTAACAGTTTTCTATAACAAACTTTCTAAGTCTTTGAATAATCTGATCTTAAATTTCTACTCATTTGGGAGTGGATTGCTAGAAGGGATATTTTTGACTTGTAATTTTCCTGCTTCAATTTCACATGGCATTATCTTACAGAAATAAATTACAGTGTTTTTTTCAGGAAGTTATAATATCCATATCAAAGCCTGCTTCCTTAATTTTCTTTTCCTGATACAACTCAGACTTATTTTTGATAAAAGGTGATGATCAAATGTTGAGGCTATAATAGTATCTTATTATCTCAATCATCAGGAAGAAAAAGTCCTTTCAAAAATGTGATGACATAGTATTTTTTATGTCCTGGCTAGATGCATCTTTGAAGAAAATAGCCCAACTCTATTTTTATAACTTAAACCTTGAGATGTAAGATTTCTTGTTAAACTCTATTGATCTGTAAAATATCCTTTATTGTAAGGTTCCAGCATCTCTGCTGCTGCTGCTGCTAAGTCACTTCAGTCGTGTCTGACTTTGTGCAACCCCATAGACAGAAACCCACCAGGCTCCTCTGTCCCTGAGATTCTCCAGGCAAGAACACTGGAGTGGGTTGCCATTTCCTTCTCCAATGCATGAAAGTGAAAAGTAAAAGGAAGTCGCTCAGTCGTGTCTGACTCTTAGCGCCCCATGGACTGCAGCCTACCAGGCTCTTCCATCCGTGGATTTTCCAGGCAAAAGTACTGGAGTGGGGTGCCATTGCCTTCTCCATCCAGCATCTCTAGAAGAATGAATAGTTAAGATTTAAGACTACTGATTTTGTCAGAAAATCACAAGATTGCACTTTTTTAACCTAACAATGACAAGCAAATATAAACAGGAAAAATATAGCTACTGTAAATAAATATAAATATTTGTAAAAATATTCTAAGTAAATGTTATCATCCATCAGCTATTATCAAACATACAATGTACCTATGTCCTCTGAAAAAATCGCTGTTAATTGAATGTAGGATATTGTAAGCAGTCTTAGTATAAATGGTTTTAGAACTGCAACTCCATTAGTAGCTTTCACTGGGTTCTTGCAACACATTTCCATGAGGTTTGGGGCCCTGTTGAAAACATGCAATAGAAGACAGCATGCTCTGCCTGGCCCTTTATTTGTTTATCATATTAAACCCATTATAATAGCCATCTGTTGCACTTTATTTAGAACTGGTTGTTTTTTTTTTTCTCTAGTCAAGCAAAGGACAATAAGTAGGTTTTAATCATAATTTTATAATTAAAAAAAGGAAAATAAATAGGTTGCGACCATAATTTTATTTTAAAAATGATCTGTGTGCTTAGTTGCTCAGTTGTGTCAGACTCTTTGCAACCCCATGGACTGTAGCCCTCCGGGCTTCTCTCTCCATCGGGATTCTCCAGGGAAGAATGCTGAAGTGAGTTGCCATGCCCTCCTCCAGGACAATAAGTAGGTTATAATTGTAATTTTATATATTTTTTAAAAAGTGTCAGAGGTTGCTGCTAGAACTGATGCCTTTCAATATAAAAAGTATCAATTTTAAAGAACAAAAACTTGGAATAAATGACTTTTCTTGGCCACAGGAAAGCCTTAAATGAAATTGTTTTGTGTTGACATTTTCTACTACACATTTATCTGAAGCTTACAGATGGTAAAGCAAATTTCGAATATTTCACCAAGTGGAATTTAATGTAAAGAGCATGTACCTTATGAAATGTATGATAATTTTCTTGGTTTATACATGGGAGAGCCTCCCATGACTCCATTTCCCAGTTTATGGTAAACTCACATTTCTGTCTTTCAAAGTGCAGCCACAGCTTTTCCTTATTTGTTTCTATTTGTGCTTAATTTTTAAAGGGATTATAGTTTATTATTAGGGATCATAATCACGTTATGGGAGAATGGGAACTTTTCAAGTCAACATTATAAATTGCAGTCATAATTCTTTGTTATTGGATACTTGCAGCAATGGTTTGAACTCACACGTGGTTTTTTCTTTTCATTTCTAAACCTGAAGATATAAGTCTAAATCAGTGCAGCTCTAAAATAGCCAGATTTTACTACCATCTCCAAGACCAAGTTTCCACCAAAGCAATTCAGGTGTTTCCAGAACAATTATGAAAAAAAAAGTATTTAGTAATTAATTGCTAATGGGATATTAATTTAAAAGTTTATTGAGCCTAAGCATATTTGAATAACTTTCAAAAAAATTACCACTTGAAATGTACATATATATAATATATGAATATAGGGTTGCAAAGTCACCATTTTTTCAGAGGATATGAAATTATTTCATATTTTGTTCTTTCACTTTTTAAACTTCTACTTTTTCAACAAGATGTGTTCATTCATTTATTTGTATGAAAATTTAGTTTGCATATAAGTTCAAAGATATGTTTTAATTTTTAAAAGCAGGTTGCAGAAAATAGATATAAAGCATTCTATTTCTGTAAAACACACCTTACAAAACATCTTTTATGTTTCTAAATATGTGTTTATATGGCTATTATCATTCATGAAATGGCTTATTAGCAGTAATTGGCCATAAAATTCAGATTACTCCTGGAACAAAAAATTGTTTAAAAAAAGTCATTAAGAGGACAATCTGTTTGTCTCTGCTGATTAAAATTATAAGAATATATCCATATACAGTCAATGGAAACATTTTTAGAAAACAGTAGTAAATAAATATCTCACCCTAATACTTTATTATCGAAAAGTTAATTTAAAAATCATAACTATATAATCAGAATCAATAGTTTTCTAAAATTTAATTCATTCATTTTACAAGTAAACATGTAGAATTGCTAGAATAATCAGCTTTACAACTTTTCTTAACCATCTTTCAACCCAATTTGATTTAATGGGGTTCATTCCCTGAAGTCAGTTTTATTTCAAGTTATACACAAGAATGTTTTTTATTAAATTCCAAGAAATTATTGTGCTAAAATTAGATAAATTGCATGTTACATTCATCTTGCAGTCTCACTGCATGTCAAATGAGATCACATAATCCTTTGGGATAACTGAATTGGCTATAAAATACTGAATCTGAAAGTTCACATCAGTTCAGAGTCAATTATCCATTCTTTCCCATGACGAGAACTCTTTTTGAATAATATATAGTTCATTGTTAATTGTGAGAAATTGCTTTCTGAAATATTTTTATTACTCATTGGCTTATTATTGAATAGGGTTTAAAATTAAAAATATATTTGTCATTTGATAATATAGTTTCTTTAAAAAGAAAGTATAATATTTTATCAAAACAAAGATTATTTTATTCTATTTAGATATTTGTAGGAACAGAAAGAAGAAATATATATTATGTAATATAGATTTGTCTTTGTCCTCTATAGTCTAGTCATTTATGTACATATTTTCTTTTTTAACTACTATAAGCTTTAAATCAAATCTTCTAGGTATTGTTAGTATACTGACTATATTCAAAAAAATCTGATACAGTCATGATTGAGCACCTGATAAAGAAATCATATGATTATGCACAAGGGAGAAAATATGCTAAAGAGTATTTTTTAATTGAACAAGTCAACCTTCAAAATAATATGTTTCCTATAATAATGAAAAGGCTAAACAAAAGCAATGAAATTCCGGGGGGGGGGGGGAGGGGACAAAAAACCATCTAAATTAGATGACTTTGGTAATTTTCTGCTGAGTCATCCTTCTCACTTTGTTACATTTAAGCACAGGGTTTGTTGATTAATACAGATGCAAAAAAGAATGGCAAAAACATAAAATTGAAAATTTATTTAAATTACAGAACTTCCAAAGAATAAAAACTGCCACACAATGGCATGAGGTTCTCTGTTATTAGTAACTGAACCCCTTGTTATTGGAAGTACACAGTCTGAAGCTCTTTGAAAAGGATGAGTAAAGTTGAGGAGAGATTTCTTACATCAAGCAGACATTTGTCATAGTTGACCTCAAACAACCCTCTAACATGAAGGACATCATTGTGTCTGGGTACAGTTGGGGAATTTCTACCATCAAGAAGATGGTATATGGTTATATGGACAATTAATTTTGGGGGAACAATTAATTTGTGGCAATGGAACCAAGAACATATAATGAAGAAAGGACTGTCTCTTCAGTTAATGGTGTTGGGAAAACTGGACAGCCATCATGCAAAATAATAAAATTGGACCACTGTCTTACATTGTATCCAAAAATCAACTCAAAATAGATTAAAGAATGTAGGACTTGAAGCTGTAAAATTCATAGAAGGAAAAATAAGGAAGTAAGCTCCTTGACATTTGAAAGCTGAACTTGAATCTTGGATAGGAGAGCAGGACGTAGCCTAAGAAAAAAGCTTTTGGTGATATCAGCTTGGCTGAGATAGAAGATCTTTATAAGAGAAAATAGAAGAGAGATTAAAGTTAATTTTTGTTTACTTCTATTGTGGAAAATATTAAATGCTCAAGTTAAGGAGTGTTATCTGGAGTCACTGAAGATTTCAGAACAGTTCGTTCGTTCGTTCGTTCGTTCAGTTGCTCAGTCGTGTCCGACTCTTTGCGATCCCATGAACTGCAGCATGCCAGGCCTCCCTGTCTATCACTAACTCCCGGAGTTCACTCAGACTCACGTCCATTGAGTCCTTGATGCCATCCAGCCATCTCATCCCCGGTCGTCCCCTTCTCCTTCTGCCCCCAATCCCTCCCAGCATCAGGGTCTTTTCCAATGAGTCAACTCTTCGCATGAGGTGGCCAAAGTACTGGAGCTTCAGTTTTAGCATCATTCCTTCCAAAGAAATCCCAGGGTTGATCTCCTTCAGAATGGACTGGTTGGATCTCCTTGCAGTCCAAGGGACTCTCAAGAGTCTTCTCCAACACCACAGTTCAAAAGCATCAATTCTTCGGTGCTCAGCCTTCTTCACAGTCCAACTCTCACATCCATACATGACCACAGGAAAAACCATAGCCTTGACTAGACGGACCTTAGTCAGCAAAGTAATGTCTCTGCTTTTGAATATACTATCTAGGTTGGTCATAACTTTTCTTCCAAGGAGTAAGCGCCTTTTAATTTCATGGCTGCAGTCACCATCTGCAGTGATTTTGGAGCCCAAAAAAACAAAGTCTGACACTGTTTCTACTGTTTCCCCATCTATTTCCCATGAAGTGATGGGGCCAGATGCCATGATCTTCGTTTTCTGAATGTTGAGCTTTAAGCCAACTTTTCCACTCTCCTCTTTCACTTTCAACAAGAGGCTTTTTAGCTCCTCCTCACTTTCTGCCATAAGGGTGGTGTCATCTGCATATCTGAGATTATTGATATTTCTCCCAGCAATCTTGATTCCAGCTTGTGTTTCTTCCAGTCCAGCATTTCTCATGATGTACTCTGCATATAAGTTAAATAAGCAGGGTGACAATATACAGCCTTGACGTACTCCTTTTCCTATTTGGAACCAGTCTGTTGTTCCATGTCCAGTTCTAACTGTTGCTTCCTGACCTGCATACAGATTTCTCAAGAGGCAGGTCAGGTGGTCTGGTATTCCCATCTCTTTCAGAATTTTCCACAGTTTACTGTGATCCACACAGTCAAAGGCTTTGGCATAGTCAATAAAGCAGAAATAGATGTTTTTCTGGAACTCTCTTGCTTTTTCCATGATCCAGCGGATGTTGGCAATTTGATCTCTGGTTCCTCTGCCTTTTCTAAAACCAGCTTGAACATCAGGGAGTTCACGGTTCACATATTGCTGAAGTCTGGCTTGGAGAATTTTGAGCATTACTTTACTAGCATGTGAGATGAGTGCAATTGTGCGGTAGTTGGAGCATTCTTTGGCATTGCCTTTCTTTGGAATTGGGATGAAAACTGACCTTTTCCAGTCCTGTGGCCACTGCTGAGTTTTCCAGATTTGCTGGCAAATTGAGTGCAGCACTTTCACAGCATCATCTTTCAGGATTTGAAACAGCTCAACTGGAATTCCATCACCTCCACTAGCTTTGTTCGTAGTGATGCTTTCTAAGGCCCACTTGACTTCACATTCCAAGATGTCTGGCTCTAGATTAGTCATCACATCATCATGATGATCTGGGTCATGAAGATCTTTTCTGTACAGTTCTTCCGTGTATCCTTGCCACCTCTTCTTAATATCTTCTGCTTCTGTTAGGTCCAGACCATTTCTGTCCTTTATCGAGCCCATCTTTGCATGAAATGTTCCTTTGGTATCTCTAATTTTCTTGAAGAGATCTCTAGTCTTTCCCATTCTGTTCTTTTCCTGTTATTTCTTTGCACTGATCACTGAAGAAGGCTTTCTTGTCTCTTCTTGCTATTCTTTGGAACTCTGCATTCAGATGCTTATATCTTTCCTTTTCTCCTTTGCTTTTTGCTTCTCTTTTTTTCACAGCTATTTGTAAGGCCTCCTCAGACAGCCATTTTGCTTTTTTGCATTTCTTTTCCATGGGGGTGGTCTTGATCCCTGTCTCCTGTACAATGTCACGAACCTCATTCCATAGTTCATCAGGCATTCTTTCTATCAGATCTTTAGACCCTTAAATCTATTTCTCACTTCCACTGTATAATCATAAGGGATTTGATGTAGGTCATACCTGAATGGTCTAGTGGTGTTGCCCACTTTCTTCAATTTCAGGCTGAATTTGGCACTAAGAAGTTCATGATCTGAGCCACAGTCAGCTCCCGATCTTGTCTTTGTTGACTGTATAGAGCTTCTCCATCTTTGGCTGCAAAGAATATAATCAATCTGATTTTGGTGTTGACCATCTGGTGATGTCCATGTGTAGAGTCTTCTCTTGTGTTGTTGGAAGAGGGTGTTTGCTACAACCGGTGCATTTTCTTGGCAAAACTCTATTAGTCTTTGCCTTGCTTCATTCAGAACAGTTCTTTGGCATTCTCTACCTGAGGTAAAGCTATCTGATAAACCAAATCATATCTAGAAGGTCCTTTGGAAGGCAGTCAGTGTGTCTTTAATTAGGGACTGGGACATATAGCTTAAGTTATCTTGTCAAGACCTCTTAAATCCTTGGTTGGAGTCATGTAAAAACACACTGTACACGTGGTAGTCCATTTAAGGAATTACTACGTATCACATGTGCTGAAAATCCACCTTAATTGTTTTTTCATTTGTACTCTCCTTCAAAGTACCTAGTAAATCACCTTTTACAATCCAAGAAAAACAATGTCCGTATAGCTCTTCAAGTGCTGCACCCTTGCAAAGACAGACTGTAGATGATACTCTCTCTTCCTTAGCTAAAGACACTAAGACACTGAGATTGAATGGAACATTTAGTGACTTGATAGCATGAAGGAAAAAATTCTGGGCACCTGTATTTGAATGGAGCTGAACAAAACCAGCTCATATTGTAGTCCCTTACCACAGGATGTCATACAACATGACCCTTATTCTAATTACGGAATGCTCAACACTTGTTCTCATGGTTGAATCTGTATAAAAACTACCAAGAGAGTTTCTTTAAACATTTATATTCTCATCCCACACTCAAGAGTTTTGATTCAGGAGGTTGGCCTGAGGCCCAAGATTACTGCAATCTATTTTGCCTATGCAGTGGATTTGGGTCAGAAAAACAATATTTAATATATCCTAAATAAAGTACTAATTACTATAAATTTTCTACTATTTGTTCTGGAAACCACTATATCTTCAAGCCACCATACCTTCTGAGTATGGATTATGTTCAGTAATTCAGCAAATGACCAGATTAAGAAAAGATTGCTGCATATATACATATGTATATATATACATATATAATGTATATATATATATATATATATGGCAAGGTTAAGGGAAAAGAACAAATCCTTTGAAATAATTCAAGTTACATTTTGTAAAATATGTCTTATTTTAAATTTACATCATCCTACCTTCCTGGTATTTCCATGGTAAATTCTAGCTTCAAAATTTGACTTCAAGAAACTGACAGAAAAACCAAGAGCCCAAAGCCAAGTTCAGATTCATGAATGCTGAAATAATAGATGTAAGTACATTTAATCAAAAAATCTTTCAAAAACATTATTATAAAAGTCACTCTTACCTTTGCTCAGAGATTTGGAATATCATCTGCTGCAGGGCCCAATTGCAATGTGTGCATGGTATCAGGGAAATATTTTTTTTTAATTCTCTGTCCTTCACCATTATTTATTAGGCATCATCTCATGAAAAAATAAGCATCCACAGTTTAATATTAGCAAATCTATCTCAATCATCCAAGAACAGAGTAAAGCTTATTCAAAGGAAGTTGCATTATCTGTATTTAAAGATAACTTCACAGTAATGTATATCCAAAATAATTGTTTCCAAAAATATTTTATTAATTGCATCTCTCCATGTTTATCTCTTGCTTTTGCATATAGTTTAATAAACTAGAAGAGAAAACTAATCACATAAAGGAGTTTGGGTATGCTTTTAAAAAATGATTCACTTACAAAAGTCTGGATCTTTCAAGCAGATTTTTCACAAGTCTTAAGAGGCTCAGCAGAGAAGGCAATGGCACCCGACTCCAGCACTCTTGCCTGGAAAATCCAATGGATGGAGGAGCCTGGTGGGCTACATTCCATGGGGTCGCTAAGAGTCAGACACGACTGAGCAACTTCACCTTCACTTTTCACTCTCATGCATTGGAGAAGGAAATGGCAACCCACTCGTGTTCTTGCCTGGAGAATCCCAGGGACGGGGGAGCCTGGTGGGCTGCCATCTATGGGGTCACACAGAGTCGGACATGACTGAAGCGACTTAGCAGCAGCAGCAGCAAGAAGCTCAGACAGGCCAAAATACACCACTGTAGTAGGTAGGAAAGCTCAGAAAAGCAGGCATAAGAATGTGAGCAAACAAAGCCTAGAGATGGGTAAAAACTACTAAAAGAAAGTATTGTTGTTGTTTAGTGGCAAAGTTGTGTCAGACTCTTGCGATCCCATGGACTGTAGCCTGCTAGGCTCCTCTGTCTGTGGGCTCTCCTGGCAAGAATACTGGAGTGGGTTGCCATTTCCTTTTCCAAAAAAAGTTTTACATATTTGTATTTTCTTTATAGCTATATCTACCTGTATATATCAAGTTAGACTTGCATATATCTATCAATCTATTTTTCTGTGTGTATAGATAGACATTAATATGTGTCATTTATACACATATGAGTTTTACATGATAAAAAGTCATATTTTTGGATTTGACAATAAACTTGAATTTATGCAAAACCAGTCCTTATTTCTGTAGAAATCTTTACAAATGCTTGATAAGAATTTGGAAAAAAAAAAAGCTATTTTTAGATGAATCAATTCAAATTGAATTTGGGACAATAATTCATGAATTAATTCAAGAAGAGATGCTTATTATAAAGTCTAGAGATGCATTTTTGGCACATAATTCAAAAAGAGTATGTGAACTATTCCATAGTAATAAAACACTTTTAAAATAAATTTTTACCACAAATTATTAAGGAGAATTTCTTACCAGTTCTATAATTTTGTGCACTGATGTTCATGTGCAAATGTATTATACTTAATTATCAGCATGTGTGTTAAATTTACATATCATTGTATGTTTCCTAATTGTTAATTTGCCATGAGACTTCAAATTAGTTAAGCAGCATAAAGCAATCTCTAAAAAATAACCAAAAAGATGAACTTTATTATAGCTGATCTAAGGGAAATTCGAGCTAGTCATAAAGATTTTAGGAGTAATCAAGTGTAACTGCATGAATTCTAAATATTTTTTAGATATTGCTACTGTCCCTGGGGATATATTTAAATGTGGTTAAATGTTTAAAATGCTGATGAATAATTTTCTTGATTGACCCTCGCTTCTATGAACACATGCATTTTAATTATCTATTTCTTAAAAGCAATATCAAAGGAACGTAGAGGTCCAAATTTCTAATACTAATATTTCTAATATAATATATAGTTTTATTTGCCAATCATGGAATTTTTGCTAGAGCACTACCAAGCCTATTTGAATTTCATTAATGTCTTTCAATGAATCAGATACTGATGAAATCAGTTAAAACTATTCTTGCTTAACACTCTTAAATATTTATTTCTTGTCTATATTTATCCATTTATTCCTACAGATAGACTTTTCATTTGAAGATAGTTGGGCATCTTATATTTAGTGCCAGGTGGCACTATAGGTAAAGAACCTGCCTGCTGATGCAGGAGATGTAAGAGGTGGGGGTTCAATCCCTGGATCAGGAAGACCCACCAGGGGAGGGGATGGCAACCCACTCCAGTATTCTTGCCTGAAGAATCCCAAATGAGCACTCTGGCCATTTCCATCCATAGGGTCGCAAATTGCTGGACACAGCTGAAGCAACTTAGCACAAATATTTGCACACTGAATAGTGCAGCAGTTCACAAGCCCACACTCACTTCTGACATAAAGTTCAAGTTCAGAGGTTCCCAGACAATCCTCAGGTTTGACAGCTTTCTAAAAAGTGTCACTGAATTTTTCAAAACTCTTGTGGTGATGATTGATTACAGTGAAAGGATACTGATTAATGGCAGGGTCCAGGAAAGTTCTAAGTATGAGCTTCTAGTTCATGGAAGCTCCCAGTGCATCCATGCAAACTGTCCTTGCTTCTCCCCACAATGATATGTGGTAATAAGTATGGAGCACTGCCAACCGAGGAAGATCACCTGAGTCTTGAGTCCAGAGCTTTTATTGATAGTCACAAAAATGTGCTAGACAACCTGCATGACAAACTTTAGTCTCCAGTTCCTCCAGAACCAAGGTAACACTACAAGGTCCAAAGCCCTGCCTTAATCACATGAGTAGCATAGCACATTCAGTTTGCCCCAAAACTCTATGGTAAACAAAGACAACACCAGATTAAACAGTCTGCTCTCTTAAAGGCCACATCCTAGGAGCTGAGGGGGAAAACTAGATCTCTCCTTGGCAAAATTAATACTTGACTGCACAGAATCTTAAACTTACAGAATCACATATTTCTATGGCTATATAACATGGAGAACAATATAAAAAATTACATTTTTATTAAAACCAAGGGCATCATTATTTTTCCTTAGCAGTGCTAAATAAGAAAATTGGTAGATAATATCACCATCATCATTAACTCTCCTTCAGTTTATACATAAAGTAGATAATGATAAGGAAAATAAATGAACTAGTACACATTAAATTTTTATGTCTCATCACATGAAATTTGACACTTATCCCCTGGCATATAGAGAAAATGACATAAAGAAGAGCCAAATGAGAAAATACAACTTTAATTTTAAAATTCTGCTGTAAGAATTAGGAGATTGGAAGTCTTATCCTGGCTTTGTGACTAATTTGTTATATGATTTGGGCAAATAGCTTAACCTTTCTAGAACTCAATTTGCTCCTCTGTAATTAGTAAGTAGATTGAAATAGATTGATTTTAAATCCCTTCATTACCTTCAAAATTCCACATATTTATACTTCTCATAAAAGAGTAAGAGGTCTATATAAGATGTAACCTAACACAGAGATAAAGTCATTAAAAGCAGCCCTCTTTACGTAAAAAGGACCCACAGAAATACCAGATATTTGAGTCATTTTAATATGCTCATCAAGATTGTTGAACTAGTTTTAACTAAAAATTCTCCCTGTTATGCCCTAGAGAAATACATTAAAACATGCATATTTTAGACAAATTCTAAGAAAATCCAATCAGATAATAAAGTAATATATTTAAACATTCAGAATTAAAATATAGCCCTTCACTTGTTATTCTTGATGGTTGTTGATTTTGCCTTATTTTTTAGCTTATTTTTATGATTTTCAACTTCTTTTACAGCTAAAGTCAATAAACTAAACATAGTAGAAGCATACCCATTCTTTTCTTATTCAAATGAACTTTCCCAATTAAAGTATGCTCCTAAAATATCAATCATAAGATTAACAACATTGAAAGGTAAATGAAATGAATAACAAATACTAGTTCTCCATTTTTTATGTGTTTTATCTTCTGTCCACAATAACTTTTTTTTTCTTGAAATAGCATATTTACACTGGTAGAATTTCTCAAGTAAAATATTTATTTCTGCTAAGAAAATGTTTTATTTGAGTATTTCCTAATAGCCATAATGTTAAGTTTCAGTAGCAAACATTTGTTCTTCCAAAAAAATGTTTCCAAAATGGACTATTACTTTCAAGGGTTTTGGCAACTGTGTAGGATGGGCAATAGGCTTAGCCAACTGTTTTTCCATCTGCTACTCCAGCTTCCCTGCAATTTTTTCCCAATTAGCCAGGAACACTTTAGTGGCTTCCTGGAAAAAAGGCATATTTAAACATTTGTTCCACTAAAGTAAATCAAATATTTATAACAATCCACGCTTAGTACAACCTTACAAAGAATACTACCCATTACTTGAATGATTTTGAAGTTAGTGAACTTCCATAACAATTTCCTTTTCAAGTGACTATATAGCCTTAAAAATAATCTATTATAGCAATAATTAAAGAGATTCATTCTATGTATAGCTAATATTAAAATAGAAATGTAGAATTTCAAAGTTAAAAACCTGGTGACTGAATTTTCTAATGAAAATCTAAAGTGATTTGTATTTACTAGCAAGTTTAATTTATATATTCCCAAATATAAATATTTACCCAGATTTTCAAAATTAAAAGATAGAACATAAAAGCAGCAAGTTATTTCTAAGATTGCTTCATTTTCAACCATTTATGAAATAGGGTAAAAAAATTATAAATTATTCCTGAAAAAATATTATTTTATGTCCATTATTTTTACATAGTTTTATTTGAATGTCAGATTTGACTAGGTTTATGTGCCTTTTTTTTTTTTTTTTTTTTTTTTTTTTCCCTGGTGGCTCAGATGGTAAAACGTCTGTGTGCAATGCAGGAGACCCGGGCTCGATCCCTGGCTTGTGAAGATCCCCTGAAGAAGAAAATGGCAACCCACTCCAGTATTCCTGCCTGGAAAATCTCATGGACAGAGATTGGTGGATTATAGTCCACGGGGTTGCAAAGAGTTGGACACAACTGAACACTTCACTAAGTACAAATTAATAGAAAGAAAATTATTTTAACAAATTTATTCACTCAATTAATAAAGTTAATAATTATATAAATAAGAGTTGAGACAAGGATGCTTAAAGTACATTAATTTCTATGACCATCATAGAAAGTGGGTGGCAAGTGGTGAGTGGAATCAGATTTGGTGCCCACTTATTTTCCTGGTCTTTTAAAATATACCTAGTAAAATAATTTTGGCTATTGACCTTTTCTGAATCATGTTGACAATTCTAGTCTCCCTCTAATCCTCTATCACATTGCCCACTCTTACTGGCTTCATACTCACATATCACAAATCCATTTAGACCTTATTTTTTATCTAATCTCTCCTCTCTGACTTAACTGAAATCAAAGCTCACTATAGAAACTCCAGACCTTAACTTGGTATGATCTCTTGATGTTAAATTGCTTGAAGTTACCTGAGTATTAAAGAAAGAGACATTTTTTCTTTTTTGTTCCTTTTATCTATCTGTCTATCTATCCACTTACCATGCTGGTATATAATCACTATATGGAAGGATTGATAGTATAAATGTTTTACAGATATTTATTTTAGATGGCTTATATTAATATATTGACATGAAGGAAATGCCATATCCTTGCTCAAAATTATGAAATAAATATTCTCTCATTGGGATTTTAAGGATTCAATTAATTGCAATCCCATGAATTGTAGCTCACCATTCTCCTCTTTCCATGGAGTTTTCCAGGCAGGATTTGGTAGCCATTCCCTTCTCCAGGGTATCTTCCCTAACCAAGGAACTGAACCCGAGTTTCCTGCTTTTCAGGCAAATTATTTACCATCTGAGCTCTTACTCATTTGGATTCAGAATCTATTGAGAAATAAAAGAACAAAACAGCAGTGAATGGGACACAAAACATCACAATTACTAATACATCTGGGTTAGACCAGAACATGATTAGCATAGACTAACTCCTAGCGTAACTCCTACCCACACCCTACATTAAGTTAAGACCTGGAAGAGAAAACTGAGGACAAGTTCCCAGGCAAGAATACTAGAGTGGGTTGCCATTTCCTTCTCCAAGGGGTCTTCCTGACCCAAGAATTGAATCTGTGTCTTCTGCATTGGTAGGCAGGTTCTTTACCATTGAGCCACAAGACAAGTCCTTTTAAAGATAAGCTTCATCCAACTGATAAAAGAAACAAAACATATTAATTTAGTAATCAGAGGATTTGAGGAGGAGTAACAAGGTAGAAAATATACCAGAATTTAAAGTAAATTCCTCTTTCTCTGTAAATGAGCTCTGGGAAAAACACATTCCTAGACTTTCTTCCTTTATTTCCCTAAGTAAAAAAGTAAGTAAGTAAAGTCACTCAGTCGTGTCCAACTCTTTGTGACCCCATGGACTGCAGCCCACCAGGCTCCTCAGTCCATGAGATTCTCCAAGCAAGAATACTGGAGTGGGTTGCCATTTCCTTCTCCAGGGGATCTTCCCGACCCAGGGATTGAACCCAGGTATCCCGCATTGGAGGCAGACGCTTTAACCTCTGAGCCACCAGGGAAGTCCTTATTTCCCTAAACTGTACCTTTAAATCTATAATCAGTCATGAATGTGGCTTTCTGCCTCACGGTTGAAGAATGGTCATTCATGAGTATAGCCCTGCTCTCACATTCATAAATAGGTCCTTTGAGCTTTGAGCTGGAACTGCTAATAAAGAAATACTAGTGAATACTTTTCTTCAAAGCTCTGAAGTGGATCAGAAGAGTGCATAAATAAAGTTGATAAATTAAATTGATTCAAAAACATCTTTTCCAAGCCATAATATTTTTAGTATCTTTTGTGTAAATAAAGTGTCCTAAGTTTGCAACCAACATCCTGGACATTTGCAAATCCCAGATATAGTAAGAATTCATGTTTACTTGTGTTTGGTCCTTGATACTGATGTCCCAGAACCCCTTTTCTAAATGACTGTAGATTTCATTTCTGCTATTTTAATGGTTATTAGCTTAGGAAAGATAAACCAAGTGATAAAATGGTCCAGGATACTCATGACATCTTGCTTACGTCCACTTCACTGGAGGAAGATAGATTAGTCAAAACATAAAGAATTAAAATAGGCTGCACACATTGGGAACTTTGCCCATGAATTTATTTCTGTAATCAAACACTCTTGAAGACATACTAGCCAAAACTCACTTGCTTCATCTAGTGCAAAATTTCCTCCCAAAGATGCCATTGAAGTAAATTCTGAGCAGATGTGCTGATTTAGATCCCCTTCTACCAGGCTTCCCTGGTAGCTGAGTCAGTAAAAAATCTGACCTGCATTCAAAGTCAGTAAAAATCAGGAGACCTGCATTCAATCCCTGGTTGGGAAGATCCCCTGGAGAAGGAAATGGCTACCCACTCCAGTATTCTTGCCTAGAAAAATGAACAGAGGAGCCTGGTGGGTTACAGTCCATAGGGTCTCAATAGTCAGACATAACTTAGCAACTAAACCAAAAGCGTCTGCCTTCAATGCGGGAGACCCGGGTTCGGTCCCTGGGTCGGGAAGATTCCCTGGAGAAGGAAATGGCAATCCACTCCAGTATTCTTGCCTGGAGAATCCCGTGGACAGAGAAGCCTAGTAGGTTACAGTCCACGGGGTCGCAAAGAGTCGGACACGACTGAGTGACTTTACCTTACCATGTAGATGATTGATATTATCACAGTGAAGAGATTATAAACTACCACTTCTTATTCTCATTTTTCCTAATCAGTTTTAAAGCCTCTAATCTCTTTATTAGAGTAATTTACATCACGTTAAAAGCAGAAAATAAATAAAAAGCTCATAACTTTATAAGCTGGACAATGCCAATAATATGTTCTTCAAACAAGCCCTTGATATCATTAGGAATGGTCAGTTCAGTTTCCTGAGGCCCCTAAAATTTTAGTAACTTCATTCTCTCTGTAAATGTACACAAGGTTTTTTCTCCTTCTCCTGCCCCACCTCCTCCTCCTCCCCCTGCTCATCCTCCCCATTCCTTCTTGCTTCTCCTCCTCCCCCGCCCCCTCCTTGTTCTCCTTTTTCTTTGTCCCTCTGTTCTATATCTTTGTTTTGCCAAATCTTGGGCATTAAACTATTCTCTTTTTGTCTCTGCATAGGGATTAATACATTTGTCTATCAAGTCCTCCAAATAAATGTGTAGTTTACATGATAGTAAGAAATATAATTTATACTCGAGTCTTTCAGGAGTAACCACTCCTTAGAATTCCCAACTAATTTCCCACTCTGCATAATCTAATTTCATGGAATTTTTCTTTCTTCACTCCATTGTCTATAATCTAGGCTTATACCTATTGTGAGCCTCCCAGTTCTCTTTGCTTGAGTCATTTTGCTTGCATCTTCCTCTAGTTTTCTAATTTCCCAAATATTAGAAACACATTTCTTCAATGCCTGCTTCTCTGTCCACAATAACTAAGTTACCTTGGAGATTATTCAGTGAAGTAAATAAATAAGAAATTCATAAATTCTTGAATATTTATGACTAATTAGATTCCTTTCCCTTTTATATCTGTCCACATCTTATGTAACCATTTGCTATAGTTTTCCCAGTCTTTAAAATGGCTTGCCTAATGACTCTTTGGAATCCATATAATTTTGAGAGTAACATTCTCTGTAGTTTCCAGGATCCCAGTTCCTACTGAAACTGAGTTCTTGAGTTCTGCTTCCTTAGATATCTCTATTTCTTTCCCAGTGTTTCCATTGGCTACTGGTTCTTTTCTAGAGTTAATAACCTCTAATACCTCTTTTTTCAAATGACTTATCTTTAACAACAATTAATTTGAGTATATTTTAATGCCCCCCCATTTCTAAAATTATATAGTTTGGCTCATAAAGCTTCAGATTTTTTGATGTAGTGCCTGCTTCTTCTCTTCATAGGATATTTCCCCAAATCATCATTTATCTGTCATTCATCATCTGTCCAATTAGAGCTAAGACTATTATTTATACTTCTCTCTATGCTCAACAAAAAAATAGTGTTTAGTGCCTAAAGTGGCCACATTCCTTCTGAAAGATTAAGACATTCCAAACATAAGTTTTTCTTAAACTTTTTATATTGCCACATTTTATCACCATATGCATTATATACATATCTATAAATGTATATTCATATATATGCAATATAGTATATCATATTTCTTTCCATTATTTTCTCTTAAGTGTTAGTTATATTTCCTTGGTAGGTGTGTCCACTTTTGATATATTTTGTAAAATTTATAAAATTTGTTGCATATCTGTGAAAGTAATTGTCCTCTGCTTTCCCAAGAATAGTAAACACATTAGCCCATGCTGGGCAAGTATGCACTCAGGGAAAATGGGGGGGAAAAAAAGACCACACTGATTTTATTTAAGACCTACTTGGACTTTCTATGCCCTATGTGCTTTAGACCCAAAACCAACATATCCTCTAATGATTTAGACATTAGTTTGACAAATGAAGCATAAAGTATAAGATTAATAAATCCACCAACTTATCTTTAAATGTACTCAGAAGCTATTCTACAAGATACATTAACAAAATCAAAGAAACTCCTCAATACCAAAGAATCCATGTTCTCTGACTTCACTAAAAACATATTCATATGTTCTTTCCCAGTACACCTATTAGAAGTAGTGGGTTTACAAAGCTGTTTTAAAGCACTGCTCTTTCTTGCCTTTGTTTTGAAGTGATTGGGAAATTAAGCTCCCAAAAGAGATCTGTAACACCTTTCATTATAAATAAAGTTAGATTAGAGAGGATCTTTTGTGTGTGTGTGTGTGTCGTTTGCTTCTAACTGCCTATACCTTCTCTGGAGGAGGGTATGGCAACCCACTCCAGTATTCTTATTTAGAGAATCCCATGGACAGAGGAGCCTTGCAGGCTGTAGTCCATAGAGTTGCACAGAGTGGAACGGACTGAAGTGACTTAGCATGGCAGACACACTGATACCTTACATCCTGTCCTTAGACTAGAACACCTAAGGAAGAATTAAAACTGCAGAACAAATGTACTTGAGGGCTTCTCAGGTGGCACAGTGACAAAGAATCTGCCTGTAAATCTCTCTGCAGGAGACACAAGAGATGCAAGTTTGACCCTGGGGTAGGGAAGATTCCTTGGTGTTAGAAATGGCAACCGACTCCAGTATTCTTGCCTGGAAAATTCCATGGACAGAGGAACCTGACAGGCTAATATCCACAGAGGTCAAAAAGAGGCAAACATGACTTAACGACTGAGCATGCACAGCAGGTATGCTGACCCACTGGAACAGTGGTAGAAGATAGAGAAGAGACACTCAATCTCCTATGCCCAAGACTTTTGATAGATTAGTCTCACTCAGTTGAGCTTAAGAAATAAAACCCCAACAAGAAAATCCACTGAATGTCTGCAGAGAAGAGTAAGTGGCAGAGTGGTGGAAGTACTGAAGAATGTGCAGGAGAAATCCATCCTTATGGATTCATGTGGATTATGGCTCTGCCTGTGTCTTTCAGAGCCAGCCTGGAGCCCAGAAGAGAAATAGAAAAAAACTAGTCCCATTATGAGATTTTATTCTCTGAAATATCAAGCATCAGGTTTTCCATTATGTAGGGGAAAGCTATGTGTTTTCTCCAACAACAGGATAGTGGTAGGAGTGGGTAAATTAGAGTATACTTGCTATCTGAGATGTCTTCAAGGAACAGAAGTGAATCCAGTAAGCTTGTGTTTCAGAAATTCTAGAAACAAACTAAATGAACAAACCAAATCAAAGACAAACATGTAGAGACAAAGAACAAAGAAGTAATTCTCTGTGGAAGGATTAGGGGCAGGTTGAAATGGGTAAAGAGTTTCAACTGTATGGTGATGGATGGAAACTGAGTTTTTGGTGGTCAGCATGTTGTGTATACAGAAGTAAAAATAAAATGTATGCATGAAATATACAGTTATAAGCCAATGTTACTCAAAAAATAAAATGAAAATTTTGCTAGTAGGAAATTAAATAAAAAATAGTTTATTTTTATTTATTTTTTTCTTCCTTGGGAATCTATTGCTGGACAGATTTAGTACAACATTTTTTTTGAAAACTGTGGATTAATGAGGAAAAAAAGGAAATATGTGTAGTTTTAAGAGATATAAGCCAGGAACCTTTGTAGGCACTTATTTTCTATTCCTTAAAAAACTAAGTCTCAGTTCCCCAATTTCAAAAATGGCAAGACACTTCTTAACATTAATTATAATGCAATAAAATGATTATTAGAGATGAAAATAGATTTTATTTGAGAAGATTTTGTTCACTAAAAATTAAGGTTCTTAGAGGGAAAAGCTTTCTCAGTAAATATATTTATTAATATATATATTTAACTCTTATAACCCAGTATCTAAAGTAGTTCCTTATTCATAGTAGAAAATCTTTGCTAAAGAGAACTTAAAATTTACTTAATGTGACACTGAGATTTTTAATTATCACATTGACCTAATAATAATTTATCTTCATATCTTCTACTGTGGGAACTTTGCTATATGATATTGTGAAGGTGGATATTTTAGGAAGTGTGTGTATGTGTGATCACATATAACTATTTTATGTGAGTATATACACATAGAAGTATATATTACATATTACATATAATTACCTGGTAAATTAAATGGGATGAATAGATCATAATTATTATTATTTTTTTTAATTTTGCCAAATGTATTAATCAAGTTTCTCTGGAGTAGAAGATCAGCAGGATAGAAAGATAAAAAGAGATTTTTTATTTTGAATTTGGTTCACATGATTATGGAGCCTAAGAAGTTCCATGATATGCTGTCTGCAATTTAGAGAACCAGTGATAGAATTCCATCTGAGTTAAAGGCCCCCAAAAAAGAATCTTTGATTGTGGAGGGCAGGAGAAGATGGATGTCCCAACTAAAGAACAAAGAGACAGAGAGATAGAGGGGAAGAGAGAATCTGCCCTTCTCCTTTAATTTTGTTCTATTGGGACCTCAGTGGCTTGAATGGTCCCCACTCACAATTGTGAGAGTTCACCTCTTAACTCAGCCGATTGATTAAAATGCTTATTTTGTTTAGAAATGCCCTCAGAGACACACTCAGAAATACTTTCACCAGCTCTCTGGGAATTCCTTACCCTAATCAAGTTAGCATGTAAAACTAACTATCACACCAGGAACTTTTTTCAGTCAAGAGAAACTTTAGAAGAATCAGCAGAGCAAATAAATATTCATGGTTTTCATAAGCAATTTTCCCTGAATGAAAGGGGAGAAAAAGCGACTCATTTATCTGGGTTTCAGATCTCCACCTTCTATATTCTCAGCATACTTAACCCTTTTTGTACTTCCTCCTGGAGTTCGTAAGATTCTCTTAACATCAAAATTCTCTTGAACAATCTTCTGTTTTAGGACTCTCCGCCCCCAGTTTACAATGAATGTGAGGCATCATTTTGTAAAAAAGTTGGAAATAACTTTTCATACTAGTTTAGTACTGTTATCATGTTATAACAGTACTAAACTCTTGATGTCATTTGTTAATAAAGTGGCTATTAAAATACTACTTAAATTTCCATTTTAAATCTTGAATATTTTCCATCTTCTAAGGATGATATTGTTTCATTTGTATACTAACTTTATTCTATGACCAAAGGTACAAAGTATAACTGAAGCATTGTGGAGTATTTTTGACATCTGTTAGAAGTAATGCTTAAATTCTTAATCTCTGGGATTACTGATATACAAATTGTCATGTTCACTCAGTTTTCATCTTGATATAAAATGTTGAGCTAGTTTGGACCTTGTATGGAGTCTCATTGGAATAAGAAACTTACTTCAGCTGACTTGGGCCATTATTCTCTATATGTTAGAAAATTTAAAAAAAAATACTGATTATTTTGCCTATTTATTTGCCTATTTAGGCATAAAGGAATGAAAAAACTAGAAGATAGAAGAAGGCTTCTCAGTTTGTTTTCTGACCAATTTTCTTTTTCATATCTTTTTTCACTACGTGAGGATAGTGCAATTCCTATAATGACTGTTTAAGAGAAAGTAAATGAGCCTTTTATTATGCGTTGTTCATAGGATAGCTTCTTATATACTTGAATCTACATATATATGACATCCCTTTTTAAAGTTTAGGTATAATTGGCATAGAACACTATATTACTTTCAGTTGTATAGTATAATGATTTAATATTTGCATACATTACAAAATGATCACCACAATAATTCTAGTTAACATTCATTATCATACATAGTTACAAGTTTTTCTTTTGATGAGAATTTTAATAACTAGTCTTCTAGCAACTTTCAAATATGCAACAGTATAATTAACCATAGACAGCATATTTCACATTACATCCTCTTGACTTATTTATTTTGTACCTGGAAGTTTATATTTTTTGACCCCTTTCACTACCTCCCACCTCCCATTCTTGATTAAGAATAGAAAGGTATGGAGCTCTGAAGACCTGTTTTATAATATGCTTTCAGTGGTATTATGTCTGTGTAATGTGAAGAGTCATGTATTCCTCTTGAAATTCTAGGCTTGGGATAGTGAGGTTGAAATCATAGCAAGGCAACAGATCTCTGGGATGACAGAGCTCTGTGTGGTCACAGAGAGATCATTTCAATTCTCCCACAGTAATGGTACACTAGGGAAATATGGAGTCAAATTAGGCCATCATGAAGCTCTGTGTAACTCTTTTAATCTTAACAAGTAACATTACTTTTATGCCTCTGAAACTAGCAAATGTGTGCTTCATGCTCTCATTTACCTAGTTCATGTTACTTAATTTTATAGACATATATGATATCTGTTAATTTTAGATAATCTCTGAGATTTACCTTCTACTTTTCTGATTCAGTTCAGTTCAGTCTCTAGTCATGTCTGACTCTTTGCGACTCCCTGGACTGCAGCAGGCCAGGCCTCCCCATCCATCACCAACTCCTGGAGTTTACTCAAACTCATGTCCATTAAGTCGGTGATACCATCCAACCATCTCATCCTCTGTTGTCCCCTTCTCCTCCCGCCTCAATCTTTCCCAGCATCAGGGTCTTTCCCAATAATTCAGTTGCTCCCATCAGGTGGCTAAAGTATTGGAGATTCGGCTACAACATTAGTACTTTCAATGAATATTCAGGACTGGTTACCTTAAGGATGGACTGGTTGGCTCTCCTTGCAGTCCAAGGGACTCTCAAGAGTCTTCTTCAACACCACAGTTCAAAAGCATCAATTCTTCAGCAGTCAGCTTTTTTTATATTGCAACTCTTACATCCATACATGACCACTGGAAAAACCATAGCCTTGGCTAGATGGACCTTTGTTGGCAAAGTAATGTCTCTGTTTTTCAATATTCTGTCTAGATTGGTCATAGCTTTGCTTCCAAGGAGTAAGTGTCTTTTTATTTCATGGTATAGCCACCATTTGAAGTGATTTTGGAACCCCAAAAAATAAAGTCTGCCACTGTTTCCACTGTTTCTCCATCTATTTCCCATGAAGTGATGGGACTGGATACCATGATGTTTGTTTTCTGAATGTTGATTTTAAGCCAATTTTTCCATTCTTCTCTTTCACTTTCATCAAGAGGTTCTTTAGTTCTTCACTTTCTGCCATAAGGATAGTATCATCTATATATCTGAGGTTATTGATATGTCTCCTGGAAATCTTGATTCCTGCTTGTGCTTCATCCAGTCTGGCATTTCTCATAGTGTACTCTGCATATAAGTTAAATAAGCAGAGTGACAGTATTCATCCTTGATATACTCCTTTTCCTATTTGGAACCAGTCTGTTGTTCTATGTCCAGTTCCAACTGTTGCTTCCTAACCTGCATAAAGATTTCTCAAGAGGCAGGTCAGGTGGTCTGGTATCCCCATCACTTGAAGAATTTTCCACAGTTGATTGTGATCCACACAGTCAAGGTTTTGGCATAGTCAATAAAGCAGAAGTAGATGCTTTTCTGGAACTCTCTTGCTTTTTTGATGATCGAGTGGATGTTGGCAATTTGATCTCTGCTTCCTCTGCCTTTTCTAAAGACATCTTGAACATCTGGAAGTCTAAAAGATGATGCTGTGAAAGTGCTGCACTCAGTACACCAGCAAATCTGGAAAACTCAACAGTGGCCACAGGACTGGAAAAGGTCAGTTTTCATTCCAATCCCAAAGAAAGGCAATGCCAAAGACTGTTCAAACTACTGCACAGTTGCACTCATCTCACATGCTAGTAAAGTAATGCTCAAAATTCTCCAAGCCAGCCTTCAGCAGTATGTGAACTGTGAACTTCCAGATGTTCAAGCTGGTTTTAGAAAAGGCAGAGTTTTCTGATTAAATTTCCTTATTTGTATGTGATCTTTCATTCTAGATCATCCTTGGAAAACATTTTCCTAGTTAGAAAGATTTGCTCAGGAGTTGGTGTTAAAGTGAGAAGGCAAAGAAAATAGACAGTTGGCCCAGAGGTATCATGAATTTCCATTTAAAAAGATTCCATGAGAGCTACATTATATCTTATGGATGATATATGTTATATTTCACCTCTCCAGAGCTTAGTCAAAAACCAGTTACCAATCAGTGTCTAGACAAAACCTCCTGATTATGGGGAGGGAATGAAACTGAAGTAGTTTTCATGGACACAAAAATAAGATGTAGGGAGAAGTCTTGAGAAAGTTTTTTAAATGGGGATCCTGGACATAATTTGTCTATTAAAAAAAAAAAACCATCATTTTGAGAAGAAAACTCCTGAACTTACCTGTCTTTGGGGCCAGATCAATAACTGACTTATCAGTCCCTTCTCTGTCAATTTTTCTCTTATAGTCAAAAATATACTATGTTACCAGACAAGCAGACAATACAGTAGATGAAGAGGTTTGATGCTAGAAAACAATTTATCCAAATACAGTGTAAAGCAAGTTAAACAAAAAAGTCATAAAATGGATTGTATTTTTAGGAAAACAAACACAATGCTTAAGAGATTCAATTAATTACCTTAGCTCCGTTCAGTGATTGAACATTAGGACTCCTCAGTGAGTAAAAGCTCCGGGAGTCTCAGATGTGCACCGCTGCTATGAATTGAGGTTGTAGTAAAGGCAGTGAGGTTCTCAGCTCATTCTTAACTGGATGAATCTTCATTTTTGCTAATTTCAAAAGTGGCAAAACTTAAAAAAAAAGTCTGTCAGCCAACCCTTCAGAGGGTTGAACTGAAAAAGTAATTTTTAATATAAATCATAGAGATTTGGCAGTTTCTTTTTATACAACATTATTACAATAATAGCTGATTGATACAACTAATAAGAATAGAATAGAAATATATTTTATTATGTCAATGAAGCCCAAAACCTCTTGAGTATACATAGTTTATGACTCAAACTAGGAATAAAAGACTTTTGAAGTACAGATATTAAGTATAGACACTATTTAATATATGTGCAAAATATATATTATCTGTATCCACATGATATTTTTCTTATACCAGGTCTCCCAAACTGAATTCTATAGAACACATTCCATTCAGTGTTTATCATTTTAAAGGAAATCCTGTTTTTACATCATTTTTGGAAGTGTTGTATAAAGGAGAAAAAAAAAGTGTATAGTCCAGGAACTTCTTGGAGTCCTTATTTATTTGTGTGATTTTGTTCATATTTTTATAATCTTACTGACTTTTTCTTAGGCTATTATTTTTCCTCTACATTCAAAATTGATATGAATCAAGTGAACAAAATGATCAAATTACCATAGTGTTTTGGAAACTTTTAGGATTTTCATTTTATTTTTTCTTTTGGTTCCTTCACTGTATGGACTGAATTCTGCCCCTGCAAATCCGTAGGTTGAAGTCCTAAACTTCAGTGTGAGTCTGTTTGGAGAACAGACTGTAAGTAGTCAATGAACACTGATATCCATCAAACTATTACCACACCTTCTTCCCTATCACAGAAAATTAAAATAGCATCCTTTTGGTGGCTAAAAAAAAAATTACATTATTTTTAAATAATATGTTTCTGTTATGCTCCTCCACATATTTCAATTTATAGAAGTTTTGCTTAACTTATTGCAAGTGCCTTCTCATTTCCACTATATCCCAATCCACCTATGTCTATTCTTCTTGATTCAATCTACTCCAAATCACCTTTACTTCTCATCAAGACCACTACAATAGCTTCCTCACTGATTTCTCCCATTCTATTCATTTTATGCTATAAGTCTGACTTTCATAATCAGTGTAGTACCTGGAAAATATAAATCACACCAAGTCACAATGGAGCTAAAACCCGTGTGATGACTTCCTATTACTAAAGGGCTCTCCCAACCTCATTTTCTACTTCTATTTGCCTTGTTCACCACACCCAGTCACTGCTGCTGCTGCTGCTAAGTCACTTCAGTCGTGTCCGACTCTGTGCGACCCCAGAGATGTCAGCCCACTAGGCTCCCCCGTTCCTGGGATTCTCCAGGCAAGAACACTGGAGTGGGTTGCCATTTCCTTCTCCAACGCATGAAAGTGAAAAGTGAAAGTGAAATCGCTCAGTCGTGTCCGACTCTTAGCGACCCCATGGACTGCAGCCCACCAGGCTCCTCCGCCCATGGGATTTTCCAGGCAAGAGTACTGGAGTGGGGTGCCATTGCCTTCTCCGACACCCAATCACTAGAGTCTTGATTCGATGGCTATCAATTCCTCAAAAAACTCATCAGGTCTCTTCTGAAAACAGAGCTTTTGTGTCAGCTCTGTTCTTTACCTGCATTGTTCTTCCTCTTCTTTATGTTCCAGTTCCAGTGATACCTCCTCAGAGAGGACTTCTTATCCTTCCTATCTAAAAATTTCCCTCATCCTCAATGACTGTGTAACTTTCTATCAGGTTTCTGTGAGAGTTTTTTTTACCACTTAGCATTATCTGAAATTCTTCTTTCTTTGCTAACATTTGTTATTGTTTATTGCTGATTGTATGAATGGTTCAGTGGTAAAGAATCTGCCTGCAATCCAGGAGATACGTGTTTGATCCCTGGGTCAGGAAGATCCTCAGAAGAGGAAATCACAACCCACACCAGTATTTTTGCCTGGGAAATTCCATGGACAGAGGAGTTTGGGTGGGCTATAGTTCATGGATTCACAAAAGATTTGGACACAACTTAGTGACAAACAAGAGCAATGAAAGAATATCCTGCCAGTGATGACAAAGTGGCGAGACTGGAAGAATATGTGAGTTATAGACATAAAACAGATAATACACAAAGAGACAAACGAGGGCAGACACCACAAACACAAATATACACATGTATCCATGTCATCTTTGAAGCTACGAGAGAAAGCCTGCCCAGATTGGGTTATTTTGGTTGCAACTTAAACAAAACCAAAGAGAAATTTATTGAAAGAATATTGAGATATTAAATACACTGAAGTGCAAACAATCTTGCTGCTGCTGCTGCTAAGTCACTTCAGTCGTGTCCGACTCTGTGCGACCCCATAGATGGCAGCCCTTAAAGAACCACGAAAGAAGTTGGGCTTCAGGGTCAATTGGAAGTAAAGATTGGATATAGCTAACACCCAGTTTCTGTTCTGTAATTTCTCTTTTACTTTGCCTCTCACTTCTTTCAGCGTGTTGGTTTTGTTTTCTAAGAACAGAGCAGTCCAAACTATTGTCATCTTAAAATTATCATATCTAGGGACTTTTCCTCAATTGCAGTTTGAGAGTCTGTTCTAAGGGACTGTGTTAGTGTCCATCTCTTATCCATACACCAACACTGAAGCCAGAAAAAAGGGATCATGTGAGGAAGTGTGATCTACATTATAGCCATGTGGACATAAAGATATGTGGGAGGATGGGAGAAGACCACCACTTCTAGAAAGAAGTGACACTAAGAATACAATCCCATTAAAATTCTCTCCAACAAGATTACAAAAATGATTACTTGCCAAGATGGTCTCCAATAGAAGGGTAAATTGTGTATTTTTCCTAAACTACCATATGATACTTCATCCTCAGTCTTTTTATTTGGCACAAACCAGGACACTTCAGTTAGCCAAATATTTGATCTTTAAATGACTTTCTGATACTTATTCTAATATAATTCAGAAAAATGTATCACCTCAGTCCATTCAGGCCATAGAACAGAATAGCATAGACTGGTTGGCTTATAAGCAGCCACAATGTAACTCTTAAGTCCTGGAAACTGAGAAGTCCAGTGTCAAGGCATTGGCAGATTTGGTGAGGGCCTGCTTCTTGGTTCTTGGATAGCTGACTGTTTTCTCCCTGCATCCTCACACATCAGAAGGTGTGAAGAAGCTCTCTCAGATCTCTTGTAAGGGTACTGATCTGGACATCAGGCCTCCACTTCATGACCTAATAAACATTTCAAAGCCTCCACCTCCTAGCCTCATCACATTGGGCATAAGGATTTCAACATATGGATCTTGAGGATATACATTCAGTTTATGGCATGTGTGTTTTTCTACTTTACTTTTGTAAATAATATCCACATTAAAATGACAGTGTGTTGTTACAACATGATACCTATTTTAGCTGTAATAACCAAAAGTTTCAGAATTTGGGTAGCCTATCAATACAATTTGATTTTACACACACATACACACACATACACATTTTCAATAAAAAATGACAATCCTCACTCTTTTTCCTACAAGAAATTACTTGGCTAGATTTGATTCTATAGTGTGATTCTGGAAAGAGCCTAAGGTGACTTAACATATTTTATAACTAATTTGTCTTGTTTTTTACTTTGTGATTTGAAGAACAGTACATCTTCTTTATTCCATTGTTTTCATGTAAAAATGGATCATAAAATGATTGTGTGATAGAAAATAGCTCATACTGTTACTTTCCTGCCCATCTGGAACTTTGCTTTAATATAGTTTTATCTCTTGATTAATGTTCTGTCAAGGTGGAAGTCACAGTGTTTGTGATTTCTGTGTTTGATAACATAAATCATGTTCTTAGGAAACATAAACTTTCAAAACAATGTCTATTTGTTATGCTCAGCTAGATAAGGGACACTAAAGTATTTAAATATGACATAAAAGTTTTCTCTATTTAGTAAAAAACTACTTTGAACTAAAGCTATGATAATAATTATAGTTGATGGAAGAATATAAATAGTATGATTCGCCTGCTCAGTGATTTAGATGTCTTTGTTTCAAGAACAGTATTTATTCAAATGTATAAATGTCTAAAAGCCTGCATGTTTCCAATACTTTTTTACTCAGAGAGTTTTTTATAAGCTAACCTAAAACATTCTATATTAACTTGGATTTTAGATTGTATTTCTTTTGATTTTTTCCTACACGTAAAAGACAATTATAACCTCTAATAGGATTGTGTTATGTATTGTTTCTAAGGAAGAAATAAGAAATAGAAAAAAAAACTATCAGATTATCACACTCATGATTAAGAAGCAGTTTATTCTACTCTATTCCTCACAAAAAACATTTCGTGTTTTTTTTTAATATATTTATGCATGGACATTTTTATGAATTTGGAAAATGTCTTAACAACATTTTGACATGAACTGGGAAACTAACATGATCAGAGAAGTTGACTTTTTAATATTCTGACTTCAATGTCTATTGCTTTAGAATAAATGTTAACCAAAGTCTGGAATGTTCCACTCACACCATCCTAGCTCTAGGAAATTCCATCTTTTTAGACATATTGTCTAATTTCTGCCTAAATGCATTTTTTTACACTTTCCCACTACCACATGTTCATATTTCCTGTTCATTTTGTTTAAGCAGCATCCTTGCCTATCCACCTAAATCCAGCTTATCCTTACCATTAATTTATTGTCCTTCATCAATATTCTATACTTCAGAAAATTCTATGACTTTAAATAATTTTACCTATCCATGTAACATCAAGTCTGCCATATGAAGTCTCAAAACTCTGTACTTCTTTAACCTATGCCTTATAGTTCATTTCAGTTCAGTAGCTCAGTTGTATCCGACTCTTTGTGACCCCATGAATTGCAGCACGCCAGGCCTCCCTGTCCATCACCAACTCCCAGAGTTCACTCAAACTCATGTCCGTCGAGTAGGTGGTGCCATTCAGCCATCTCATCCTCTGTCGTCCCCTTCTCCTCCTGCCCTCAATCCCTGTCAGCATCAGAGTCATTTCCAATGAGTCAGTTCTTCGCATGAGGTGCCAAAGTACTGGAGTTTCAGCTTTAACATCATTCCCTCCAAAGAAATCCAGGGATGATCTCCTTCAGAATGGATTGGTTGGATCTTCTTGCAGTCCAAGGGACTCTCAAGAGTCTTCTCCAACACCACACTTCAAAAGTATCAATTCTTCATCGCTCAGCTTTCTTCACAGTCCCACTCTCATATCCATACATGACTACTGGAAAAACCATAGCTTTGACTAGATGGACCTTTGTTGGCAAAGTAATCTCTCTGCTTTTGAACATGCTATCTAGGTTGGTCATAACTTTCCTTCCAAGGAGTAAGCGTCTTCTAATTTCATGGCTGCAGTCACCATCTGCAGTGATTTTCGAGCACCCAAAATAAAGTCTGACACTGTTTCCACTGTTTCCCCATCTATTTCCCATGAAGTAATGGGACCAGATGCCATGATCTTCGTTTTCTGAATGTTGAGCTTTAAGCCAACATTTTCACTCTCCTCTTTCACTTTCATCAAGAGGCTTTTTAGTTCCTCTTCACTTTCTGCCATAAAGGTGGTGTCATCTGCATATCTGAAGTTATTGATATTTCTCCCGGCAATTTTGATTCCAGCTTGTGCTTCTTCCAGACCAGCGTTTCTCACGATGTACTCTGCATATAAATTAAATAAGCAGGGTGACAATATACAGCCTTGACGTACTCCTTTTCCTATTTGGAACCAGTCTGTTGTTCCCTGCCCTGTTCTAACTGTTGCTTCCTGACCTGTTTCTCAAGAGGCAGGTCAAGTGGTCTGGTATTCCCATCTCTTTCAGAATTTTCCACAGTTTATTGTGATCCACACAGTCAAAGGCTTTGGCATAGTCAATAAAGCAGAAATAGACGTTTTTCTGGAACTCTCTTGCTTTTTCCATGATCCAGCATATGTTGGCAATTTGATCTCTGGTTCCTCTGCCTTTTCTAAAACCAGCTTGAACATCTGAAAGTTCACAGTTCACATACTGCTGAAGCCTGGCTTGGAGAATTTTGAGCATTACTTTACTAGCGTGTGAGATGAGTGCAATTGTGCAGTAGTCTGAGCATTCTTTGGCATTGCCTTTCTTTGAGATTAAAATGAAAACTGACCTTTTCCAGTCCTGTGGCCACTGCTCAGGGGTGGCAGCTGAGAGGAGCTACCCTGTATCTGAGGTGAGGGGCGGTAGCCAAGAATGCCTTATAGAAAACAACCTAAATAGTTAAAAATGATTTGTTTTTCTAATGTCAATATTTCACACCTCAGTAGGAAGATTTCTACCTTTCTAGGATTCTAAAATGGCCCACAATTTCCCACCCTATTTATTAATTAGATTACATGATATGACTCAGTTGAATTTTACATCAGTAGATTACATGTGTGTGAGTGCTAAGTCACTTCAGTCATGTCCAACCCCTTGTGACCCCATGGACTATAGCCCACCAGACTCCTCTGTCCATGAGACTCTCCAGGCAAGAATACTAGAGTGGTTTGCCATTTCCTCTCCAGGAGATCTTCCCAAACCAGGGATGGAACTCTTGTCTCCTGCATTGGCAGGCAGATTCTTTACCACTGAGCTACCTATGGAAGCTCATAGGTGAGTCAAACCTAATTGTAGGAGTCATTTGAAAGGAGAGTGTTTTCTTCAACTGGTGGCAGAAAGCCAAATCAGAGATCAAATGTGAGAGAGAATTAAAGCGAGAGAGGCTTTTTCCTGTGGAAGAATTTGAGGTGGAAATGTGGAACGGACCTTAGAGCCTCATCTAGAAGGCCCGAGAAACCGACAGGTACAAGAGGATAGGATCCCAGTTCTACATTTGCAAAGAATATTGTGGAGGAGCTAGAAGGCTTTGAGCAAATACATTTTCAGTATTTCAACTTGTCTCATGATGAAGGTTGGAAGCTAGGACAAACATAACAAAGGGTTAAGAGCGTTCACCGAGTGCCCAAGGCTGGGAATGCATGACAAAGGGTCCTACGCGGAGGCTTCCTTCTGACCATCTGTTTCTGAGAGCAAGGACTGTTGTTTCATGATAAGACTCCCTTTAGAGTTTCACCAAAGCTATGTTATGTCTTGGGTGATGGGAACTGTATTTTATGCTTAAATGCTTTAATGTTTATCTGAAATGGCTACGTGCAAGTCTTCCTTATGCTCTATTCCCTGAGAATTATAAAACTGCGCAGTAGATAATAAACTTTGTCAGTCCAGTAGAGGCTGTCCCTGAGTGTCCTTTTCAGAGTGCGGTTCTCCGAGTCTTACAGAATATCCTATGCCTCTTTCATCTTGTCTGTTCTTCCATCTTTTCCCAACTTTGAGGGTGCAAGAAGAAAGAAGGAGGGCCAGACTCCTTTTTTGGTACATTAAAGAAGCTTGGTCTAACCTCTCAGCCACGTGTGACTGCTTCTTCATGGACTGTAGTCCACCAGGCTACTCCATCATGGGATTCTCCAGGCAAGGATACTGGAATGGGTAGCCATTCCCTTCTCCAAGGAATCCTCCTGACCCAGGGATTGAACCTGGGTCTCTTGAATATGAAGCAGATTCTTTACTGTCTGAGTCACCAGGGAAACTCTCGGCTAGCATAGTGCCCAAGTTTACATGAAACAAAAACAGACCAACAAGTCAGAAATTTTTGATGAGATAAGAAAATAATTAGTTGGCTATAAATCTTTGTGGAGTAATACATCTATCTGCTTACTTAACATGTACTTGAACAGAGCCTCTCATAGATTATGTTAATAAACTGCAGGAGTCCATGAATGGCAACCCCTGGATTTGTGAAATGCACAGCTTGTGCAAATGCACATAAATACAGAGAACTTGTATTGTTTCATCATTAAAAAAATTATTAATTTACTCATTGCATTTCTTCTCATGGTACAGTAGAGTCCTGGATATCCTTCCCTTGACAAGAATGTATACCTTGCTGTGAATGTTTGATTCATAACAATACAGTTGAGCTAGGACTACTTTTGAAAAAGCATCAAAGAAGGTCACATACTCAAGTAATCCTCTGAGTGTGTGGTTACTCTGAACCTGATATAAATTTGGAGGCAAACACCGTAATTTGTATGCCCTCACACTTTCTGTTCTTTGCCATTTTTCTTCTCTATTCACTTCTCTTTCTTGGATTTCAGTATTCAAAGACCCCACTATTTATTAAACTGTTTATTAAAAACTGTTCTTCAGTATGAATCTGAAAGTCTCTTTTTATTAAGGGATAAAGTGAGATGTAATTTAATGTGCTAATTACCTTGCATTTATCATTTCCTTTAGAATATTATAGCTCAATCATTATAGCATCAAAATATATAAAGGGGAATCTTATTTCAGTCACAACTAAATTCTAATCTATATTTCTGGAGGATTTTGTTTCCACATCCATAGTTTGAAGATACACACTATTTTAGTAAAATTAAAATGAACATGAGGATCTAGATCTCTAAACATTATTTTATTTCTCTAAGTCTCTTAATAAATAATAAATAATATTAGTACTGCCTGTGCTGTAGAAGTGACTGATATTGTCAAGAGGTTTCCAAACTTCTCTTCAGTCCTTCAAAATAACATCAGTTCTTATTGAAGTATTTGAAATGATCAAGACCAAATATACCATAATATATATAAAATAAAGATTTATATTTAAAAATTATCACTTTAAATGTTTCATTATTTCTGTTCATATTAAAGACATTTATTGCTTAAGCATGAATTCATTGAGCAGGAAATGTTCATAACAGCTTAATTAAGTGATAAATACACAATATTTACATAGAAATGTTTACAGAATTTAACTGTATGGGATGTTTGTAAGCTCTCTTCTTCCTAAATATGGATTGAGAATTACAGAAAACTTAGATTTTTTCCTGCGAATTTTAACTACAAAAAAGATGAAAACTCTGTGTCAAATATTTTAGGACTGCCAGGCCTGGGGGAAAAAATGGATTTAATTAACATCAACAGAAGCATTTCTGTTCTATAAGCCAAGAAATAGGAGACATAACAGACTGAACATGTCAGCTCTACCGCCTTTAAGAACATTCTTATATTTTACTAAATAATTATATGATTTATTGAGTGTTAGCAAAAGAAAACTTAATGTTCAATGCTATTGGGATATGTGCTAAGCTGAAAGGTCCATCTAGTCAAGGCTATGGTTTTTCCAGCAGTCATGTATGGATGTGAGAGTTGGACTATAAAGAAAACTGAATGTTGAAGAATTGTTGCTTTGAACTGCAGTGTTGGAGAAGGCTCTTGAGAGTCCCTTGGACAGCAAAGAGATCCAACCAGTTCATCTTAAAGGAAATCAGTCCTGATTGTTCATTGGAAGGACTGATGTTGAAACTGAAACTCAGATACTTTGGCCACCTGATGTGAAGAGCAGACTAATTTGAAAAGACTCTGATGCTGGGAAAGACTGAAGGCAGGAGGAGGAGGGGGCAGCAGAGGATGAGATGGTTGGGTGGCATCACCGATTCAATGGACATGAATTTGAGTAAACTCCTGGAGTTGGTGATGGACAGGGAGGCCTGGAATGCTGAGGTTCTTGGAATTGCAAAGAGTCAAACACAACTGAATGACTGAACTGAATTGAATTGATTAAAAATCTAAGAATAATAAAACCCAAATTTGAACTTAAATTTCCCTCTAGACTACTATCAATTTTTAAGAAAAACATCCATCACAAAGATAAAGAAATATTCTCTGAAGATTTAATTTAAAGAAAATATGTGATGTATCATATTGTAATAATGTCAAGAAGCTGATAGGAAGGCTAAAACTTGTATATGGAAATAGTATACAAAGCTCTTCTTGGTTTCCTATTTATTTTCCAAAAATTTTTTGCAAAGTTCAGTTCAGTTCAGTTGCTCAGTCGTGTCCAACTCTTTGCGACCCCATGAACTGCAACACGCCAGGCCTCCTTGTCCATCACCAACTCCTGGAGTCCACCCAAACCCATGTCCATCGAGTTGATGATGCCATCCAACCATCTCCTCCTCTGTTGTCCCCTTCTCCTCCTGCCCTCAATCTTTCCCAGCATCAGGGTCTTTTCAAATGAGTCAGCTCTTCATCAGGTGGCCAAAGTATTGGAGTTTCAGCTTCAACATCAGTCCTGCCAATGATCACCCAGTACTGATTTGCTTTAGGATGGACTGGTTGGATATCATTGCAGTCCAAGGGACTCTCAAGAGTCTTTTCCAACAGCACAGTTCAAAAGCATCAATTCTTCTACGCTCAGCTTTCTTTATGTCCAACTCTCACATCCATACATCACCACTGGAAAAACAATAGCCTTGACTAGATGGACCTTTGTTGGCAAAGTAATGTCTCTGCTTTTCAATATGCTGTCTAGGTTGGTCATAGCTTTCCTTCCAATGAGTAAGTATAACTCTGAACTCATGCATCTAGTTTGGGACATTGGAGAGTAGGGTAATTTTTGTTGTTCAGCCACTCAGTGACGTCGGACTCTTTGCGACCCCATGGACTGCAGCACACCAAATTTGCCTGTCCATTACCACTTCCTAGAGCTTGCTCAAACTCATGTCCATTGAAGGTAATAATATTGTCATATTTTAAAGAAATACTGTTCTTTTGAATACATTTAAAAGTGGGTTTTTCTTGGTTATATGAAATAGAAAATGCAGACAAAGCTATTTGGATGAACATTCAGAATCTTATAGATGATATACATCCTAACATAGGTGTGTATCCTCACATTGGTATACATCCTCACATGATGTTTATCTTCACATAGGTATTTATCAGCCAACATTTTCTATACTTCTTTTCAATGTCGTATTCATGTCTACCCTGAGGGAAACAATTACTGTGCAGTCACTTTTGCACTTGAATCACCAGATTTAATAGAATGCACTTTGTTCTCAGAGTTAGTCTATGTGGGTTGTAATACTGCCTATGCCATGTTCTAGCTATGTGACCTTGAGGAAGTGAATACAATTGAGGAAGAAGATGCTGATTTAAAATCTGTAGTGATATACACAACTACAAAGAAATTATATTATTGCAACCATCAGATTTCAATAGAATATATGATGTATAAGGGCAAGTTGCTTTTTATATTTATTTTTATTTAACTTAATATTAGCCCCAAAGCATAGTTTTTAAAAACAGCTTTATTGATGTATAATTGACATACAATAACTATACATATTGCAAGTGTACAACTGATAGCTTTCACATACATACACATGCATATATCCATGATATCATTACCACAATCAAGATCATGGATATACCCACCATTTCAAACTTTTTCTTGTGCTTCTGTATACTCCCTCCCTCTCATTCCTAAACACCAGCCTCATCTCAAGCGACCCTTGATTTTTTCTGTCACTGTAGATTAGTTTGCACTTTCTAGAATTTAATAAAAATGGAAACATACAGTACCCACTTTTTTGGTCTGGCTTCTTTCATGTAGCATACTTATTTTCTGACGGAGCCATGTTTTTACAAGTATTTTGTTGCTGAAGAATATTTCATTGTATGGCTGTAAAACAACATATTTATCCATTCACCTGCTAATGGACATTTCCAGAATGTTGTTATAAAAGATAAAGATACTATGAACTTAGTCATTTTAGTAAAGATGTAGTAATATCTCAATGTGGTTTTTGTTTACATTTCCCTAATTACCAAAGATGTTGAGACTATCTACATATGCCCATCTCCCATCTGCATATCTTCATGGCAAAGGCTGCTTTTTATTATCATTGTGCATCCTGAAGATCCATCATAGAGGCTTGAACACAGTAAACATAGGACAGTTTTTGTAAAGATAAATTATGGTAGTTTTTGGACAATAATGTATTTTTAATAGGATCATGGCATCCGACCTGATTTCTTCATGGCAAATAGAAGGGGAAGGTGGAAACAGTGACATATATGATATTTTTGGACTCCAAATTTTCTTCAGACTGTGACTGCAGCCATGAAATTAAAAGACACTTGCTCCTTGGAAAGAAAGCTATGACCAACCTAGACAGCATATTAAAAAGCAGAGACATCACTTTGCCAACAAATGTCTGTATAATCAAAGCTATGATTTTTCCAATAGTCATGTATAATATCAGAGCTGGACCATAAAGAAGGCTGAGTGCCAAATAATTGTGGTTTTGAACTGTGGTGTTGTAGCAGACTCTTGAGAGTCCTTTGGAGTGCAAGGAGATGAAGCCAGTCAATCATTAAGGAAACCAACCCTGGATATTCACTGGAGACACTGATGATGAACATGAAGCTCTAATACTTGTCACCTGATGTGAAGAGTCAACTCACGGAAAAGACCCTGATGCTCAGAAAGATTGAGGGCAGGAGCAGAAGGGGACAATAGAGGATGAGATGGTTGGATGGCATCACCAAATCAGTGGACATGATTTTGAACAAATTCTGAGCCATAATGAAGGATAGAGAAGCCTGAAATGCTGCAGTACATGGGGTCACAAAGAATCAGACACGATTTAGTGACTGAACGACACTGACTCTGTGATGATATATACTGTAAATCATGTGATATATATTTATAGTCTATATCTATGACATATACCATGGGAATATACATATAGTATATATGCATATAGATATGAATAGATCATCATAATTTTAGAAAATATATAGGTCTTCCTTTTTTCAAAACTTTTTATTTCCTGTAAATATATTTCACTGTGAAATATCAAGCAAATCTTTCTAAATATATAAGAAAGAATTATTTGATCATGCCTTTCAATATTAAAGAAATTTTTTTCTTTATAATAATTAAATTGTATACAAATGTATTTGCCAGCATATATATATACAAAAAATAAATGATAAACATCAATCTTCACTATTTTCTGTAACTGAAATCAAAATCTTAAGATGATTATTTATGCTACTTCTAAAAGGCTTATTCTTTCCCTTTCAAATATTTTAAATTATATTTCTTTAAAATAATCACTTTATAACCTTCCTTCCTTGTGACTTAGTTTATCACATTGTATGGTCTTACATAAACTCTGTGAATATAAACACGCATATAAGTATGTACATATATTTTTCTGAAATATCATGTTTTTTAATTAATTAATTTTAATTGGAGGCTAATTACTTTACAGTATTGTAGCAGATTTTCCCATACTTTGACATGAATCAGCCATGGGTGTACATGTGTCCCCCATCCTGAACCCTCAGGGTTGTCCCAGTGCACCAGCTTTGAGTGCCCTATTCATGTATTTTTAAGAGTTGTAGTCTTAAGTCATAATTTTTAATAATATATTTGTTATTCTTATTATTGGCCTTCCCAGGTGGTGCTAGTGGTAAAGAACCTGCCTGCTAATACAGGAAACATAAGAGACTTGGTTTTATCTCTGGGTCAGGAAGATCCTCTGGAGACGGGCATGACAACCCTCTCCAGTATTCTTGCCTGGAGAATTCCATGGACAGAGGGGCCTGGCGGGCCACAGTCCAAAGGGTTGCAAAGAGTCAGACATGACTGAACCAGCTGAGCATACACAGCTATTATTATCTTCCTTTCTCTTTTATGCTTTCTTTTACTGAAAATTTTTTTATTATTCTGATATTTTTCTTCCATAAAATAATCTGGATTATATAAAAATTGTTGTTTTTTTTTTTTAAACATCTCAAATTCAGCTAGGCTTAAGGATTAAGAATCTTATTTGCTCAAGGATATTAGTCAAAATCTGATTAATCAAAAGATTTAACAAATGTGCTTCATTTTCTTGATTAAAAACAATCAAACACTTGAAGTTTGCCAAATGACCTAAGGAAAAAAGAGGATGTTCTAAATAAGACCACATGTTTTGGAAACAGAGTAGAGCATGTAACAACTTCATTAAAATCTTGTTACAAACCACTTTTTAGTAAAAACAACAAAAATCAACATGCCCAACAAGTCTGAATTGTGAGAAAAATGCTACTAGGTAGATTTATTTTTCTTTTCCTTCTTCTAAGTAAATAACACCACTCAAATTCCTTATTTTATAGTTAAATACTTTCATATAATCAACAATATGTTTAAAAATGTCTTTTAAGTAAGTAATGTGAGTTTGTTTAAAAAAAACATATTGGAGTATAGTTGCTTTACGATATTGTGTTAGTTTCTGCTGTACAGCAAAATGAGTCAGCCATACGTATACATGTCACTTTGTTTTTGGACTTCCTCCTTATTTAGGTCACCACCAAGCATTGAGTACAGTTCCTTGTGCTAAACTGTAATGTAAGTTTTGAAATAATATTGCTACTTTATTAAAAGAGAAAGGACATGTTAAACTTGCTTATGAAATCACTGTGATTAGGATGATAATTGGTCATACTTTTTCTGCTATGCAAGTTTCAAATCAAAATTATATACCAGAAAATGTGACATAACTGTAAAAAATGCTGTACAGCAAAATGAGTCAGCCATACGTATACATGTCACTTTGTTTTTGGACTTCCTCCTTATTTAGGTCACCACCAAGCATTGAGTACAGTTCCTTGTGCTAAACTGTAATGTAAGTTTTGAAATAATATTGCTACTTTATTAAAAGAGAAAGGACATGTTAAACTTGCTTATGAAATCACTGTGATTAGGATGATAATTGGTCATACTTTTTCTGCTATGCAAGTTTCAAATCAAAATTATATACCAGAAAATGGTGACATAACTGTAAAAAATCCAAAATTTCCTTTTGAATCATCTACTGATAATGTTTCAGAAATGTTGATGTAGGAGTTTAGCAGTGTAAAACCCTTTTCAATTCTTCCATTTTCTTTTTTATAAATGAATTATTTTAATTGAATTGTTTTGTATTATTTTTCCCAGTACTGAAATAAATATAAAAAGTAAGCGTTAAGTATATAGTTTTATCAAATATTTATTTGTATTTATACATTATTTAACTTGTAAATGGAGCTAAAATATTTTTGAGAAAACTTACCTGAGAATTTTTAGCAGATATTTACATGAATTGAATCCATATATATTTTTATTAAATTGGTATTACAGAGTGGAAAATCCACTCAATAGAAATAATGAGGTTATTTAGAATAGGAAGAAAAAAAGAAAAGGCGAAGTCAATGCTGGAAGTAAAACAAAAAAAGAATTCAGAACATGATGGCTGAGGATGACCTAACCCTTACCCTGTTTCCCTCAGTTGTTTCTGTTGCATGCCAGAAAGCTGATGTTTAAGCTTGAAATAAACAAAAAAAAAATGAGAATTTCCAACAGGCTAAATTTATTTTCTAAGCATGCATTTGTTTCACAAAATTATAGCATTCCATGATTATTTCCAGTTTATTTTATAAACATTTATAATGTATTCATTGAAATGTATGTGCCATATTTTGCAATGTCTATCATATTTAAACAAAAGTTTTCACAATTCAATTTGATATTTTTATCATTCTTATTTAATTATGAAAGAGCTACTTAAGCTTTTTATTGTACATGATTCATATATAAAGAATGTATACAGTATACATATGTGAATAAAACATACATGTACATATACGCAACTGAATATTACACACTCCATTTATGAATTGAATTTTAAAATAATAGACTACATGGTTTGTAGTAAACTGATGAGCATTTCTCTCTTTATATTCATGTTGAATTCTTCAAAACATGATATTCTCAAGATACTCATTTCTTACACAGTGACCTGCTTTCCCCAAAGCAAAGATTTCAAGAGATTCAGGCAGAAGTAACAAGGTTTCTTATAATCTTATAATCAGAAAGATCAAAACCAGTATTGCTGTTTTTGTATACACAGGGCCAGTGTATACTATGTTGTATACACAGGGCCGGTGTATACTGTGTTGTATACACAGGGCCGGTGTATACTGTGTTGTATACACAGGGCCGGTGTATACTATGTTGTATACACAGGGCCAGTGTATACTATGTTGTATACACAGGGCCAGGCAAAAGTTGAGGGGCCTATAAAAGGACATGCGCATTGGGAAGTGTGGGTCACTGGATCTGGAGGTTCATCTTTTAGATTAACTATCATGATGGCAACCAAATCAAAAACATTTAATGAGATAATCTTTTTAAAATTATTTGATATTAGAAGGAATAACAATCCAACAAAATTTAAATGATACTCTTAGGACAGCATTTACCACTGCTCCAGTGTGTATTAAAGTACAAACTCATCTGAAAGTTTATTCATTGATCTACTCATTTTACCAATAACTCATCCTGCTGGATCCACAAGGTTGCCATTAAAAGAAGATATTATGATGGCAACCAAATCAAAAACATTTAATGAGATAATCTTTTTAAAATTATTTGATATTAGAAGGAATAACAATCCAACAAAATTTAAATGATACTCTTAGGACAGCATTTACCACTGCTCCAGTGTGTATTAAAGTACAAACTCATCTGAAAGTTTATTCATTGATCTACTCATTTTACCAATAACTCATCCTGCTGGATCCACAAGGTTGCCATTAAAAGAAGATATTTCTTAGTTGTCACAATAAATCTGTTTTACAGGTAAAACAACTAGGTGATGATTTCCAGCTCTTTATCCACTGTATGACAGAGAACACTAAGACATCAGTCAACCACTCACCAAGAGGATTTAAAATGTGCAAAGCCATGTTCTCTGAAGAAATGATGGCTCTGTCCATGAAAATCCCTATGTATTCCTTATAAGATGCAGAGAAATTCTCTATTTGGATAAACTTCTATAGGGACCTAATTAAACTTAAAACCTTTTGCATAGCAAAGGAGACCATAAATGAGATGAAATGAAAACCCTAAGAATGGGAGAAAATATTTGCCAATGACAAAGGAACAGTATCTAAAATATATAAATAGCTTATGCAGCTCAATAGAAAAAAATAATTATAAAAGTAAAAGATGGGCAGAAGACCTAAAGAGACGTTTCTCTAAAGAAGACACACAGATGGCTAATAAACATATGAAAAGATGCTCAGCATCACTAATTATAAGAGAAACACAAGTTAAAACTACATTGAGATATCACCTCACAACTGTCAGAATAGCCATCATCAAAAATATATATATAAACAATAAATGCTATAGAGGATATAGAGAAAAGGGAACCCTCTTGCACTGTTGGCAGGAATGTAAATTGTATGTAGAACAGTATGGAAGTTCGATAAAAAGCTAAAAATAGAACTACCATATGACCCAACAGTCTCGTTGCTGGTATATACCCTGAGAAAACCATAGTTCTAAAAGACACATGTACCTCAGTGTTCAATGCAGCATTATTTACCATAGCCAGGACATAGAAGCAACATAAATGTCCATCAACAGAGGACTGGATAAAGAAAATGTGGTATATACATAAAAGGAAATATTACTCACAGGCATAAAAAGAAACAAAGTTGGGTTTTTGCAGTGACTTGAAAGGACCACTGACAGATTGAAGTCAGTCAGAAAGAGATAAACAAATATTACATATTAATGTATATATATGGAATCTAGAAAAATGGTACAGTTGAACCTATTTGCAGAATAGGAAAAGAGATGCAATCATGGAGAATGGACATGTGGACAAAGCGGGGAAGGGGAAGGTGGGATGAACTGAGAGAGTAGCTTTGGCATATATACACCACCATGTGTAACACAGATAGCTACCATAGAGCACAGGGAGCTCAACTCGGTGCTTTTTGATGACCTAGAGGGGTGGGATGGAGGAGTGGGAGGAGGCTCAAGAGGGAGGAGTATATGCATATATATGGCTGATTCTGGCGGCGGGGGTGGCCCCACCCTGCGAGGAGGCGGGGGCGCGCGGGCGGGGCGGGGCGGGGCCGCCGGGAAGCCCGCCCCCTGAGTCGCGGAGATGACTGGTCGGGTTGCGGGCAGGAGACGCTCTGTCCCACGCTCTCCCAGTGCTCGGTGGTTTAAAGATGGCGGCGGCGGCGGCAGCGGCAGCATTGGGGGCGCGGAGCCGCGGGATGGGAAGGGAAAAGGAGAACCTGTGAGGCGTCGGGAGGCAGCGCGGCGCCTGCTGTGAGGAGTCGGGTGCGGAGCCGCAGGCGGCTGGACCGCTCAGGGCCGGGGCCTGGGTTGGGAAGGAGAGGCCGGAGCAGCGCCTGGAGCCCCGAGGCCGGAGCCGAGGAGGAATGTGACCAGGGGTCGTCGGGGGCGCAGGAGTAAGCGAGCGCAGGGATGGGGCAGCAGGTGGGCCGCGTCGGGGAGGCTCCGGGGCTTCAGCAGTCGCAACCCCGCGGGATCCGGGGCAGCAGCGCAGCCAGGCCCTCCGGTCGCAGGCGGGACTTGGTGGGGCGCACCGCAGAGGCCGGCTTCAATATCTTCACCCAGCATGGTGAGTGTGTCCGGGAGCCGGCGTGAGGACGTGGGGGAGGCCGGAGGTGGAGCTGGGGCGGGGTGGGAGGCAG
>SJXQ01003653.1:185477-219646 GCA_006408695.1 Aepyceros melampus | reverse complement strand
GGGGGGGTGGGGGGGGTGGGGGGGTGCCCGGGAGGGGGGGCGGAATCGGCTGCCATCTGGGCCAGTCGCGGGAGGCGAGTCACACCCCTCCCCCCTCCCGCCTCCAGCCTGGCTGGCAGCTCCCGGGGGCGGAGGAGGAAAGAGAAGTGGTCTTAGGGATCTTGGATGGACTGTCGTCTACACTGGACACGACTGTGCGGCTCGGGGCGGGGCGGGGCATGGTATCCTCAGGGGAGAGGAGACTGAGGGAGGTGTGAGCTTAATCCAGGTGTTAGCATAAATCGGTTGTTATCGAAGGGACCGTCAATTGTGCCTCAAGGGATTGGGAATAGGAACTGAATCTCCGGACGTAGTGGCCTGTGAAGTAGACGAGCAAGTCAGGCAATGAGCGGTGTTAGGATAGTGAACAGTGCCCTGAAATCCCCTTCTATGGGAAAGGTAAGGATAGTAACTCAGCATTTGATTTTTTTTTTTTTTCTTCAAAGTGAAAGTTAAGGGTTTTGCCAAACCATCCTCTGTTCTGCTCCTTTTGAAGTGAAAGTGAAGTGGCTCAGTCGTGTCCGACTCTGCGACCCCATGGACTGTAGCCCACCAGGCTCCTCCGTCCAAGGGATTCTCCAGGCAAGAGTACTGGAGTAGGTTGCTATTTCATTCTCCAGGGGATCTTCCCGACCCAGGAATCGAACCCGGGTCTCCCACATTTGTAGGCAGATGCTTTACCCTCTGAGCCACCAGGGAAGTCCCTGGTGGGGCTTTTGAGTAGGATACAATTCTGAGATGGCTGGCAGGGGTTTGACGTTGGTGGGCATAGTTAGGACTTTGGGTAGGAACAAGAGTTTTTCTGCCAGTCATGTGTACATGTATACAAACATATATCCTTTCTATGGTCTGGAACCTATTACTTTGGCCTCGTATAAAGGTATTTTTAAGTTGTCTCCAAATCCAGTTTTTAATATCTCTTGATCATGTAATACTCCAAGAATTTATGTATATTATATACTTGTCCCACTATACTAATGTGTACTTACAAATGTACACAGAAGCAGAATTTAAGAAAGGATGAGATGAAAAAATAAATATAACAAGAGTTCTAATATATTCTTTCCTGCAGTCCAGGGAAGAATGGGGACATTTTTGTATACTTCTTAGCTGCACCCACACCTTTTGAGGCCACTTGTCTAAAGGAAGAAGGGAAAAACTGACCTTCATGGAGTTGAGACACCCTAAGATCTGAGGGAGGCTGAAGAAATAGATGTGACTTCTATATAAAGGACTGGATAGTTGAGGTTGGCTGAGCAGCACCAAACTGGACTTTCACTGAAGAGGCATAAGGAAAATAATAAAAGAGAAAAGAGGGTGTTCTTTTCTGCATAGTGTAGGGAAGAAGAGGAAGGAAATGTGAACTGTTCCTTAGAAATGGAATTTTGGAGGAAGTTAAGACAAATGGTCTTATGCAGAGAAAGAGATGGTGAGTTGTATCAGAGTTCTGGGTTTGGACTTTGTGAACAAGCTGAGTTTCTTAATGGAAGAGAGATAGGTGATTTGGGCCATTCGAGTGTTGTATGTCTACTATTAAAGATGCTAGTGAGCCTCTCTTCCAGAGATATGAACATTTTATGAAGGTGCCATATAAGTTAGTCTTTATTGAAATCACTTCCTGCATTGCAGGAGGGAAGAATGGGTAAATAGTTTTCAGGGAAGAAATGATCCAAGTAGCTTTGCATTGTGGAAGGTGTTAGTATGTATTAAACTTGGCTGGGTAGGCAGTGGTGATCCTCTTCGTTTAGTCTCTATTCAAGACCTAAGATTTTCTGAGGAGAAGGAGTTCATGAAGAAGGGAATAGGAAGAGATTTTGAAGGGTGGATAGGATTTGGATCTATGGAGCAAGAAAAAGGGCAGGCTGTGCAGGAGAAACAACTTAAGTGTGGACAATTGAAATGAACCTTATTTTGTTGATGAAATAGTGAGCAGACATCTGTCATGAATGAAGTAAATCTTCCAGGAGTGAATCCTTGAACAAAAATTGCGGGAATCAAGTTCTGACCTGGCTTCACCTGGCTGGGTGATTTAGCTGCTTACTGTCTTTGGGTTTCTTGTTAAATGTTAGATGGGATGATCTCTAAGGTACCTTCTGCCTCTTAAGATATTATGATTCTAATTGAGAAGCAGTGGGAAGAAAACTTTGATTATGTTGGGTTATGGACTGTGTTATCGAAAATGTGGCAGAGGAGTTTATATCTTTTCACTTGATTTGTTAGTAAATAGGATATGTAAAGAAACCTAAGTATGAGGTTCTCAGAGACTTGGCCTTGAGTGGAGGCAATGAAAACAGGTGGGGTGAGTTTGAGAGATACTTCATTCAACAAACAAGTTTTTTGAGCACCTGTTATGTACTGGACTCTGGGGATGCTGCTGTGAACATAACAAGGTCCCTGTCCTTTGTGGATTTTAAGGATCTGATCTGAAGGACCAGATCTTTGTGATCTGATGTAGAGGATGAAGGAAGAGAGAGGACTCTGGAATACTTAAGGTCATGAACTGGAGCCATTCTGCCTGGATCTGAAACCGGACTTGACTGCCTATTATCTGTAACCCTGGGCAAGTTATTTAACCTTTTTGTGCCTTGGATTCTTCATTTGTAAAATGAGGATAATAAGAATACCTAGTAATAATAGTACCTGGATTAATGAGTTAATATATGCCAGGCACTTAGAGTATGCCTGGCATGCAGTAAGGGCTGTATGTTATGGTCTGGCCATTACTCCTCCTCCTGTTATTAAAAATGAGGGTGAATCAAAGATGAAAGATTTTGAAATTGGCTTTATTGACAAGTTTGGAAGTTAGAAGTTGATTGAAAAGATGGGAACGTGGTAAGTTTGTTGCCAGAGACTAGTATGTAAAGAATAGAATTGGCAAATAATACCTAAACAAAGGAGAAGTGAGTACTATTTTTAGATAGATGGGTATTTATAAACTTCTATAGCTCAGAGTTTCTCAGCTTCTGCAGTATTGACATTTTGAGGTGGATAATCCTTTGTTATGGGAGCTGTCCTGTGCTTTGTAACTGTTTAGCATCATTCTTCGTGTGTACTAACTAGGTGCCAGTAGCACCTCTTTCTGATAATCCCTACCCTCTCCTGTTGTAACAACCAGAAATGTTTCCAGACACTGCTAGATTGCCCCTAGGTGAGAACCAGTGCTTAGAAACACATGATAAATTCTGGTTTGAATGAATAAATTGAGTTAGCTTCAGAAGCTTCTTCGTGGACCTATTGTTTGACATTTACACACAAAACCTGGCAACTAGTGTGCAAATCACTGTCTTGAATTTCAGTATTGATGTATTAGCACATAATTTCATATATGAAAGCTAGGCCTGATTGTTGAGTTTACATGTAGGTTTCAATGTAGATTAAATATTGTATGTAGTCAGAAATGTATGTACGTTATAGAAATGCTTTATCAGAGTCCATGATTTTTTGGTATTTTCTCATTGAAAATGAGAATAGTATTTTTTATTAAAATGTAAGTTGTTATAATAACTTGCCAAAAAAGCTTTTTGTGAATGTCATGTAGAAGGAATAAAAATAGTTGGGCTGTTTTTGGTATGAGAGAGGTGAGTGCTGTGACTTCTCTGAACTCTGTTATTGAACCTTTTCGGTGAACTGACATTTCATGACTGGTAATCTGGGGTTGAATACTTTCTTTGTCTTTTTAATATCTGACATACCTCACAACAATTGAGTGATTTCACTTCAACTTTACTTTCTTTTCTCACTCATTTCCTGTAAATGCTATTAAAAATAAACCTTAAGTTGTGAAGTTTTGAATAATAAAATTTTTCCCTTTTTAAATCAAGCTCATCATTTTAAGTGGTCTCATTTACTTATTTAGGATCTGTAGTTCATGTTTTAATATTGCAGAATGAAAGACGTAGGTACCACAGGTTGAAAATGATACAGTAGAAAAGAACAGGAAGGCTGTTTGCAAGGGAATTTTAATTACGGTGACCTAGTATAGTGGTCACTGATTCTTACGAGAACTAAACTTTTAAAAGTAAGTCAGCTGTTACATTTTTATTAACCTCATATCTATGTAAGATACAAGTATATAGTTGTATGTGTGTGTGTATTTTTAGAAAAGTAACAATAATTTGTGGCACAGATTCTTTTATTACAGCCCAGTTGACAGTAAGGTCACAGGTAAATTTTGAAATCTGAAGTTTCTCCTTAAGGGTCTTCAACTTGCTTTAATAAGGAAATAAAAGCCAAACAAAAGAAAAACCGGTATCTTTACCCCTTCCTATCCCTGTACTGTATCGTTGTTTTCCTTCCTCTCTTCACTCTTTTCTATCAATGTCAGTAATGATGATGATACTTTATATTTGTGTAGTTTTTTAAAGAGCTTATGAACACCTTTTATGTCCTTTATCTTATTTTGACCTTTACAATTATAATTGACCCTTGAGCTACACGGGTTTGAACTTTGAGAGTCCACATGTAGGCAGATTTTTTTCAATAAATATGTACTGTAGTTTTATTGTGATAGGTTGGATCCACAGATGCCAGCCCCCGATGTGGAGGACCCACCTGTAAAGTTGTAAGTGGATTTTGACTTCTTGGAGGGTAGGCACTCCAACCCCCAAGCTGTTCAAGGGTGAACTGTACTCTGAAATAGGTGAGCACAGATACTAATCTTCCCATTTTATAAATGCAGAGTAAAGAGAATTGAGTGACTTCCCAAGTATTTCAGCACACAGCTCTTTAAGTTATGGTGCTGAAACTCAAGCCTTTGTCTCCACATCTTGCCATTGTGTAGAAATTTAAAGAACATAAGTTTTAAAATTAGGTAGAGTTGGATTCAGATGTTGCCATGTCTTACATTAGAAAATGGTTATAACTCCAACCTCAACAGTTGAATTAAATACTAAAATTTTGTAAGGCTCATAAGTAATAGTAGTTTTGTTGTTGGCACTGTTATTTACCTCAAAATGATTGTGAAAATTACGAGTCTCATATGAAAATGTTGTAAGCTATCGTAAAGCATTCTGAAGTGTAGAATTGTTAGCATTTACATTTTAAATCTGTTTTCTCTAAGTCTATTTTTCTCCAAGCTACTCTTGATTATTAAGGGACTTTAAGAGAACAGCAAAAAGATAGGGAAATTTTGGGACTCTGAAATCACCTTAGGCTTGCCTTCCTTGAAGTTAAATGTTATCCTCTTAGCCTGATTGGTTTTATGGTTCTTTCTTACTCTTTTTGTACTGGTATTTTTCTTCCTTCAGAGAAGTTGAACCAGAAATACAAGCCAAGGCAAATGTAAAGTTTAGGTTGAGACTTCATTTTAAGCTGGCACATTTATTTGCTAGTTAATATATAATGACTTTTTATGTTGTAATGTCCTTCATTTAACATCCTTTAAGACCTTTTTGTGTCTCCTTACTTAATGTTAACCTCATGAATCTTAACAGATTTCTTCTGCAATAGATAAATGTGAAGTTTCACTGTTGATACTTCACTTAATTATATAGAGCTGTTCTCAAACTTTTGTGTGGAGACCCAGATTGCTGGGTCCCACTCTGAGTTTCTTATTTAGGTCCAAGGTGGGATTTGAGTATTTGCATTTCTAACAAATTTTCGGTGTTGCTGGATGTTGCTGGTTGGGGCCCCATGTTGGGAACTGTTGGTAATGTGAGAGTAAGAGGAGTGGTGGATCAAAAGCAATTCAAAGATTGTCAGTTGTCAGAAGGCATAATGTATTGACTCTTCTACTTAAAATTGGTTTATAAATCCCTTTGTTCCAAGTCTGGTGTCCACATGCAAGTGTCCACTGGTCTTATACCACCTTTTTGTGTCAGGAAGAGATGCTTTGGCCTCAACCTTTTTGTTTTTTTAATCTCTAAAAGTTTATATGTTGAAATTCTGTTGAGAGATGCACTTTTGAAAGAATTTTGTGTCAGGAAAAATGGAGGGAAGAGACATCGGGTTCTGCTGACAGACCTAGAGTGGGCCCTAGTCCCTGGAAGAAGCCGTGAAGAAACAGTTGCCACTTACTGAGTGCTACTGTGTGGCAAGCATGTTCTAAGTACTTAATATTAGGGTTTTTTTTTTTTTTTTTTTTCCCACTTAAACCCATAAAATCCTGCTTGTCCAAATTGAAAAAGATTAGAGGCCAAAGACGGGATACCTATTTGTGATTCTACAGTTACGGTATGATGGTGCCTAGTTTCCTTTGGAGGTTTGTGTTTATGTACGTATGTATTTGTACATGTGTGTATATGGAAGATTATTAGTTTTTTCTTTTTACCCCATCTCTCTTGAGACCAGTGATGAGGTTTTCAGCATGGTAGACCAGGGTTGGGCTTCCCAAGTGGCTCAGTGGTAAAGAATCCACCTGCCAGTGTAGGAGTCAAGGATTTGATTCCTGGGTCAGGAGGATCCCCTGGAGAAGGGAATGGCAACTGATCCCAGTATTCTTGCCTGGAAAATCCGAGGAACAGAGGAGTCTGGCAGGCTGTAGTCCATGGGGTCGCAGAGTCGAATGCAGCTGAGTGACTGAGCACATAGGAGACCAGCATTAGATCTGTATATTGACTCTGTGACTGTGGATTGAGACTTAGGTATCATGGTCTAACACAGGGAGCAGTAGGCAATCACAGTGCAGTTTGAAATCTCATGATAATGTTGAACTACTGGCCTAACCTCTAGATTTAGTATTGCTAACAATTTCTTATTTAAAGACTGACACCCCCACCCCTGTTGATAGATTATACCTTTCCTTTTCTCTTTGTATTGGTATGTTTATAGCCACTTAAAGTGATCTGTTTATCATTGCAATATGCAACTTGATGTTTCTCCTTTTTAGGTAACATGACAATCTTTTTGAAAAAATTAATGTGACATTCCAGAGTATTTTCTATATTTCTATGTTCAGTTAATAGTAATTGCCTGTGTTAATGTTGCAAAGAGAATTTTAGGTATAATTTAGGCAGAATTGCTGTCTCAAAGAATGATGCTGCTTTAGATACTGATGAAGACTCTGATGAAACCAGTTAAAAAACTAGCCTTGTTTTGTGTGTCTATGTGTGGAGAAGTACGTATTTTGTATATTAAATAACTCTTGGTTATTAATCTCTGCATTTTGGGGTTGAGGGATAAGTTTAGTCTAAATTTGTGATTATTATACTAATTATAGTGATTTCTTAGTTCAGTTATTTTCAATTGAACTTTCACTCAAATGTACAGAGTAATATACCCATTAAATATAATACCATGCCAAGTATAATTTTGGTGGCTTAAAAAAAGAACTCTGTCGAGCCTTTTCTGTCTCTTTGCTTCATAGTATAAATGTGCTGAGTCTATGGTGGTGGTACTTCAGGCTCCTCTGTAGTGAACTCTGCCAGTATTGGCTTTTGATCCAGCAGAACACAAAGCTCACCAGCAGGCCCAGGCAATTTATATTCCCTGACTTGCTTTCCAAGGAAAGGGAGGGTCTAGAATCCTTTCAGTTGATGTGGTCAAGGTCAAAGAAAATGTTCTGTTTTGGCTTAATATACAGTATGTACACAGACAATTTTGTTAACATATTCCTTTCTGTATGCTAATTCCAGCAAATTAAAATAATACTTAGTTTGGACTAAAGAGTGCCACTTAGCATCTTGTGGTTCCAAGTAATTACTAAGAAAACATTTTCTAAAACTAACAGTGCTAACCGGCACAATTCTTATCACCCATCTGTTTCTTATGGGGAAGAAAGGTTGATACTTGAAGGTTTTTGTTATAGTAGCTTTCTTTTATTTTGAAATTTGCATTTTTAATTGTATAAAAATCTGTAAAGAGGTACGTGTGCATGCTTAGTCGCTTAGTTATGTCTGACTCTTTGTGACCCCATGGACTATAATGTGCCAGACTCTTCTGTCTGTGGGATTTCCCGGGCAAGATACTGGAGTGGGTTGCCATTTCCTTCTCCAGGGGATCTTCCCAACTCAGGGATTGTGTCTCCTGCATTGGCAGTTGGATACTTTACCAGTGAGTCACCAGGGAAGCCTGTATATAGTACATATATCTAAAGCATATATAGGTGTTATTTGACACTTATTTCTCCATGTTTTGCAGAAAGAAATGTCATTTGTGACTAGCATCTAGAATAAAGTGTGTAATTTATTGTATATGTATGACTGAGGAAGATATTAAGTTTGGTAAATACATTCCTAATGTTGACAGTTCATAGTCACAGTGCTACATCAGTAGTTGAGACCTCTGAGCATTGGTTTTTAGTAAATGTAAACCTTTTTGCTGTGAAAAAGATGTGTTCCATGGATACTACAGAGCAGTTTCAGATTCTCTCCAGATTGCATTGGGACTTGTGTTTAGCTTCTGAATCAATATATGTATTTTTAATTTTGATAATCCATTAGCTAACTCTAAGACCAGATTCTTGTGCTATGTTTAATTCTGTGAAACTTAGATTTAACTTTTAAGGAGGTATGAGGAAAGAATATTTTCTTTGATAAATATGTATTTTTATTAGAAGTTAACTTTCTGATACCAGTAAACTCTGGTCTATTCAGAAATAGAAATAAAATGTGAAGAAAGCATTTTTTTTTTTAAAGGAAGTATTTCAAACATACAGAAAAGTTCATATAGCAGAATGTCCAGGTACCCATCACCCGGATTTAACAATTGTTAGTTATGTTACATTAAAAAAAAATTATGGAGACAGTTGAATACACTTTTCAGACCTTCTCAAACCTGTTCTTCTCTCCTTATCCTGGGGTTAACACTACCCTGATGGTGTTTATCCTTCCCTTCCACAAAGCTGGGTTTTATTCCACTTGTAATTATCTATGGAGCGTGTGTGTGTGTGAACGCCAGTTTGTAACTTTGTACGTTTGAAATTCACATAAATGCTATGCCAGACATAGCATCTTGCAGCTTTACTTTTCATCCTGTGTGATTCTGAGATGTATCTGTGTTGAAATAATATAGTTCAGTATTCCGTTGTATACCACAGTTTATTCAGTTTTCATATTGATGGTAGGTTTTTTCCAGTTTTGCATAAAATAGATGGTTGGAGCTGCTATTTGTTCTGACCAGAAAACTCTTTTTAGTTATTTTTATCAGAGAAATATATGCGGACAGTTTAAAAATAGTCAAAAAATATGGCAAGTTTTGGCAGGGGGTGGGGAACAGCCCCATCCTTTTCTGATGTCGGCAGTGTCCAGTATGGCAGCTACTAGCCACATGTGACTGTTCAGCAAATGTTCTTTGTCCTAATTGAGAAGAGCTTTGTTAAATTTAATAACACTGCATTTTGAAAACTCAGTATGTAAACAAGAATATAAAATATCACATTAATATTTTATGTTCATTACATGTTGACATGATAGTGTTTTATATGCCAGATTATAAATAGATTATTAAAATTTAATGATTAAAAAATTTAACTTCGCTGCCATAATATGTAAAATGACATATTTTTGCTTACATTTATGGCTCCCATTTCTGTTGGACAGTCTTGCTTTAAATGATAAGCTCTATGAGAGCAGGAACTTGATCTTGCCCACCACGAGAGCAGTTGACAGGCACAAAGCTGATGCTCAATAAATTTAAATGAGTTGATGCATTCAGCAGGTAGAGAGAGGCATTTTTTTTTTTTTTCATTGTTCAGTTAGGGTGCTTTGAGTTTTCTTTGCAGTTACTGATTGGTATAAAAGTTACTTTGAATTTGGCTTCATTATCCAGTGTATGTTTTTCCTTTTACTACCCTATTTTTAGCTTAACTACACTTTCAAGTCTTAGGCTATCATAATGTTTTCATTCTGTGTTTATCATAATATTTTAAATTTTCTATTTTGAAGTGAAGTGAAAGTCGCTCAGTTGTGTCCGACTCTTTGTGACCCCATGAACTATATAGTCCATGGAATTCTCTAGGCCAGAATACTGGAGTGGGTGGTCTTTCCTTCCTCTGGGGGATCTTCCCAACCCAGGGATCCAAGTCAGATCTCCCACATTGCAGGTGGATTCTTTACCAGCTGAGCCACAAGGGAAGTTAATCCTGTTGTTTGGGAAAATTCTAATGGATTTGTAAGTTCTTTGATTTAATTATTTCAAGTTATCTGTTTCTCGAGATTATTAGGTGTCTTCAAAGAAAAAAGTCATCTTGGCCATGGTGTGTGTCAGGATGGCTTTAGCTCTGTTAAATTTTCTACCAAGCTGTTCTTTCTCAAGTCTGGGGTCATGGTTATCCTTTTATATTTATCTGCTTATTCTTTTTTCTTAGCATATAAAATCTTTTTATTTTAAAAATTCTTCCTGTTTTTTTCCTCTAGGTTATTAGGATATAATTAACATAATATTATGTAAGTTTAAGGTACATATACAGCTGTTGATACTTTTATGCATTATAATGTGATTACTATTACAGCGTTATCTAACAACACTTCCATCAAGTCACATATTTACTATTTCTTTTTTGCGGTGAAAACATGTAAAATCTACTCTTGGCAGTTTTCAAATATATAATATGGTGTTATTATAATCACTGTGCTGCTGTATATTAGATCCTCAAAACTTGTTAATTTTATAATTGGAAGTTCGTACCCTTTGACCAGTGTCTCCTCATTCCCCTACCTCTTGGGCCCTGTTAACCATCGCTTTTCTCTCTTGCATCTCTGAGTGCAGCTTTTTTCGATTTCCGCATATAAGTGATATCATATAATATTTGCCTTTTTCTGTTTGGACTTACTTCACTTAGTGTAATGCCCTCAAAATTCATCCAAGTTGTTGCAAATGGCAAGGTTTCCTTCTTTCTCATGGCTGAAGTATTCTGTTGTGTGAATATATATACACACGTATTTATCCATTCATCTCTTGATGGACACTTAGGTTGTATTCTGTCTTGGCTCTTGTGACTAATGCTTAGTGAACATGGGAATGCAGATGTACCTTCAAAATCTTATTTTCAGTTCCTTTGGATATAAACCCAGAAGTCAGGTCATTGGCTCATATGGGACTTCTGTTTTTAGTTTTTTGAGGAACCTCTATACTGTTTTCTGTGGTGGTTGCACCAGTTTACATTTCCACTAACAGTGCAGAACAGCTCCTTTTTCTCCACATTCTTGCCAATCCTTGATATCTCTTGAGCTTTTTTTGGTGGCTTTTTTTGACCCCCTTTGGTTAAGTGATAGCCATTCTAACCACAATGGTATGATAGCTCTTTGTGGTTTTGATTTGCATTTCCTGGTGACAGTGACGTTGAGCACCTCTTCATATACCTATTGGCCACTTGTATGTCTCCTTTGAAAAAGTGTATATTCAGATTCTCTGCCCGTGTTTATTTTTTTCTTTCTTTCTTTTTTGGCCTCATGGTGCAGCTTGTGGGATCTTAGTTCCAGGGATTGAATGCATGCTCTCATCAGTGAAGCACAAAGTCCTAACCACTGGGACCACCAGGGAATTCCCTGCCCATTTTCAATTTTTTTACTTTCTTACTTTTTTTGGTTGTGCTGCATGCATGTTATTGAGTGCGGGCTTTCTCTGGTTGCAGAGAGTAGATGTCACCCTCTAGTTGTGGTGCACGGGCTTCTCAAGGAGGTGGCATCTCTTGTTGCAGAGCACAGACCAGCTTCAGTAGTGGCAGCACTCGGGCTCATTAGTTAAGGCACACAGGCTCAGTTGTTGTGGCACAGGCTTAGTTGCTCTGAGGCATGTAGAATCTTCCTGGACGAGAGATTGAGCCCGTGTTCCCTGCATTGGCAGGTGGATACTCATTCTCTGTGCCACCAGGGAATGCCTCTGCCCATCTTTTAATTGAACTGTTTTTATGCTATTGAGTTCTCTAAAATTCTTGCTCCTAAAGATTAAGAGCTTGGTACACGGATGATCGAGAAGTCTGTCTTAAATGATTATTTCTCAATTTTTATGTAATCCACTACGTGTCTGTGGTTTTTGGTTGTCCTTCTAGTTTAGGAAATTTTGACTCTTTTCCCTGGTTTCCATATTATTTCCCTATTTTCCTTATATTTATAGATTAGTCCTTATTGATCTTTTTTCAATACCTCACCATTTTTTTTTTTTTACTATTGTAAAGTTTCATCAAATTTATTTTTGATTTACTTATGTTGAACTATAAGTATTACATACTCTCTGTAGTTACTTCTTTTTCCCTTAGCGGTTTTCTGTGGGTAATATGTGTGAGTAGGACTCTGGGTGACAAGTGGGAAAGACCAACTGCAGATTGTGTAATACACAGAAAATGTGTGTGAGATAGTGGAGGCTCAAGGACAGGAATGTAGCTAGGCTGGCCTAGAAACAGGAAGTGGAAGGCTGCTAAAATCTCAGGCAGTATTTATTCTGTCTCTTGCTTTGTCTTCTGTTTGCTCACTTTATTATCTCTTAGACATTTAATTCATACCACGATTTCCTTTTTTTTTGGTAATCTTTTCTGGTCAAAAGGATGGTCCATATTAAACTAAGACTTAGTCTCAGTTGCAGATTCTCAGAATTGGAATCACCACTGTGATTGGTGGTCAGATCACCTCTGTAACATGACATTTTAGGCTGAATGATCCTTTGTGGAAGTTGTCCTGTGCATTGAATTTGGCACTGTCTTTGGCCCTATCAGCTAAATGCCAGTAGCACTCACCATCTAACTGTAACAACCAAAAAATATCTCTAGATATCGCCAAAATTCCCTTGGAGGTAAAATCACCCCTGATTGAGAACTCTGATCTAGAGTGTATTTGACTGCTCTGGGCCTACCACTGTGTGAGAAGAATGTTTCAGAAAAGCCTTGTGAGCTAGACAGGTCCTCAGAATGTCTGAAAAGTATTTCCAGTTTTTTGTAGCAACTATGAATTTAACACTGTTTTTCATTATTTTAGGTGTTTCTTTTTAAAATATTTTTTTCTCATTTAAAGTATTTACTATTAATATGTTTCTTACTAAAATCTTAAACTGGCACTGTAGAACTTGCTGTTTTTGGTCATTACTCTGAATCTCTAAATTTCTCAATCGCCTGCTGATTTGTTTCTTTTTCTTGAGGGTGAGTGTATATATCTGTGAGGGTGTTGGTTGTTTCAAGATAAAATTTATGAATTTGGTAGCCAGATAGGCATAGGTAGAATATACTTTTTTTTTTTTTTTTTTTGGGGGAGGATGCTGCAGAACTTGCAGGATCTTAGTTCCCTTATCAGGGATTTAAACCTGGAGTTCTAACCACTGGACTGCCAGGGAATTCTCAGTATTCTGATATATTTAATTTACAGGTTGATAAACTAATGCTTGGTACATGAAACAAGTTGATCATGGACATGTACCTTAGTAGAAGAGCACAGAAAATTAGCATCTAGTTTTTATTATCTTTCTAGGTTTAGTTTCTAGTTAATCTTTGCTTTTGGTAGTATTATTTATGTAATAATATTCAGTATTTATGTGCCAGACTCCATGGTTCAGATGTTATCTCATTAGTCCTTGGCAAATAATGAAAATAGGTCTCATAGTAAGACATTTCTAACTCTTAATGTTATTCTCCTAACCATTGTGCTTTAATAGTGACATAATAGCATTGGGAAAGGATTGGGTGCTTGTGTCCCAGACCCTTTATTTTATGATATCACTTAATCCTCAACACAACCTTGGAAGCTATACATATTTCCTGGTTTTACATATGAAGGCGTTTAGCTAAGAGGGAGTAAGTATCTTACTTACTTTAAGGCCACATAACTGATAGGAAGCAGAGCCTGACTTAACTTTTGTGGTTTTCTCAAGTTTCTGCTGCACCTGGGGGGAAGTACTCTTACACTGATGCTCCACTGTCTTCACAGAGCTTTCATGATAATAAAATAGAAGGAAAAATACAATATAATGTGTATAGTTCACTTTATTAAGGATTAATACATATTACCATTTGGTTTATTTTTCATGTACTTGTTTGTGCCTTCTTAGGTATTTTATAGAATTGAGTTTAAAAGAAATACTAATAAGAGAGCTAGATAATTACTGTTAACAGGAAAATATTTTTTTTTAAATCATTTAAGAGATTATTATTTATCCTACCAGGAATGACTTTTTGTTTGCTCCCTCATCTTGATATAAACAGTTTTCACACTTTGTAGTTCTTTTGGATTTTCTAGTTGAGTGCTTTGATTATAACAGCAGTCAGTGCCATTTATAGGTATGCTGTTAATATTGTGATTGCTGGTGTTAGACTATGTAGGTTTAAATCCTGGATTAAATTTATGATTTAACATATCAGTATTCTGACATGAGTGGAAAATAAATAGCTTGCTGGAGTAATACATAGTTTTAAGGTCTCTTAGGGTTCTGAATTTTTTATATGTATCTGTTTCCTCATCTGTAAAATAGTCACGTGAAATAGTCCCTGCCTCATAGAGTTATGAGAATTAAATAATTATTATATGTAAAATGCCCAGAGGGTATGTGATAAATCTTAAGTCCTCAAAAATTGGGTTTCCCTGGTGGCTCAGATGGTAAAGAATCCACCTGTAATGCAGGAGACTTGAGTTTGATCCCTAGGCTGGGAAGATCCTCTGGAAGAGGGTGTGGCAACCCACTCCAGTCTTCTTGCCTGAAGAATCTGAATGGACAGAGGAGTGTGGCAGGCTACAGTCCATGGAGTTAGAAAGAGTCGAACACGACTGAGTGACTAAGCATAGCATAGTACATTTCTTTAAAGTTGCCTTTCTAACATGTTTGTTGGTTAATGTACTTAACAATTATGGTAATGTTAAGACTGAGATAATTTTGATACCTTAATACCAAGCAGTATATTGTATTTAGGTTTCTTCTGTGTCTAAGTGTAATTCCCAGATTTTAGTCCTTCTGAATATATAGGTAAGTATAATTTATAGTTTTATTTCGGTACAGTTACCAGCATTCTGATTGGATATTTCTAGCTCTTCAGTTAGATCAATCTTTCTTTCCTCTTTCACAGAGGGCACTTCGAAAGTATCCTGAAATGCCTTCTCGTTCATATGAATAGAATAGCTGTAGAGGTCTTAAAAAAAAAAAAAAAAAAGAAAGAAATGGTGAAGCAGTGGAGTGAACGCCAGTGGAAGCATGTGTTGTATGTGGGTACTCTGGGGATCGTGACACTCCACTGATGGGAGTCATTGTCGGTCTGGGCCTAATGGAAACTGGAGCTAGTAAACCATTAGCAGTCGAGACTGCATACTCCATCTTTCTCTTTTAGGGGCTGTAAGGTTTTGACAACTTTTTTTTTTTGCGATGTACATCTGTTCGGTTTTTCTTTCTTCCAGCTGGCTTTCTCTGTTTCAGCTTGTGGTATACGGAGTGTAATGGCTGCTCGCTTCTTCATCATGACAGCTCTCAGTGTATTCTTTTGGCATTTATCCCTGCTGCTAAATGGCTCAGTCTTTTTCTCTTGTAAAATTTAAGTCATTTATTTATTTATTGAATGCTCAGTACCTTTGTATAGTTCAAAAATCAAATGGTGCAGAAGTGTTTCTGCGACCACGTTTTCCTTGGCCAGTCAGATTTTGGCAATCCAAACCACCGGTTTCTTGTGTATACTTTCAGAGGGGCAGGGGGGGTGTGTGTGTGTGGTGTGTGTGTGTGTGTGTGTGTGTTGTGTATACCTTCAGAGGGGTGTGTGTGTGTGTTGTGTATACTTTCAGAGGTATGTGTGTGTGTGTGTATCCCCCCAGTCCTTTTTTTCGTGTGTGTGTGTGTGTGTGTGTGTGTGTTGTGTATACTTTCAGAGGTGTGTGTGTGTGTGTGTGTGTGTATCCCCCCAGTCCTTTTTTTCTTTAAGTCCAATGGAAGCATATTGTGTAGACTGTTTCGCATCTCACTCCTACCCCGCCTGCTTAATTCGTCTTAGAGATTCTTCCATGTTAATAAACAAAGAACTTGCCTTTTTTTTTCTTAATGCATGGCTTTTCATTGTATAGATGAATTATTTGTTTTCAAATGGTACTGTAGTGAAAAATATGTATCATTTTAAACATATGCTAGGAATAGCTATAGAATAAAAGCCTTGAATTGGAATAGCTGACAGGATATAGGGATTTCAGAATAGCCACTTATTGAATAATTGTCTTTACCTTTTTGTATACTAAAATTCTGTGTGCATTTGGTTTTGTTTCTGGATTTTCTGTTCTTTCTGATTTGCCTAATTATGTGTCAGTATCACACTGTTTTAATTGTTGTGTTTTTATGATGTGCATTATAGCATGGCGGTTAGTAATATATAGACTTTTGTGCTAAACTGCCTTGCTTTAAACCTTTACTTCCTTAGCTGTGTGATCTTGGGCAAGTTACTTAATATCCCTGTAATTAGTGTCCTTATTTGTAAAATGGAGATGATATACCTATCCAATAAGGTTGTTATAAAGAATAAATGAATTAATAAAGTGCTTACAGATATATAAGCAAAGTGCTTAGGAATAATGTTTAGGATGTTATTAGTGCTATGTATTAGCTCTTTATTGTTTCTACCATCCAGTCTGACTAGTTCATTTCTCTGTATTTGCAGAATATTACTGGCTATTCCTCCTTGCTTATTATTATTATTTTTTGTATTAACTTTAGGGTCAGTTGGTTTGTCTAATTAGGATAGAATAGGTTATGGGTTAGTAGCAATAGCTCCTCCCCACCCTAGTTTTAGGGGATTAACACGTCAAAAGTTTGTCATTCACACTACCTGTTCAGTGAAGATCACTGTGTGTATTGGGAGAGGGGGGTCTTGGCAGAGGTGGGAGAGGGATTCTGCCTGTTTAGAGCTTCCCTGGTGACTCAGACAGTAAAGCATCTGCCTGCAATGCAGGAGACCTGGGTTTGATCCCTGGGTTGGGAAGATCCTCAGGAAAAGGAAATGGCAGCCCACTCCAGAACAGACCATGTGTCCCATGGATGGAGGAGCCTGATAGGCTACAGTCCATGGGGTCGCAAAGAGTTGGACACGACTGAGTGACTTCACTTTTGTCACCCAGAAACCCAGGCTGACAGTCTTACACCATCATTCTAGAATGCTGGCAATTGCATTGCAGAGGGAAGGAGAGATTGTTGAATCAAGTGCTAGTGGAAACTTTAAAAACCAGAAGAGGCATACATCATTTCTTATATTTCATTGACCAAAGCAAGTCGTTTGTCATCACATCATGCCATGGGGATGAGGAAGGTACAGTTCTGCTATGTGCCTGGGAAGATGGAGAGCAATAATTAACTACCTTAGTTTGCTCTGTTGGTTGCTAAGTATACGGTCATTCTTTGTGTTATATGCAACACACTTTTTGTTGTTTAGTCGCGAAGTCGTGTCTGACTCTTTTGCGACCCCATGGACTGTAGCCCGCCAAGCTCCTCTGTCTGTGGGATTTCCTAGGCAAGAATAAATGGCAACACACTAAGCCTTTCCTTTAGAGAAAAGACCCAAATTCTATCAAGTAACTATGCTGAGCTCAAAATCTTTAATCTCTGAGTCTGTCAGATTCAGGGGAGTTTCCTTTAGTCCAGACAGATATGAATAAAAGATGTTATCAGCTGGTCTGTTAGAAAAGCATCTTAGTATCTTCTCAGGCTCTTTGGTTGTGGGAATGGAGATGTAAAAAGAACTTCCACTTTCAACTCTATATATGTCTGTATTATTTGACAAAGTTTTTTACAGTTAGCAGATACTGTGTAAAGAGAAATATCTTAAAAACAACCTACCACAAAAGAATCCTCTTACATTCTATTTACATTAATTAAATAATGTTTAAGTGACACAGCCAGAGCTGGACTGTAATGTAAGACTTATTCGAGCCCACTGTACTTTCCAGTGTATCAAGCTGTCTCTCTTAATGCATGGACTTTGGTGTTAGAGCTTTTTAACAATAATATGAATGTAGTTTTTGTTGTTGTTGTTATTTGCAATGAATACAGAAAGGAAAAAAGTTTATGTTGAGGAGGATAATTTTGGGTAAGATGATAGTGAAGAATGATCTAAGACAGTTCCCTGTGTTATTTGTACACGTATAAAATGTTCATTTATTACAGAGATCTTGCTTCATCTTTAAACTAGAAAAGAGGGTGAAAAGCCATATATTTACTACTCATTTCCTTCATTTCTCTAAGGGGAAAGGAAAAAAATTAGTTTGTTTTTTTTTACTGTAAAAGTGGCATATTTCATTATAGAAAAGAAAGAACATGAACAAAAAGTAAAACAAACCCCAAACCCACCTTCCTGTTCTGGTGTGTATCCTTTTAAACTTTGTTTTCATAGTTTGTGTTGTTAACTAAAAAGTATATAAAACGTGTGTGTTTAGTCACTCAGTTGTTTCTGACTCTTTTGTGACCCCATGAACTGTAGTCCACCAGGCTTTTCTGTCCATGGGATTTCCCAGGCAAGAATATAGGAGTGGGTTGCCATTTCCTCTCCAGTGAATCTTCCCGACCTAGGGATAGAACCTGGGTTTCCTGCATTGGCAGGCAGATTCTGTACCACGGAGCCATCGGAAAACTGTATATAAAACATTCATGAAGTTTTTTTGTTAACTATTTTTTTTACTTTATATAGTTCAAAACTTGTAAATTTCTTTCTCTTTCTAGAACTTCTGTTTTATTTATCCTCATTACATTATTTAACTTTAATGCTTTTTTCTTAGATTTTTGTTATTCCTGTTTCTTTAGATAAGCTCTTCATTGAAGCCCTCTTCTGTATTCTTTGGAGCTCATATTAAGTATATTTAAGGCCAGGAAACATTAATGGGAGAGACTAGAGAAAAAAGCAGAAGGCATTTCAGCAACTATTTCGGGGTACTGATCAGGATAGAGATCAGTCACTAAATCACTTACAGTCCAGCGTTGCTTAATTTGCTGATATAAACCAAAACTAAGAAAGTGTAACTTTCTATATCTGTATTTAAAAACCTTTCCCCTTTTTAAGTTGAAGTAAGATATTCCTGTGGTCTTAATTTTACTTTGAATAGCAGATACTTAGTCTGAGGAACTGGCTCGAAAATAAAAATGTGGAGGAGGACAGCAAGGTTATGTTCTATTCCCTTTAAAATGTCATGAGTTGTTTAACTTCTTTCAAGAAGGAAGCGTGGGTTTACTGTCTAGTTTTTAGGTGATGATTTATAAAAGAATGGAGATGGCAATGGAGCACTTCTACAGGGTTAATAGCTAATTTGCAGCTAATTTATTACTGTACATAGCAGTGTGTAGAAATGTAATGGATCTGAGGCTTCCTTTTTTCTTTTCCTTTTTAAAGTATTACAGTTTACTGGGTCTGTTGCAGTATAAACAATCAACAATATCAAATTGCATCGAATAATTTTATCCCAATGTGCTAAGATTAATTTAACTGTCTTTAAGTCTTGAAAGGATTTTTTTCTCACAAATATTCTCCTTTAGGATAGATACAGAATTTAATCATAACGTAGTGTGTCTAGTATCTTGTGGCTTGTGAAAGAATTTTAAAAGTTGGGCATAGGTAGCTGATAAGTTATTAAAAAATATAAATCTCAGGAAAGGAAATTTTAGTTAAAATGATAGGAAATGGGGACACATTTTGGATAGAAAGCAGGGATCGCCAAAAACAAAACAGCAAAACATTGTTTCCAAAGAGAGCATCTAAGTGGTACAGAAAAAACTGAACATAGCCGACTTGAGATGATAATCCTTAGAACCCCCTGCTTACAAGGTTGGGCTTGACTGGCGTCTAGTAACTTGGATTTTGAGAGGGTTTATTTCCACCGTTCCCAGAACTGTGAAGAGTAGTTCACTGTCTAAACTGTTAGCACAAACAATGTGGTTTATGCTAAACACCTACTTTCCTTCTGGGAGTCCTGTGAAGTAGGTAGAGGGTGTCTACGTGACCAGTCCTAAGGAAAACCTTGGATACTGAACCTCTAAGGAGCTTATTACTTTGTGGACAATATTTTCACATATTGTTAAAACTCATGACTGGAGGAAGCGTGTGTCTTTTGTGACTCCCCTGGGAGAAGACTCTTGGAAACTTGTCCCTGGTTTCCTGCAGCCCTCACTCCATCTGACTTTTCCCTCTGTTGATTTAGCTCTGTATCCATTCACTTCAATAAATCATTACTATGAGCACAAGTGTGTGCTGAGTCATCCTAGTGAGTCATTGAACCTGGGAGTGATCTTGGGTACCACTGCCCACCCTCCAACACAGCAGCGGATCCGAGAAATTTAAACTGGATTGTACTGTGCTCATGGGAAAAGCTTCTACATGGAAGCGAGCAATAGTGTCTTTTTTGTTTGTTTGTTTGTTTTTCTATGTCTAAATAGGGCTTCCCCAGTGGCTCAGTGGTAAAGAATCCGCCTGCTAATGCAGGAGATGTGGATTTGATCCCTGGGTCAGGAGGATCCCCTGGGGAAGGAAATGGCAACCCACGCCAGTGTTCTTACCTGGAAAATCCCATGTACAGAGGAGCCTGTGGGGTCACAAAGAGTTCACACGACTGAGCAGCTGAGCACACATGTCTAGATAGGGTAGTAGATAGAATAAGTGAAATTAAAAGTAATTTGGGGGGCGGGAGGGGGGAGGTGGGGGTCAGGATTGGGAGTTCATGTACACTCGTGGCTGATCCATGTCCATGTGTAGCAAAACGAATACAGTATTGTAAAGCAAAACAAACTAAAAAAATAAAAATTAAAAAAAAATAAAAGTAATTTGGGGGTCTGCAGCAGAGGGGAAAAACTGTTAGTCTATGATTGAGAAACTTCTGTCCAAGGTTCTATTATTGTGAAAATGGATCTTGATGGCAGACTATCTGCTAAGGTTCTGTACCTCATAGAAATTTTATTCTAAAAGGAGAACTTAAAATGAGACAAGTATGATGCAATGCTCTGTGATATAAAAAGCACAGATTTTGGAGCTAGACAGATTTCAGTCGGAATTGTGGTTTATTAATTGTGTGAATTGTTTGAACTTGCTTATTTCCTCATTATAAAATGATGATAATACTGGCTGTGTGGGTGGCTTGATTGTTAAACAAGATAATGTATACAAATCTTCTACCACTATGTGTTGCACATAAATGACTTTAAAAATTGTTAGTCTTTCTGTTTTTCAAGATTTAGAGAGATTGGAGAAATTTAAAGGAGAGAAAGGAGAGAGTGAAGTGAAAGGTGAAGCTTGTTTTTCTCTTCTTATTGGTTTGATGGGAAATTGGGTAGGAAGGTTAGTGAGAAGAGAAGGATCATTAAATTTTAGAACATGGAATTTTAAATTTATCTTCAAAATCACCCAGGAACTTTTTATAGTTTAAAAACTAAGAATATTTTAAGTGCAAACTCAAGAAGGGATGAGAGGAGGCATAGCAACTCGAAGAATATTTTTCTGTATCTTTGTGGTGAGATTGTTATGAGTTAGTCGACACTCGAGTGTTAGCAAGTTTCAGTAACTGATTAAACACATTCAGTCTCTAATCTCTCATGATGAATACTCCCTGGTGATAATGGGACGGTTTTGACACTTTATAGGCATGATTTCCTGTTAGAATTTTTAGAACCAGTGTATAGAAATAATGGCATCTTAAAATAGAATTGTGTAATTCTGGTATATCTGTGTTTTTGTTCTTTTTATAACTTTATTTTGAAAGTTATGATTATAGAATAATTACAAGAAAAAATGAAGAACTCTTTTACTCTTTGCCCTGTTTCCCTTGTTGTTAATGTTTTCTGTTTTTTTAAAAATTATTTATTTTTGGATGTGCTGGATCTTCACTGCTGCCCAGGCCTCTCTCCAGTGTGGAGAGTGGGGGCTACTCTCCAGCTGTGGTACTTGGGCTTCTCATCGAGGTGATCTCTCTTACTGTGGAGCACGGGCTCCAGGGCACACAGGCTTCAGAGGTTACGACACATAGGTTCAGGAGCTGTGGCTCCAGGGCTCTAGAGCACAGGCTCATTAGTTGTGGCACACGGGCTTAGTTGCTCCATGCATGTGGGATCTTCCCGGATCAGGGCTTGAACCTGTGTCTTCTGCATTGGCAGGCAGATTCTTTACCACTGAGCCACCAGGGAAGTCCATCCCAGGTTGTTAATGTTATATCTCATTTGTTTTATTATATTGCCTCCTTCCTTTTCTGCCTTTTCCTCCTTTGCTTCCTCTGCTTAACTAGAAGTATGTATCAAAATCACCTATAGAATATTAAAAAGAAAAAAAATGTGTTCCTGCTAAACCAAGGAAAAACACCCTGCCTGGTAATTTGGATAGGCACATTAGATTAAGAATTAGTTCACTGTACTATGATAATGGGGGCTTCCCCGGTGACTCAGTGGTAAAGAATCCTGGCAGTGCAGGAGATGCAGGTTCAGTCCCTGGGTTAGGAAGATCCCCTGGAGCAGGAAATGGCAACCCACTCCAGTATTCTTACCTGGGGAATCCCATAGAGAGAGGAGCCTGGTCAGCTACAGTCCATGGGGTTGGAAAGAGTCAGACACATCTGAAGTGACTGAGGACAGCACAGCCATCGTAGTAGACGTGAGGTGCTAATTCATTGTGGTTTCAGTTTGCACTTACCTAGTGATTAATGATGTTGAGCATCTTTGCATGTGCTTATTGTTCATTTATATATCTTCTGAGGAGAAATGTCCATTCAAGTCTTTTGCCCAAAAATAAAGCAGATGTTTTTGTTGAATTGTTGGCCTTTTTAAAAAAATTTGATCACTTGTTTGTTTTTGGCCGCACTGGATCTTAGTTGCTGCGCGTGGGCTTTCTGTAGTTGGGCAGGTGGGGGCGACTCTTCATTGTGATGTGTGGAGTTTTCATTGCAGTGTCTTCTCTTGTTGCAGAGTGTAGGCTCAATAGTTGTGGTGCATGGGCTTAGTTGCTCCAAGGCATCTGGGATCTTCCCAGGCCAGGTATTGAACCTCTGTCCCCTGTGTTGACAGGTGGATTCTTAACCACTGGACCACCAGGGAAGTTTCTGTTGGTCTTTTTTTTTTTTTTTCTGTTGATCTTTTTTGAAATGTCTTTTGTTTCTTCATTTAGGATCATTACTCTCACTCACTGGAAAAGACCCTGATGCTGGGAAAGATTGAAGGCAAAAGGATAAGATGAGATGGTTAGATAGCATCACTGACAGAACCTCCTGAGTTCTTTGATCATCTTTATGATCATTACTCTGAACTCTTTCTCTGGTAGATTGTCCCTTAGTTCTTTGGGTTTTTCTCTTGTTCCTTTATCTGAAACATATTCCTCTGTTGCCTCATTTTGTCTAAATTGTTTTGTATTTTTATTTATGTAACGGGTTAGTTATTATATACATGTGTATGTAATAGGTGTGTAATAGGCTTGTAACCTGTGTGGTAGGTTTCTCGATCTTGGAAAGGTGACCCTCTGTGGGAGATGTCCTAAGCGTCCTAGCAGTGCACATCCCTAGCAGCGTCACCCAAGGACCAGGCACCAGCTGGTTTCAGGCTATTGTCTAGCTTGAGTTTATGGATTTGGTCTGCAGGCTGGTGAACTGTAGTTTTCTTGGCTGTAGTGTCTGCCCCCTGGTGAGCGACCTGGTCTGTGCAGGCTTCCTGGCAGGAGGGGCTGGTGCCTGCCCACTGGTGGCTGGAGTTGGGTCTTGGCCTTCTGGTGGGTAGGGCCATGTCGAGGGGTATGTCTCGAGGCAGTTGTGGGCTTAGGAAGTCTTAGGCAGCCTGTCTGATGATGGGTGAGACTGTGTGCCTGCCCAGTTTGTTTGGCCTGAGGTGTTCTAGCACTGGAACCTAAAGGCTGTTGGGTGGGGCCACGTCTTGGTGCCAAGGTGTCAGCCTCCAGGAGAGCTCACTCAGATGGCTTCTCCCTGGTATGTTTGCTACCAGTGTCTATGTCCCTAGGATGAGCCACAGCTGGCTCTCCTGCCTCTCTAGGGGACCCTCCAAGACCAGCAGGTAGGTCTGGTCCAGGCTCCTATCAATTTACTGCTTTTGCCCTTGGTTCCGGTGCATGAGATATTTTACGAGTGAAGTGTTAATTTGCTCTAATTCTGTGGAGCTCTTGGAGTCAAGCCCTGCTGGCCTTCAAAGCTGTATGCTCTGGGAGCTCCTTTTCCTGGTGCTGAACCCTTGGGATGAGCTGTCTGATACAGGACTCAGAATTCTCACTTCTGTGGGAGAACCTCTTTGTTCTCCAGCTTGTGGGTCCCCCACCCAGGGGTGGGAGGGTATGGGATTTAATTATATTGCAGGCCCATCCCTCCTACTTGTCTTGTTGTGGTTCCTTCTTTATGTCTTTAGTTGTAGAGGATCTTTTCTGGCAGGTTCCTGTTTTTGTCATTAATGGTTGTTCTGCAGTTGTGATTTTGGTGTGCTCTTGAAAAGAGATGAGCTTAGGGTCCTCCTACCCTGCCATCTTGGCTGCTTTCCTTTTTACGGTATCTTGAATTATATTTGTCGTATGTTGAAATCAAGCTGGAATCAAGATTGCTGGGAGAAATATCAATAACCTCAGATATGCAGATGACACCACCCTTATGGCAGAAAGTGAAGAGGACCTAAAAAGCCTCTTGTTGAAAGTGAAGGAGGAGAGTGAAAAAGTTGGCTTAAGCTCAACATTCAGAAAACGAAGATCATGGCATCTGGTCCCATCACTTCATGGGAAATAGATGGGGGAAACAGTGGAAACAGTGTGAGACTATTTTTTGCAGATGGTGACTGCAGCCATGAAATTAAAAGACTCTTACTCCTTGGAAGGAAAGTTATAACCAACTTAGCATATTAGCAACTTAGCATAGATAGCATATTGAAAAGCAGAGACATTACTTTGCCAACAAAGGTCCGTCTAGTCAAGGCTATGGTTTTTCCAGTGATTGTGTATGGATGTGAGAATTGGACTGTGAAGAAAGCTGACTGCTGAAGAATTGATGCTTTTGAACTGTGGTGTTGAAGAAGACTCTTGAGAGTCCCTTGGACTGCAAGGAGATCCAACCAGTCCATTCTGAAGGAGATCGGCCCTAGGATTTCTTTGGAAGGAATGATGCTAAAGCTGAAGCTCCAGTACTTTGGCCACCTCATGCGAAGAGTTGACTCATTGGAAAAGACTCTGATGCTGGGAGGGATTGGGGGCAGGAGGAAAAGGGGAGGACAGGGGACGAGATGGTTGGATGGCATCACCGACTCGATGGACATGAGTTTGAGTGAACTCCGGGAGTTGGTGATGGACAAGGAGGCCTGGCGTGCTGCAGTTCATGAGGTCGCAAAGAGTCGGACACGACTGAGCGACTGAACTGAACTGACTGATGCTGAAATGCCCCACGAACACTTCGGCTATATCAGGGGTTACTCCCATGAAGTCACTGCAGAATACTGCTGAACACAAAGCCTGAGGCTTCAGATACCCTGTTTGGCCATGGGCTTGGCAATCTCCTTCCAAGTAATTTTCCTAATAAACTTCCTTTGCATTAAATTGTATTATTAAAAAACTGTTAAAGGAGATTGATTTTGAATTTCTAAATTGATGCTCATTTTATGTAACAGTTCTTGGAGGAAACTATACTTGAAACAGTGGAAACTGTGTTTTATCAAGAAACAAATTTGATTCTGCCTTGCAGGGCCCCCATTGAATTCACATTATGAAATTTACAAAAAAGTTAAAAAGTTTGGTTTGACCATGGGAAAAAATACGCTTTTCAGGTAGAATTGTTAGTGAATTGTTATGATCAAATATGTAAAAATTCAATTTAATAACCAAAAAAAAACCTGTTCCTCACCAGTCCACTAGGGGATACTACAGTACTTAAGAAAATTGAGTTGCTGTGCTAGTTTGAAGATTCTCTCTTAATTAAATTATTACTTTCCTGTTTGCTTACAGTTAAAAAGAATACACTTTTTAGGACTGGTTTGGGTTATTAATTTGACAGTAATAATCATCTTTCGGAGAATTTGCAGCATTTCAGCTTTATTAAAGTGTAATTGACAAATGGAACTTGTGCATATTTAATTAAGGCATCAACTTGTATGTTTGCTATGTTTTAGTGTGTGTTCATGATACAACGTGCATGATGTTTTGATGTTTACATTGTGAAATAAGCTCTGCAGTCGAGCTAACAGGTCCAGCACCCCATGAGGTTATTTTCTTTCTTTTTTTTTTGTGGTGAGGACACTAAGGACCTACTGTCCCAGCGGATTTCAAGTATGCTGCTGCTGCTGCTGCTGCTAAGTCGCTTCAGTCGTGTCCGACTCTGTGCGACCCCATCGACAGCAGCCCATCAGGCTCCCTGTCCCTGGGATTCTCCAGGCAAGAATACTAGAGTGGGTTGCCGTTTCCTTCTCCAATGCATGAAAGTGAAAAGTCAAAATGAAGTCGCTCAGTCGTGTCCGACTCTTAGCGACCCCATGGACTGCAGCCCACCAGGCTCCTCCACCCATGGGATTCTCCAGACAGGAGTACTGGAGTGGGCTGCCATTGCCTTCTCCGATTTCAAGTATACAAAGGCATTTTTAACCCCAGTCCCTCTGCTGGACATTAGATCTCCAGAGTTAATCACCTTGCGTAACTGAAATGTTGTGCTCTCTGACCAGCATCTCCCTGTTCCCTCCACCTTGCCTGCACAACCACCGTTCTGCTCTCTGCTTCTGAGTCCGACTATTTTAGACTCCATGTATAATTGAGATTATGGAGTTTCCTGCATTTTTCCATGTATAATTGAGATTATGGGGTTTCCTGCAGTTTTTAATAGTGTGGAAATTCATAATGTGATTTGTCAGCTGCTTTTTCAGATAGTGTTGTCTTAGACTTCGAGCATTGGACATTAGATCTCCAGAGTTAATCACCTTGCGTAACTGAAATGTTGTGCTCTCTGACCAGCATCTCCCTGTTCCCTCCACCTTGCCTGCACAACCACCGTTCTGCTCTCTGCTTCTGAGTCCGACTATTTTAGACTCCATGTATAATTGAGATTATGGAGTTTCCTGCATTTTTCCATGTATAATTGAGATTATGGGGTTTCCTGCAGTTTTTAATAGTGTGGAAATTCATAATGTGATTTGTCAGCTGCTTTTTCAGATAGTGTTGTCTTAGACTTCGAGCATTTTAGAAAAACTGGTTATTTTTTCATCCTTAATACAGGAAAGTAATGGTTCTAATTTATTTTGTAAGTTGTGTTCTTCCTTGGAAGGTCAGAAAAGCTGATATGTGGTTTTAATTTGTTACAGTTTTCTCCATTATATCATTATAATAACATACATCTTAGCAAGTATAAAATACGACCTTAGTTGCGTAATGCAGAGGATAATTTATGCTACTGTTAAAGGAATTCAGCAGAGTTTAATATTACCTTGATTTTTTTTTAGTAATTTGAGGAGACTCGATGCAATTACTTATTGCCTTAAAGAAAAATGTATAAAAAGTTGAGTTCCATTTTTAAGTTAGCAAAGACTCAAGAAAATAATTTAGACTCTTTTGTGTTTATTAGGAAAAGGTTATCACACTTAGTATTTCAGAAAATACTTCAGTTAACCAAAAATTTATTGTTTTTTCTAAGCCATTTTTTGATTTTTGTGTGATGTGATTGTATGACTTTTCTACAAAGCATGAAATTCATTCCTATGTACCTTGAACATAGATTCTTTTTCTATAGTCTTTTTCAAAGAATTTTTTTTTTTTGATGTGGACTCTTTTAAAGTCTTTATTGGGTTTTTTACAGTATCGCTTCTGTTTTATGTTTTGCTTTTTTCGCCCTGGAGGCGGTGGCGTCTTAGTTCCCTGACTATGGATCGAACCTCCACCTCCTGCATTGGAAGGTGAAATCTTAACACCTGGACCACCAGTGAAGTCCCTGAACATAGATTCTTTAAAGTGACTTGTCAGATTTAACTCGTCAGTTCATCTGATTCATAAGTATAACATATGGGTGAAATCATGATAGCATGATTTGAAAATAGAAAGTCAGGCAATCTGGAATAAGAGCCTGTATATATATTTCTCCAATGAAATTGAAAGTGGTATAGGAATTACTGAGAATTTGTTTTAATGTGAGCTTGGGTGATAATTTGATAGGATATTATGATGATAACAGTATTGTATAAAAGGATTGCACTGTATTTTCTTTTATCTTTATACCCCTGGCAAAATGGGGAGAGAGCTAGAGAGTGTTGGGATAATCCAGCCTTTTAGTTATGCATCTGGTTAGGTTTCCCTGGTGGCTCAGTGGTAAAGAATCTGCCTGCCAGTGCAGGAGATATAAGAGACACAGGTTCGATCCCTGGGTTGGGAAGATTTCCAGGAGAAGGAAATGGTAACCCACTTCCGTATTCTTGCCTGGGAAATCCCATGGACAGAGGAGCCTTGTGGGCTGTAGTCCATGGAGTGGCAAAAGAGTCAGACATGACTTAGCAACTAAATAACAATACTGGAGCATATTTTGGAATATTCTTTGTTACTGCTGTCCTGGTGACAAAATTTCTGGTAACAGTGTCCTTGGCAAACAACCTCATAGTTACTTAGTAAAGATGTTACCACACTTGGTGGTTTGATGGCTCTTTTACCCTGTCTGAATGAACTAGTGAATGTAGTTAACAGTTTGCTAGTGATACTAGAGTAAGAGAATTAGTTAATATGATTCAAGAGTAAGGGAACATTTAAGAAGGAGCATAAAACTTCTTGTGCTCGGAGAAATTCCTGAAGAATCTTATTAAATTATCCTAGGAATGTCATACTTTTACCATTAGTATTGCACATCTTGAAAATACAGAATGAACTGGGAAGGTTAGTTATTCCAGCATTAATATATATATTTTTAGTTAATTTATTTTTTAATTGAAGGATAATTACTTTACAGAATGTTAATTTCTGCCAAACAAACATCAACATGAATCAGCCATAGGTATACATATGTCCCCTCCCTCTTGAACTTCCTTTCCATCTCCTTCTACCTTCCACTCCTCTAGGCTGTTAGCCAGCATTAGTATTATTATCAACTTTTTAAATGTTATTAAAATTAATAGAAAGTTAACATATTAATATAGTTCAAGATTGAAATGAATGCATTAATATAATAAATGAAAAGTTAACACACTAATGTAGTGTTAACACATTAATACAGTTCAAGACTTAAGAGATATACATTTAATCGTCCTGCATCTCTCTCTCTTCAGCCATCCAATTTTCTTCTCTAGAGGCAATCAATATTCCCAGTTTAAATATACTTTTAACATTTATTATTTAAAGGACTTCTTTGGCATGCATGAATAATTAAAGTCGATAGCATGGATTTTAGACTCAGATGTTTAAATTTTTCATTTACAGTTATCCCTCGGTATCTGCAGGGTTTTAGGACCCTCTGCAGATGACAAAATATGAGGAAGCTCAAGTTTCTTTTATAAAATGGTGTAGTATTTGCATATAACCTACACATGCCCTCTATATACTTTATTTTGTGATTAGTTATAATACCTAGTACATTGTAGCTGCTGTGTAGGTAGTTGTAAATACTGTGTCAATATTTTCACCCTAAAAGTCTTTGCTGCAGAGAGTTTTGCTGCAGTTTTACCACACAACAACTTGATCATAAAATAATTTTGCCTCAAATGATAAAATAGCAAAAAAAGAAAAGAGACATTAAAAAGGGCCTAATGAAATGTGAAAAATTGAAAACAAAAATTTAAAAGCAGTAATACTCTTATTATGAAATGTGAAAATAGAAAAATACTTGAATATTATGTGAAATGAGATAAGATTCATTGTTATAGTTGTATTCAGGTGTATTGGAAGAAAGCAATACTTCTTTCTCAAGTCAGTCATTAAGGATATAGGATATAATGTTGAATGTAAGTTCTTTACACTATAAAAAAGTTTGCTGTTAAGTCTCTTCAGGTCTCTCTGGAAGTAAAATGGATAAGGGAGATGGCTATTCCTTTACAATACATGTAACATAGAACTGGTAGTATTCGTCTGGACTACATCTAACCATTCCATCACATGTCCATCCTTATATTTTACCAGATCGTTTAAGCTAGATTAAGTGCCAAATACCAAAATTCTGTCTGCATCACATTCTTCACTATTAAATAACAAAAAATTTTCACCATTTTCAAGAAACTTAGGCTCATCAAGAATCACGTAACCGTTTCTTTTTGAGAGGATAGGAGTAACTTGAGTCGTCTTTTGTCTCCAACTTCTAATATCAAGTGATAAAATTGGTAAAGATGGTATTACAGAACAAGCTGTTGTGTCTAAATTAGCTGAATAATCAATAGTTAATGCTCTGGAAGACTGATGTGAATTATTAACTGCTTCTTTTGTATTTGCCATAGCTTGGTAAACTTTTGGTTTTGTTGGGTGGAAAGGATGACTGTGCCCACCAAAAGATTTGGAAGAACTGATAGGTTATCATTTTCTAGTGTAATAAATCCAGAACTGTTGATCAGTTATCTTTTAATGCAAAATGGCCTTATGGCCAATAGGTTGTTTGGCCAAACTGCTTGCCACAAAGTGTGTCGTGGTGAAAATACCTAGAACCTGTAAATACAGTGTAAACACTATGTAAATAGATGCTGGCATGTTGCAGATTCAAGTTTTACTTTTTTTGGAACTGTATGGTTGACCCTTTTCATTTGAAAAGACCCTGATGCTCTGAAAGATTGAAGGCAGAAGGAGACGGGGACAACAGAGGATGAGATGGTTAGATGGCATCACCGACTCGATGGACATGATTTTGAGGAAACTCTGGGAGTTGGCGATGGACAGGGAGGCCTGGCTTGCTGCAGTCCATGGGGTCGCAAAGAGTCGGACACGACTGAGCGACTGAACTTAACGATGGTTCACCTCTCCCCCCTAAATATCTCCATCCATGGTTGGCTGAATCTTGTCAATGTCTAACCCATGGATATGACTACAGTTAATATTTGCACTATCTTGGTACTGGTAATACGGCATCGAACAAGTGAAACTACCTGCCTTCTTGGAAACTATGTTGTAGTGAGTAGAGACAGCTCTAAATATTTATTTACTATATCATGAGTTCTGAGAAAAAAATAAAGCTGGGTAAAAGGACAGAGTGATAGGGGAGATGCAGGTTTGGATAGAGTGATCAGAGAAAGCATCTAGCAGTGTTGATACCAACCAGAATTCTTGGCCTTCCTCTATCAATAGAAATCAGCTAGAGAGGCCAGACCAGAGCCTTTGTTGAGGGCTCTGTTGCAGCAAGGGGGAATGAAAACACAAAAAGTTTCCTTGCTTGGTTACTCACTGGTGGTGGTGGTGGGGAGTGGTGGGACGGTGGCAAGAGTGTAGGGATTTGTCCAAGGATTGGGTCAGAGGGGTGACTTAGGTGTTTTGCCCACCCCTCTGGTGGTGTTGAGTGCAGGGGGGCATGCTTAGTCCCCTGCTTTTGCTCTCAACATCCTCTTTTAGCTCTTGGTTCTTGAGAAGTTGCAGTAGGGATTTGGGGCCTTTTTGCATCTTTTGTCCAGAGTTTGCCCCCCACTGGGCATGAGTGCAGTTATTGGTTTGTCCAGGTACAAGCATTGCAGCACTGCAGCAAAGGGTCCCAGGTCCCAGCCTGTCTAAAGATGACATTTCAGTGGAGAATTGAATGATCTGAAGGACTGTGACTTAGGACTTTCAGGAGAAGTATTCCAGAAAGAAGACCATCAGAGAGAAAATTCTGAAGGATATTTGTAAAGCAGAGGTTTTTGTCCATCAAGTATGGCAGAGGAGGCTAAACTGGCTAGAGAGGACTGGTGTTGGGGGAGAAAGCTAGGAGATACATAGAGGGAGAAGAGAGGTAAAAATTACGTGTAGGATGGGAATCTATTGTGGTAGGAGGGTTAGATTTAAAAGTTTCAGTCTGGGGACTTGCCTGGTAGTCCAGTGGCTAAGGCTCCATGCCCCATTGCAGGGGGCCCAGGTTTGATCCCTGATCAGGGAACTAGATCCCATATGCTGCAGCTAAGATCTGGCACAGTCAAATAAATAAAAATAAATAAATTTTTTTAAAGGTTCAATCTGTCTGCTCTGTGGAGAATAAACTCTTGGGGGCAGAGGTGAAAACAGAGACTAGTTATGAGTCCGAAATAGCCATAGAATATGTGGTAATGTGCTAGATACAGTGACCTTTATCAAATTTAGTTTGGTATCATTTCTCTCTAGGATTTGACTTCTAGGTTGAGTAATAGGGTAAGAAAAGAAAAGTGAATTCATAATGAATAGCTATTTTAAAATGGTAACTTTAGATACTATAGTTAAACTCTGTAATAATTTAAATTTGTTTGTATAGATCCCCAAGCATCACTTGCATCTAAAATATGGTAAGATTCCCCAAAGAACCTCCAATACCTTTTATAGTAATATTACAGTATATAGTAAGTTTTTTCTTAGGCCTTCCTAAAAAGGCTGTGTTGCAGAGTTTTGCCAAATATTGAGTGCTATTTTTTCCTCCAATTTGACTAGGTGACATTTTGAATTTGAAGCTGTTTTGGTTTCTTCAGCATGTATCAATATGCTGAAAAGTATTTAAAAGTCAAAATTCTTAGACTTTAAGCAAGTAGGTTGCTGGTGGTGAAAGTAAATGGAGTATAAAAATGTCAACTTGTAAAATTTAAACTTTCAAGTGACTGAGAAATATATCTCAATTTGTTGGCAAACCTGCCGTGTTTGATATTGTGGAAAGGAGTTGCATCTAAGGAGATCTGAGGATCTCAGAACACTTAATATCTAACTGAATGAATAAAGGCACTTTGAATCAGAAATGAAATCATGGATAAGGGAGATGTAAAGATCAGACATGGTAAAGATGTAGGAAATACAAAAGCAAAACAGACATTGTGAAGCCTACATAAATAGTTAATGTTGGAAGGAAAGAGGATAGAGTATGAGAGTTAAAGGGAAAGCCAGTATATTGAGAGTTTATGAAAACTTTTAAATAAGGAATTGCTGGATCTAGTCAAGTTTACGGATTATGTTGAAAGTGAGATGTGAGATAGATGGAGCTGCTGGGCTAGATAGCTGATGTTTGTCATGTGGAATCAAACTGAAATTTTGTTCTCACAGACTCCCCAGGTTCAGTTCCTGGCCAGGGAACAAAGCTCTCTCTTTGGGACAGCTCACTGTTGTCTCTCCGAATGATCTGTTTGTTTCCAAGGCAAACCATTCAGTATCACAGTAATCCAAGTCTATGCCACGACCAGTGAGGCTGAAGTTGAACGGTTCTATGAAGACCTATAAGACCTAGAACTAACACACAAAAAAGAGATCCTCTTCATTATAGGGGACTGGAATGCAAAAGTAGGAAGTCAAGAGCTACCTGGAGTAACAGGCAAATTTTACCTTGGAGTACAGAATGAAGCAGGTCAAAGGCTAACAGAGTTTTGCCAAGAGAACGCACTGGTCATAGCAAACACCCTCTTCCAGCAACACAGGAGAAGACTCTACACATGGACATCACCAGATGGTCAATACTGAAATCAGATTGATTATACTTTTTGTAGCCAAAGATGGAGAAGCTCTATACAGTCAGCAAAAACAAGACTGGGTGCTGACTGTGGCTCAAATCATGAACTCCTTATTGCCACATTCAAACTTAAATTGAAGAAAGTGGGGAAAACCGTTAGATCATTCAAGTATGACCTAAATCAAATCCCTTACGATTATACAGTGGAAGTGACAAATAGATTGAAGGGATTAGAGTGCCTGATGAACTATGGATGGAGGTTTGTGACCTTGTACAGGAGGTAAGGTTTTAGAAAAGGCAGAGGAACCAGAGATCAAATTGCCAACATCCACTGGATCATGGAAAAAGCAAAAGAGTTTCAGAAAAACATCTATTTCTGCTTTATTGACTATGTCAAAACCTTTGACTGTGTGGATCACAATAAACTGTGGAAAATTCTGAAAGAGATGGGAATACCAGACCACCTAACCTGCCTCTTGAGAAATGTGTATGCAGGTCAGGAAGCAACAGTTAGAACTGGACATGGAACAACAGACTGGTTCCAAATAGGAAAAGGAGTACGTCAAGGCTGTATATTGTCACCCTGCTTATTTAACTTCTATGCAGAGTACATCATGAGAAATGCTGGATTGAAAGAAACACAAGCTGGAATCAAGATGGCTGGGAGAAATATCAATAACCTCAGATATGCAGATGACACCACCATTATGGCAGAAAGTGAAGAGGAGCTAAAAAGCCTCTTGATGAAAGTGAAAGAGGAGAGTGAAAAAATTGGCTTAAAGCTCAACATTCAGAAAA
>SJXQ01003653.1:128897-185235 GCA_006408695.1 Aepyceros melampus | reverse complement strand
GAAATTCAAAAAAGCAAAACAGTTGTCTGAGGAGGCCTTACAAATAGCTGTGAAAAGAAGAGAAGCTGAAAGCAAAGGAGAAAAGGAAAGATATGTCCATTTGAATGTAGAGTTCCAAAGAATAACAAGGAGAGATAAGAAGGCCTCAGCGATCAATGCAAAGAAATAGAGGAAAACAATAGAATGGGAAAGACTAGAGATCTCTTCAAGAAAATTAGAGATACCAAGGGAACATCTCATGCAAAGATGGGCACAATAAAGGACAGAGGTGGTATAGACCTAATAGAAGCAGAAGATATTATGAAGAGGTGGCAAGAATACACAGAAGAACTATACAATAAAGATCTTCATGACCCATATAACCACGATAGTGTGATCAATCCTGTAGAGCCAGACATCCTGGAATGCAAAGCCAGGTGGACCTTCGGAAGCATCACTACAGCAAAGCTAGTGTAGGTGATGGAATTCCAGTTGAGTTATTTCGAATCCTAAAAGATGATGCTGTGAAAGTGCTGCACTCAATATGCCAGCAAATTTGGAAAACTCGGCAGTGGCCACAGGACTGGAAAAGGTCAGTTTTCATTCCAATCCCAAAGAAAGGCAATGCCAAAGAATGTTCAAACTACCACACAATTGCACTAATCTCACACTCTACCAAATAATTAGCTCAAAATTCTCCAAGCCAGGGTTCAACATTGTGTGAACTGTGAACTTCCATATATTCAAGCTGGATTTAGAAAAGGCAGAGGAACCAGAGATCAAATTCCCAACATGTGTTGGATCATCAAAAAAGCAAAAGAATTCCAGAAAAACATCTACTTTGCTTTATTGACCATTCCAAAGCCTTTGGCTGTGTGGATCACAACAAACTGGAAAATTCTGAGAGAGATGGGAATACCAGACCACCTGACCTGGCTCCTGAGAAACCTGTATGCAGGTCAGGAAGCAACAGTTAGAACTGGACATGGAAAACAGACTGGTTCCAAATCAGGAAAGGAGTTCATCCAGGCTGTGTATTGTCACCCTGCTTATTTAACTTCTATGCAGAGTACATCATGAGAAATGCTGGACTGGATGAAGCACAAGCTGAAATCAAGATTGCCAGGAGAAATATCAATAACCTCAGATATGCAGATGACACCACCCTTATAGCAGAAAGCAAAGAAGAAATAAAGAGCCTCTTGATGAAAGTGAGAGGAGCATGAAAATTTTGCTTAAAACTCAACATTCAGGAAACTAAGATTAGGGCATCCAGTCACATCACTTCATGGCAAATAGATGGGGAAACAATGGAAACAGTGACTGACTTTATTTTCTTGGGCTTGAAAATCACTGCAGATGGTGACTGCAGCCATGAAATTAAAAGATGCTTGCTCCTTGGAAGAAAAGCTCTGACCAACCTAGACAGCATATTAAAAAGCAGAGGCATTACTTTGTCAAGAAATGTCCATCTAGTCAAAGCTATGATTTTTCCAGTAGTCATGTATGGATGTGAGAGTTGGGCTATATAGAAAGCTGAGCACCGAAGAATTGATGCTTTTGAACTGTAGTGTTGGAGAAGACTCTTGAGGGTCCCTTGGACTGCAGGGAGATCCAACAGTCAGTCCTAAAGGAAATCAGTCCTGACTACATTGCAAGGACTGATGCTGAAGCTGAAGCTTCGATACTTTGGTTACTTGATGTGAAGAACTGACTCATTGGAAAAGACCCTGGGAGGATTGAAGGTGGGAGGAGAAGGGGAGAAGGGGATAACAGAGGATGAGATGATTGGATGGCATCACTGACTCAATGGGCATGAGTTTGAATAAGCTCTGGGAGTTGATGATGGACAGGGAATCTTGGTGTACTTGGGGTCCATGGGGTTGCAGAGAGTTGGACACGACTGAGGCAATTTAGCAGCAGCAAGCAGAGCGACTGAACTGACTGACAAACACTCAAAAAAAGATCTCTGAATGTGAGTTCCAGAACTGTTACATTACACATTATGTAGTTTAGCCTACAAAGACATTGATAAGTTTCTCTATTCTTAATTTCTAGTAATTTCCTCTCCTTGTATAGGATTCCTATAGTAACTTCATCTCCTTATATAGGATGCTTTATATAGGATTTCCTTTGAGAAACCCACACAAGCATTCTTGCCTGGAGAATCCCATGGACAGAGCAGCCTGGCTGGTTACAGTCCATGGGGTCGCAAAGAGTTGGATATGACTGAAGCGACTTAGCAGTATAGGATTCCTAAGACTTATAAAGTAGCTATTGAGAGTTTCAAGTTGATGTTTTAGAAGATAATTTCAGATTTTTTATAAGTACTTACAGAAGGAACTTGATCCAGAAAAGTAGTATATATTTTTAAGTTCTCACTTGTTATTATGAGTTTTTGTTTTTGACATAGTCTTTATCAACAGCTACTATCTTTCAGATAGTAAAAGGCTACCCTTAACTACAATTATGTAATGATTTATTTTTATTTCTACTTAAGTTAAAACAAAATAAGACATAGCTTCAGTTTGGTTCATGGTATTAATAAGGTTTGAGCTGAAAATAACCTTAGGGTGATCTCTTCCTTTGCCAGCCTTAATTTTGCAAATGGGGAAATGGAAATAGTAGATTTTCATATCTATGACCAAGAAAAGATTATACCTTAGGTCTTCTGATTTTTGATTCAGTGCTCTTCTGTAAGTTTTACTTCTGTTTGTTTTGCATTACAATTTTTGACTATTTCAATTGTACAGTAATAAAGACAGGAGTTATTTTTTGTTAAATTGCTGTTTTATGATTATCTTGAGTGGTTTGTGCATACATACAAAGGTGCTCTCTTTACATTGAGATGCTGACAGCCTTAATTATCTTCCTCCAAGTGGAAGTCAGTTGGACTTTCTAGGAATATAGTATCCAAACCTTTTAATCTAATTTCCAGCTTTATGGTTGTGTTTATTTTCTTACTTATTTTGATTTGAATTAAATTTTGCATTGCTAAATTTATTTAGAAGAGTTAAATTTGTAGTGTATAAGTAAAATTTTTTTTGTTAAAAGCTTAGAAGGCCTTACTAATTTTAATAAGAAGGATCAGTTTAGCTCTATAGGTGGATTTATGGCATATTTAGGAGATTCATTATTATTTTTTTGAGGTATAGATAACTGCAAGTAGATTCAATGGTTTGGCTCATAAGAATCATTGAAACACTTGATTTGACAAGTAGCTAAGGATGTTTTTAGTAGCATTTTAATGTGCTAATTGTTTAAAAATTAAATGGAGAATGTATCTTTATAATTTAAAAATTTAAATACCTTTATCCTTAAAATTTTCTTGATATTATTTAGCAAGCCAAATATAGATATGTGGAAACAAACTTTGTTAATTCCTAAGAAAATATTTTCCAAAACTTTGAGGTAATGAGGCTGTTAAAATATGCATAAATATTGAACCCTAAAACCGCCTGTTGGTATGTAAAATGGTATATCTAATGATTCAAGCCAAAGTGGAGGAAAAAAATGGAAGCTGGTTATAACTGAAATGTGCTCTTTGTGGAAGTGTTGTGAATGAAATTGCTTTCTTGAGCAATAGCCAACTATACTCAACATTGGTTATAAAATTAATGATTGGTAGGAAAAGTCACAACTATTAAGTGGAAAGGAATGATCGCCTCACTCCTTGAGCACCCACCACCCGAGTCTTGAGTGATGCGCAGTGTTTTCCTTGATTGTGAATTTTAACCAACAGCTGTATGTAATGGGCTTCCCAGCCGGCTCAGTGGTAAAGGATCTGCCCACAATGCAGGAGGCTCGGGTTTGATCCCTGGGCCCAAAAGATCCCCTGGAGAAGGAAATGGCAACCCACTCTACTATTCTTGACTGTGAAATCCCGTGGACAGGGGAGCCTGGCAGGCTACAGTCCATGAAGTTGCAGAAGAGTCGGAAATGAGTTGGTGACTAAACAACAGTAAATTCTATGTGATATAACTGTGTTCCTTGATTAGTTGTATCCAGTTTGAGTTTTGAAAACTGCTGTAGAAGAAACACCTGTGCCTATCACTTTACTTGAAATATTTTAACTGGAAAGTACACTACAACAATAAGTTGGAATTATTAGTAGATACAGTCACATATTGCTCTGTAGGTAGTTTCCAGTGAAAACAACACATAACAAATACGTAGTCAAAAAGTTTCTGAAACTAAAAAAAGGGTGGTTTGTTATACAGTAAATCAGTTTAATGGCAGAGTGGTTACATTTAGCATTAGTGGTATTATTAAATTAATATCAGTTTTAATGGTTTAAAAATATAGTCATTCTGTTACTTTCTTACTTTTGAAGCATCTTTCCTGGCCCTTACTTAAACATTTTGATGCATTTTGATGGAGTGGTTTTCTTATAGTAACGTATTTAAGAAGCTGACTTAAATGTAATTTATATCTTTTTTTGTTTGTAAGTTTTATCTTCTCAATTCTGAATGTAGTGTAGTGGGAACAGTGAGTTGGGCTCCAAAATCACTGTGGATGGTGATTGCAGCCATGAAATTAAAAAGACACTGATTCTTGAAAGGAAAGCTATGACAAACCTAGATAGCATATTAAAAAGCAGAGACATCACTTTGCCAACAAAGGTCCATTAATCAAAGCTATGGGTTTCCCAGCAGTCATGTACTGAGAGATGGACCATAAAGAAGGCTGAGGGCCAAAGAATTGACGCTTTTGAAATGTGGTGCTGGAGAAGACTCTTGAGAGTCCCTTGGACAGCAGGGAGATCAAACTAGTCAATCCTAAAGGAAATCAGTCCTGAATATTCATTGGAAGGACTGATGCTGAAGCTGAAACTCCAATACTTTGGTCACCTGATGGGAAGAGCCGACTCATTGGAAAAGACCCTGATGCTGGGAAGGATTGAAGGCAGGAGGAAAAGGGGGTGACAGAGAATGAGATAGTTGGATGGCATCACCGACTCAATGGACATGAGTTTGAGCAAACTCTGGGAGACAGTGAAGGACAGGGAAGCCTGGCATGCTGCAGTCCATGGGGTTGCAAAGAGTTGGACATGACTTAGGGAACAACAACTGGAAGGAAGAGTTAAGAAGGTAGAATCTGTATTCAGAAGTGGTTGCATAAAATTGAGATTGCTGAGAAGGGTGCATTACAGGGTGTGACTGAGGTAAGGTTACGTTTAGTTCTTTGATCTTCACAGCAGCCCTATGATGTGGATAGTGTAAGCATGTTATATAGATGAACAGACTGAAGTTCAGAGAGGCTGGACAATTTCCCCAAGGTCACAAAGCCAGTCAGTTGGCTACCTAGGACTTAGACTCTATTACTCTGACTCTCACTCAGTACTCTCTCCTCTACCATACTGTATCAATTTTCTGAAAGTTGGTGACTTGTTATTTTCTCTTTGAACGTAAATGGCAGTCTTGAGTGAAGATTTTTGAGAAATATACATAAAAAAATTATTTTCCTCTTCAGGAATCTTCAGAGACTAACTTAGGCATAAGGGTGATGTTAAAGGGGTTCATTGCTACTGTTACTGCCTAACTGATGTTATGGAGCACACACACATACATTAAACACTTAAATAAGACAGTTTTTGTTTAAACTGCCCTTTGTAAGGGGGTTTAAGGTGGGGTGGGGGACAGGACAAATAGGAATGTTCTGTTCTTTCAGCAGCATGCCTGGACAGACAGCTGTGCTGTTAGAATGTGTCTGCCCAAAGCCATGTGCATTCCTTATGGCGGCAGTTTGCACCATGGCAAGTCTCTAGGAAAGCATAGGGGGCTATTGGATGGAGTCCGTTTGCGAAATGATTCTCTTCTCTTTCGCAGTAAGACAGTAAATGTGGTATTTTTTTTCTTTGTGGTCTTACACATTTAGCTTTGTGGTGGGGTCCAGACTTTGAAGAGTTCTTAAACTTCGAAGGAAGAATGAGGGAATTAAGTGTAATATGAACTTATACATTTATACATTTTTGTAAAAATGTTTGCCAGAGTAGAAAAAATTGGGTGTCTAAATTGCAGATGTATTTTTTTCTCTTCTTTGGAAAGTTGTTTTAAATTGTGGCAAAATACAACGTAAAATCTATCATCTTATCAAATGTTTAATATGCTCTGGTTTTATTTTGTTAATGTGATATTCTTTTTAAAATGAATAGTTCTCTGTGGATGACTCTCTTTGGCCAGAGGGACTCCGCTTTCCTCTGTTACCACTCTTCTATCTGCTACTGTACGGAAACTTTTTACCCTATCAGAGTGGAGTCTGGTGGCAGAACAAGAGAAGAGGTAGACCTTTGTTAGCTCCTGATGTTCATATGGTATCTTTGAAACATGGATCATATCAGCTCCTTTTCCCCCGATGAAGCCTTCATGCCAGCTCTTCAGAGAGATTGTATAGGAGAGCCTGAATCAGAGTATATCGAAGTCTGATCTTGTCAATTCCTTAGCAGCTTTTTGCATTTTTTACCATCTTCAAGATGAGGTCTAAAGTCCTTAGCAGAGCTTCCAAGGCTTTCATAATCTCATGCCTGCGAGGTTTCATGCATGCTCTTTAGGCTTCAGCCATACTAAGATACATGTTGTTCTTTAAACATGGTCTATGCCTGGCAAGTAGTAGATAGTCTAAAAATACTTCTTGAAAGAATGGAAAAAAATACATGTATGTGTACATATGTACATATGCATGTATCTCAGTTGTACTTTTTTACATGCCAATGTGTAACTTTTATTCCAGGGCTGACTCGGCTTTCCTTTTAAGACTCGGGCTAAGAATCCTCTTTTGAGGCTTTCTCTGCTTTTGGCTATGCTAGCTAGCACTCTTGCACTGTGGTACCAAAATATTCAGGCCACATCTCTGTATATAGCCACTGGTTACTTTTTTATTTCTCCCACTAACATGTGAGATTCTTGAGGGCCAGGGATCATGTCTTATTTACCTTATTACTCCCTAGCTCTTTACTTAATCTTCACAGGTACTTTCTGTTACAGAAAGTGTTTAAGATAGCTGTTGCTCTTGTTTCCTAATATTTACATTTTGTAGCATTATATATTGAGTATTCCTGGCCTTTAAATTTGCCTTCCCAAAGTGAAAGGTGCTTTGACACTTGACTTGTGAAATAATCAGTATTCAGTGAGTATATATCTTAAGTCACAATTAGTATAATATGATTGCTTATTATGGGATGAGATGTTAGGAAGATTAGAATTGCAGACTTCATCTTCATGTGGAGGAATTTAACTGTTTAAATCATTTAACAAGACTATGTAAGTCTTACCCATCTAGATCAGAACATCTGAGTTTGTGAATTTTAAATTGTTGACTCATTAAGTTATTCCTAATTAATATGTAACTGTTTTAATGCATTTGTATTTCTTAATTTCCAACCTCTTTTTGTCAGTGTTGCTTTCCTTTCTATTCTTGATGTTAAAAGTTGTGTCATCTGGATATTCCTTAGAATTTAAGACTTAATGGGTGATACATCATTTGTTCTTTCAAGGAGGCTTTATTGGGGCTTCTCTGGTGGCTGAGTCTCTGTGCTTCCAATGCAGGGGGCCCAGGTTCATTCCCTGGCCAGGGAACTAGATCCCACATACTGCAGCTAAGACCCAGCACAGTCAAATAAAAATAATTTTTTAAAAAAGGCTTTATTTTAAAGGTTCTTCCTTTTTTAGAGTCCAGAATCTTAATCATTCTACCATAAAATTTGACTCTGTCCCTAAATTTAGTTGTGAAATCATTAGGTGAAACAATATTCAAGGAGACTATGAGCATACTAAAAATGTCTTGGCATTTTTGGCATGAATCTAGGTACCATAAATATTTATTATATAAATAGCACGAAGCCCCCAATTTATTTAGATTTATTTGGGTAATTAAAAGGGCTTCCCAGGTGGCGCTAGTGGTAAAGAACCCGCCTGGTGATGCAGGATGCATACAAGACATGGGTTCGATCCCTGGGTCAGGAAGATTCCCTGGAGGAGGGCATGGCAAACCACTCCACAGGAAGTGGAATTGCTGGGACATGTGATAGATCAATGTTAAGCTTATTGGAGAGCCACCAAAATGTTTTATTTGGAAGCTGACCATTTTATATCTCTTCCTGTAGTGTACTAGGATTCATTCTTAGGAGATAGTTCTACCTATAAGGCCTTGCTGTGCCATTCCTGCTGCTCTGCCATGTCCAACTCTTTGTGACCCCATGGGCTGTAGCCCACCAGACTCCTCTGTCCATGGGATTTTCCAGGCAGGAATACTGGAGTGGGTTGCCATTTCCTTCTCCAGGGGATTTTTCCTGACCCAGGGATTGAACCCATGTCTCTTGTGTCTCCTGCATTGGCAGGCATATTCTTTACCATTGCACCACCTGGGTATCCCATTTAACTAGTAATATATTACCTTGGATGAGTCTGTTAATTTCTGTTTGTATTTCAGTTCCTTCATCCTTGAAAATGGTGCTTGAGTTAGATAATCTTTAAAATTTCTCCTGGGGATTCTCAGATGGCTCAGCTGTAGAGAATCCACCTGCCGGTGTAGGAGACCCGGGTTCTATCTGGGTCTTAGATGCTTCTCACTGTATTGAGTATTTTATAAGTATTTTTTTATCACTGATAAGGAAGTAGGTTACTTTTAAGAATGTAGCATCATTTGCATGTAGATAATTATCTCTAGATGCCTAATAGAAGCTTGAAATAAAGGAGAGAAAGGCACCAAGGAAAACTGAACTGAAAACACACACAACTACATTTACACGTAACACTACAGTTACACCAGAGTGTATCACACACATAATGAGTAGGGAGGCCAGGAGTCTTGGATCCTGTGTGAGGGACATTGTATTAGAAGGCCATAACACTCTAATAGGCCATAATGAGTTAAGGTAAAGAAGTTTTAGGAGGAATTTTTCCCTTGGTTACTGATGATTGAACAGGGAGAACAGTCTGAGTAGCTCTTATTCGCTGATCAATAGCTCACTTTTAAAATGGTTATGTAACCTGTTAATATAGAGTTTACTCCAACTTTGCAGGAAAAGGGCTGTCTTGCATACTTAAGTATTTTACAAGTTGATTTTTAGTACCCATTTTCCAGGTAACCCCAGAAAAGCAAGATTTGTGAGAGAGGTAACAGTTTTAGTCTGTTCTTGCTTCCCCCAGTGAATTACAGAAGTAATTGCTTTCAATTAAATGAGTTAGAAATTCCCTGGTGGCTCAGTGGTTAGGAATCCATACTTGGATTGCTTAAGGCACAGGTTCGATCCCTGGTTGGGCAATTAAGATCTTCCAAGCTGCATGGCACAGCCAAAAAAAGGAAGAAAAATAAATGAATTAATTGCTGTTAAATCCAAAGTTCCTTATTTTCCTGTTTATTTGGGTTTCTGTGGATAAAGAAGGAAGCAGTGTTAACAGCTTATATTACCCTTCTGATAACGCGTTTAGTTCCAGGACAAGATACCCCCAAAGACTGTAGTTGGAAGGGGATAGTATGTCATGACTATTCTTGGAACTTGACCTGTTTCTGTGCTGCTGTGGCAGAAGCCAAAGGGTTGGGTTGGATCTCAGGGCATCTTTGAAATAATCAAGATGCTTAGTGTAGCAGCCCAGCCTGCAGCCACTTTTTATTTGTTTGTTTGTTTTCAAATCTCTCTAAATCCTTGTTCTTGATAGTAACATAAACCTGCACTTCACTGCTGCTGCTGCTGCTGCTTCTGCTAAGTCGCTTCAGACCGACTCTGTGCGACCCCATAGACGGCAGCCCACTAGTCCCTGCCTTTTCCCCAGGGTGTTTAGTTACAGATTTTTTTTTTCTTATTGCTATACTCACTCCTAAATTTGGTTCATCAAAATCTAGAGTTTTACTTTGAAAAAATGATCAACTACTTGTATTTTTTTTTTGAATAGGAAAATGTAGCAACATTAAAAATGAGCTGCTTTTAATAATAGCCTAATAAGGGTTTTGTGAATAGCACTTGGTTATCCAGATATTTGCCTTTATCTCCCAAAGTAACATATTCAGAATTTTAAGAACTCTATAATGCATATAGTTAAAAAGGAGCTATGATTGATTTTAGTCTGTTTCTTATAACCTCTTTTGATTGTGCAGACTGGTAAGAATTTTTCTAGCCTGTAATCTTTATTAATTTGATTCATCATTTCTTTCATCAGCTTTTTTGTTTTACTGGCTAGGGCATGAGCTCACATCTCATTTATTAGACTTACAGGAGAGCATGCCAGACAGTAGTAAAGCTTCCTAGGATGTTTGTCTGCTAGGAGATTAAAATTAAGAGCTAGATTCCTTAAGGACATCCATCTAGGGAGAGTACCTCCCCCCTCCCATCAAATAACTAATTTATTTCTTTTAGGTAGCTTCAGATTTGTCTGTTTTTATGTTCTAAGTAAGCCATCAGATATTCGCTAAGCTTTTACTACTGAAATATCCTTGGCTGTGGAAGTCTAGCCTTTACCAGCTCCAAGTGACTGGTAGTGGCTTTTCTTTTCTGAGGCTAGTTCGGAAACAGAAGGCTGATTTCAAGGAGTAAAGGGAATAGGGTAAAGAAGCTGGCTCAACATCTAGTATCAGTCTGGCCTAGCATTCTGTCCTCCTTTTTCTCTCTGGTTTTGGCATCCCTAACTTCCTGTTGTTGCTGTGGCCATGCATGTTTTCTGCTTTGCCTATTTGTGCCAAAACCCACAAACAGACAAATCCCCAAAGAACTCCCTATCCTTTATATTTTCTAAAAGTGCTCTAAGAAATTTCACAAGGAGTAGCCAAAGGGAAAGGCACTAAGAGAAGGTCGAGAGATAATCTCTCTTTTACTTCTCTGCCGTCCCTTTTTGCTTAGAGTCAATAGAAAAGTTGCGGGACATTAAAAAAAAATTGTAGAAGGTTATAAGACTCTATGTGAACTGAATAAAGTGTAATATTTATGTATATTTAAAAAATTTTCAAACTGATTCTCAGGTGTACATAAGCAGGGGATTTCAGAGGGGAATATCAAAGAAACAAACTATAGTACTTGATACAGAAATATCAATAACCTCATATATGCAGATGATACCATCCTAATGGCAGAAAGCAAAGAGGAACTAAAGAGCCTCTTGGTGCAGGTGAAAGAGGAGAGTGAAAAGCTGGTTTAAAATACAACATCCAGAAAGATCATGGCATCCGGTCCTATCACTTCATGGCAAATAGTTGGGGAAAAAATGGAAGCAGTGACAGACTGATTTTCTTGGGCTTCAGAATCACTGCAGATGGTGACTACAGGCTTGAAGTTAAAAGACAGTTGCTTCTTGGAAGGATGACTAATCTAGATAGCATATTAAAAAACAGAGACATCGCTTTGCCGACTAAGGTTCGTGTAGTCAAAGCTATAATTTTTTCAGTCATGTACTTCTGTGAGAGTTGGACCATAAAGAAGGCTGAGCACCAAAGAATAAATGCTTTTGAATTGTGCTGGAGAAGACTCTTGAGAGTCCCTTAGACAGCAAAGAAATCCAATCAGTCAATCCTAAAGGAAATCAGTCCTGAATATTCATTCGAAGGACTGATGCAGAAGCTGAAACTCCAGTACTTTGGCCACCTGATGCAAAGAACTGACTCATTGGAAAAGACCCTGATGCTGGGAAAGATTGAGGGCAGGAGGAGAAGGGGACAACAAAGGATGAGATGGTTGGATGGTATCACCAACTCAATGGACATGAGTTTGAGCAAGCTCTGGGAGATAGTGATACAGGGAAGCCTGTTGTGCTGCAGTCCATGGGGTTGCAAAGAGTCGGACATGACCGAGCGACTAAACAACAAAACTATAGCACTGGAAGGGTTTTGGGTGTCTGCAGGTAGTAGAGATGGGCTAAGTTGCTTATTCCTTCATCCAAGATGAGGAGGGTGGGAGTAGGGGAGTAGGTATGTTCCCAGGGCCTGCAGAGGAAAGGGGGGAAAAGTCAGAAACAGGGAGAGAACATGTTGGCAGTGAAGAGGTGCGTCACAGCTGTGTCTAAGGCATATACCTAGATCAGAATACAAAACAAAAGAAAAAGGGAATTTTTTCGTGTTTATTTGAAATTTGATGTGAATACACACGTGCACACACAGAGACGATTCCTAAGGGGAAACCTCAATAAAATTCCATTTTACTGATATATTTGAATCTTTTATCCCCTTGTAAATAACAGTATCATGCTTCAGGGTGTTTTTGAGTGTCATTGTAATTTATTCTTTTGAAAAACATTTGTCTTGCTTCTGTAAGTCAGTCACATATCCCGTTAGGTTCAAATGTCATTCTTTTTTTAATTAGTATCCAGATAAGACCTATTTATCTCAAGGATATTTTAAATAATTGATAGAACATATCATATCTAATGTAATTGCTTTGTATCTTTAATCTTCTCATGATCTATAGGTTCTCTGCCTTCATTCTTAATATTTTGTACAAAGGAAAAGGTTATTTCTAAAAAAGTCATTGAAGGCTTTTGTAGCTTTAAACTTTTTTATGTTACTCTGATTATATCAGCTGCTTTCTAAACTATGCGTCAAACTATTCCTCTATGGTTTTGAAAGAATGAGTGTGGAAATTTTTTAACTAAATATTTTATTTATAATTTATCATTTTTTAAAGTTATTTATAATTTTTAACACTAGTTGCTAAATGTCCAGATGGGGCTTGTTATATACTTATTTTACAGTGTAGAGTTCTCCATAATATTCTGGGTAGACATTTGTCTGACCCTTTTAACTTAGTATTTTTAGAAGAGATTTGCTTGCTTTTTGGCCAAAGTTAAAACAGAGCTAGTCCGTGTGTACTGAATATTTTTAATAGGGATAGGTGAATAGACTTTATGACATGATTTTAGTAACACCAGCAGTCTCTTTCTGTCTGCTAATTAATGGCTTAAATTCTTTGGGGGAATTTCTTTCATTTTTAACTGTGTAACCTATTAAGATGTAGATATCACTAGGGAGGTGGTGGGATTCAGTGCCATTATTTGTGCATTAGCATCTTAATAGAAGTTACTTATTATATGATCTTTAAATTCTAGTTTTTCTAGAGGGTTTGCCTGGGGGAGTGAAAAACTGAAAATGAAGCCATTCAGTCGTGTCCCGACTCTTTGAGATCCCGTGGACTACAGCCTACCAGGCTCCTCTGTCCATGGGATTCTCCAGGCAAGAGTACTGGAGTGGGTTGCCATTTCCTTCTCCAGGGGATCTTCCCTGACCCAGGGATTGAACCCTGGTCTCCTGTGTTGCAGGCACACACTTTAACCTCTGACCACCAGGGAAGCCTGGAGGAGTAAACACCCTTAAGTTGTTGTTTAGTGAAAATAAATGGAGGCCATTCTCTTCCCCTAATACCACTCTCCAATCAAACATAAAAGCACTGCAGTCCTTCAGATAGAAAGAAGCACAGTCTGTGTGCATTCATGTATGTGTGCATACAGAAATAGTACAAGTATGGTGAGGGGTTAAAGTCCTTGGGAAAGGAGGAGACATTCATAAGGGAAGTCAGGAGAGGGGTGTCAAGGACTACTTTATGACTTTGCTTAGAATGAGACCTGGTTAAGGAGTTAGCTTCTCTTGTATTACAGCATATCCTAACTTTTAATTCAGTCTTTGTTTGCTCTTTGATGCTGATAACATTATTTATTATTTTTAAGGTGAGTTGATTTGCTTTTTGCTTTGTCATGAATTGTTTTAAGCTTTTGCTCTATGATTACTTTTAGTGAGGAGAAAGGTATTTATGTGTGGTCTGTGTTGTGATTTCCCCCACTGGGGGGAAGTTTCTTAGCATCAATAAGGAACATTTGTGACCAAGAATCGTTAGTTGGGTGACTTTATTGTTCTTTTTTTGGGTACATAAAAACTCATTCCGTGAAGTTTGACAGAGTTCCTTATTGAATTTTATGTGCATTTCTTTGTATGTAGGTGTAGTACTATTAAGTACATGTACTTTATTTCCTAACAGTATAAAATTTACCTATTCTAACCAGATCTCTAGCTTAGATGTTAAGTTCCTTGAGCAGTCTTTCATCTTTGCATACTCCTTAGTATCTTGCCAATGGTAAAACCTGCTGTAAGTGGGTCCAAAATGTGTGTTATGAAGAGGTTAGTAGAATTACCAATGAGCTTCTACACACATTGCCAGTCAGCAGTTATATCACAATTATAGTCCCTTGAACAGAATAGTACAAAAATTTTAATGAATGAGGATCTCTGTATGTATTAATCAATGCTAATAGATTACTGAAGTTTCCACTTTCCACTTAATTCTTTGTTCTCAAATACAACTATGTTGGGATTTGTATTCTGTATTTTTTTTTTTAAGAGAGGTACTATTTAATGTTTGGTCTTAATAAAATAATCACCTTATTACCAGATTTTTCTATAGAGTTAGATAGAATGAAATCAGTGTTCTTAAGTAATTCAACAGGAACTACTTTATTTTCTATATTTGACTTTTCCCTGCTTATATTTTTCATAATTGTTTAAAGTCCCTTGGTTTTGGCTTTTGATCCTTCTCCTGAGATGCTTGGTGTTTTGAGAGACTGGTTGGATTCCATATGTGTGCAAAAGGGTTTATTCTCATTTGTATTATACTTTGATTTTCATCTGAAATCGCTGTTTTGTAGTGATGTTTATCTAAGTCTCAATTTTCTGAAAAATTAAGGCAAACAGAAAATAGGAAATTTCCTAACTCAGAGGTATTTTAATACTTAGTATAAGCAAGCAAACCTGTTTAAAGATAAGAATAGTTTCCAGATTAAGTTGATCTGTGTCATCCACTGTGACTATGTGGAAAAACTTGTCTCAACTGTAGTGAACCCTGAGTCAGTATATTAACCAACTCAGTTTTGACTGCTTGATTATTTGGTCCCCAGAGTAGTTTTTACCGTTACTTATTGGATATTTTTGGCATGGTTAATATTACTAAATGAACTAGAATTTGGCTGAAAATTTGAAGCCAAATTTTACTGGATGAATAAGTCACGCTAGTTAGTGTCATATAGCAGTGTTTTCTTAGTTTCCTAAAAGGACGTTTGGAGAATCTAGGTTAGAGAATGTAACTGTAAAGGAGTAGTATGAGGGAGATGTATGTATCTAATACAAACAGATGTTGGTCACATGAGTCTATACATGTATTAAATTAATAGAACTGTGCCCCAAAAGAAAGGAAAATAGATGTGTACTCTTTTGCACATGTTTTGGGTGACATCTAAAAAACCTTTTTCATCCCAAGTTTAAATAGTTGCTGATTATATGATTTTTGATGTGTTAGAAATAATGATTTTTAAAATGAAACTTACATTATTTAAAAAAAGTAAGAATCTAAATATCACAGTGATTTATCACTTACCATTACCATCGAACAGCTGAAAGGCGTTGGTTATTCTTGTTTTCTTTGGATTTGTGTTTCTGTCCTACTTCCCTCATTGAATTTTATCCTAATGTTGCATTTTATTGACCATCCAAAATCATATCATAGTTCTCTGCATCTAAGATAGGTATATAAATTGAAATTGAATGTCTTTTAGTTTCTCTGTGTTTAAAAAGTTGTATTCTTGATTTAGGATTCTTACCTGTTAGTACTTAAGTGTGTTAGTGGCTCAGTCATGTCCAACTCTTTGTGACCCCATGGACAGTAGCTTCTCAGACTCCTTTGTCCGTGGAATTTTCCAGGCAAGAATACTGGAGTGGGTTGCCATTCTCTTCTCCAGGGGATCTTCCTGACCCAGGAATCAAACCCAGGTCTCCTGCATTGCAGGCAGATTCTTTGCCACTGAACCGTGGGGGAAGCCTGTTAGTACATAATCAAAACAACATACATTTTTGATATTTAAAAGTAAGATTTTATTGGAAATACATTATATCAGCTATTGCTGCAAAAATACTGGGTAGCAAATAATCTGAAATTTTCAGTGGTTTAAAACAGCATTTCTTTTTCTCTCATAAGTCTCTGGGCTAGCTGGGCTTTGGTTGATCTCAGCTGAGGTTTCCTAGGTTCAGCTGGATTTGGCTCCAAACTCCGAGGTCTGCTCTGCATGTCTCAATCTTGTCGTGAGGATAGTGAAAACACCAGAGGGGTGAGAAGCACACGTGAAGACTGTTAAGGCTCTTAATTCACCGTTGGCATGCTGCCCACACGGTTGGGCCAAGAAAGTTGTATGACCAAGCCCAACCTCAGTGGGGCAGGGAAATATTCTTTCTCTATTCTAGTGGAAGAAAAGCTATGACAAACCTAGACAGCATATTTAAAAGCAGAGACATTACTTTGCCAACAAAGGTCTATATAGTCTAAGCTGTGGCTTTTCCAGTAGTCATGTATGGTTGTGAGAGTTGGCCATAAAGAAAGCTGAGTGCCGAAGAATTGATGCTTTTCAACTGTGGTATTGGAGAAGACTCTTGAGAGTCCTTTGGATTGCAAAGAGATCAAACCAGTCAATCCTAAAGGAAGTCACTTCTATTCATTGGAAGGACTGATGCTGAGGCTGAAACTCCAATACTTTGGCCACCTGATGTGAAGAGCTGACTCATTGGGAAAATCCTTGATGCTGGGAAAGATTGAAGGTGGGAGGAAAAGGGGACGACAGAGGGTGTGATGGTTGGATGGCATCACTGACTCAGTGGACATGAGTTTGAGCAAGCTCTGGGAGATGGTGGAGGACAGGTAAGCCTGGTGTGCTGCAGTCCATGGGGTAAAAAAGAGTCGGACATGACTCAGTGACTGAACAGCAACAACATTCTAGTGGTAGATAACTGCCCAGTCTTTGGGCCAAAGATTCGGATGTATATTTTTGTAACAGGGAGGAACTGAAAAATTGGGAATAATAGTCCAGCCTATTTTGTGCATTAAGCAAAGATAACGTTATTTATTAATTTTTGGCTGTGCTGGGTCTTTGTTGCTGCATGGGCTTTTCTCTAGTAGCGGAGAGTGGGGGCTACTCTAGTTGTGGCACGTGCCGTCTTCATCTTGGTGGCTTCTCTGGTTGCAGAGCATGGGCTCTGGAGTGCACAGGCTTCAGTAGTTGCAGTTCCCAGGCTGTAGAGCACAGGCTTAATAGTTGTGGCATACGGACATAGTTGCTCCATGGCATGTGGGATCCTCCCAAACCATTATCGAATCTGTGTCTCCTGCATTAGCAGGTGGATTCTTTTACACTGAGCCACCAGGGAAGCCCTATTTTGTGCATCTTTTAATAAGATACTTTCTCTCATGTCTGTGGATTTTATTTACTAGAATTTCTGAGATATCTAAATTGAGATCAGAACCTGTAGAAGTTAGCCAGGCAAAATCTGGGGAGAGGCAGTGGGCCACAGTATTAGGGGGTGAGGGAATAATATTTTACAAAATAAAAGAGGGTTGGGGAATTAGAGAGTTGGGTATGTCACAAGTGTAAGATGAGAGGCTGGCTATTTACCAAAAAGAGAATGGGTGGTAGAATAAGGCCCAGGTCCCCACAGAAGAACCTTTTATGCCATGTGAGGGAGATTAGACTTTAACTTGAAGGCAGTGTGGGGAAATCATTGGAAGGTTTTAAGCAGAGCAGTTATGTGATCAGATTTTCCTGTGCTCTAGAAGAAAAAAATCATCTTTGTCTATTTGTGCATTTTAGATAGATGTTAGACCATGGCAAAAGCCTAGGTGAAGAATGAAGGTGGCCTAAACTAAGGTTGTGGAATTAGAGCCTGAAAGAGATGATGTTGAGGCGCAGAGAGTTAAAGTATATGTAATTTGAATGTTAGAATAAGGGCAGTTTTTCAGTTAACATCAGTCCTTAGTCTTTAATTTTTAAAACGGTATGAATGCTAGCCTGCTTGCATGCATGCTAAGTTGCTTCAGTCATGTACGACTCTCTGTGATCCTATGGACTGTAGCCCGCCAGGCTCCTCTGACCATGGGATTCTCCAGGCATGAATACTGCAGTGGGTTGCCGTGCCCTCCTTATGGGGATCTTCCCATCCCAGGGATCAAGCCTGTGTCTCTTAAGTCTCTTGCATTGCAGGCAGGTTCTTCACCAGAAGTGCCACCTGGGAAGCCCAACAATGCATGTTAAAAAGGATTTTACTATTTACTACTTGTAAATTTTTTTGTTGTTCAGTCGCCAAGTCATGTCTGACTCTCTGACCCCATGAACTGCAGCATGCCAAGCTTCCCTGTCCTTCACTATCTCTCTTGAGTTTGCTCAAACTCATGTCCATTGAGTCGGTGATGCCATCCAACTATTTCATCCACTGTTGCCCCCTTCACCTCTGGCCCTCAATCTTTCCCAGCATCAGGGTTTTTCTAGTGAGTAAATAGTAAAGGATGTTTTTTTGAATTCCTTGGGAAAAAGAGTTAATAAATCAAAATGTCTTATTGAAGCTAGAGAAACACTATTTAGCTGTTGTTCAGTGACCTAGTGTATATTATCTGTTTCCTTGGTTTAACAGTTCCTTCCTCCATAATTCAGAATATTCAGAATACATATTTGTATTTGCTTCTCTGATCCCAGGGACAGGGGAGCCTGGTGGGCTGCCGTCTGTGGGGTTGCACAGAGTTGGACATGACTGAAGTGACTTAGCAGCAGCTGTTGGCTCAGTGGTTGAGAATCCACATGCCAATAAAGTAGACACAGGTTTGATCCCTCATCTGGGAAGACCCCACATGCCACAGAGCAGCTAAGCCCATGTGCTACAACTATTGAGCCAGTGCTCTGAAGCCTGGGAGCTGCAACTGCTGAAGCCTGCATGCCCTGGAGCCTGTGCTCAGCAGCGAGAAGCCCCTGCAGTGAGAAGCCCCTGCAGTGAGAAGCCCATGCACCGGAACTAGAGAGTAGCCCCCGCTTGCCGCAACTAGAGAAAAGCCTGTGCGGCAGCAAAGACCCAGCACAGCCAAAAAATAAATGAATGAAGTTATTTGTCTGGAAGAAAAATTCTTGAAATGGTTACTGCTATTAATGGCTTCTAATTGCCAACGAGATAAATCTGAAATTCTTGGTATGGCATTCAGTGTTCTCTGAGATTTGGTTCTTGCTTACCTTTCCTACTTGAGTTTTCTTAGCACTTCATTTGATGCATATATACCCTCCTCTGCACAAAGAACAAGTAGAAATCCTGGGGTCATACTAATTTTTTTTTCAGTTTCTGTCGTGTGATAATGCAGTTTGCTGTCGTTATTTTTAATGCCTTCATCCTCATTCACTCTACTTCAGATGGTTGATAGAAAAATGACTTGTATGTCTTTAAACTGGAGGTAATAGATGAGGCCCAGATTTCATTTTTCCAGTTTACAGATATATCTCAGGTACTTTTTATTGTGCTTGGTACAAAGTGGATATTTGATAAATATTTGAATAATTAATACATTGATGAATTAATATTGAGAGGCATTTTAGAATCTCCTGTGGATTGAATTATTTTGTTTATGGGGCATAGACATCATATACATTCCATGCAGAAATGTGTGTGTGTGTGTGTGTGTGAGTGTATGTAAGCAGTTGTTGCATGCTTCCTAGTCTCAGTGAAACAGCTGACTCCTTGGATTACAGAGGATTGTATTGTAGATCTTTAGGAATGATCTAGGTTTGTTTGTGAGTCCCTCCCTAGGAATGTTAGCTCTGAGCTTGCATTCAAGTCATTGTACCAGGTGTTAGTTACACTGACTTTGAGAATTCCATGAGGGAAAGAGGATTGGCACATTCCTTTCATCCCTCAGATGTTTCGTTATCTTCTGCTTACTTGGCAGTGACACATTTCTGTTAACATGCAAAGATCTTAGAATGCTGCATTCCACAGATTTGTGTGTTTAGGCAGGTTATTACTTTCCTCTAAACTTTTACCACAATTCTTAACAGAAAGGTATTAATTTATATCTAAAATAAGTGTGGAAATTTTAGATTCTCAACTTAAGATGCAAATTCTCATTTGTAGGTATTTCTAAAATTTAGTGTTCTGTGATATGGCGTGACTTGTTATTTTCATAACTGGTGTGAAAATGTATATGCTTCAGCTCCATTTTTTTCCTTTTTTCTCTTTATTTTTAAAATCATATAGTAAAGTTGGGTTTTTTTTGGTTTCTTTTACAGTTCTGTGATTTTAATCTCTGCAGATTTGTGTAATCCAATAATCAGAACAATTACATCATTTCAAAAAACTTCCTTGTGCAATCTCTCTGTAGTCACATCTTTCTTCCAGTCCTGTAACCCTGGCAACCACTGGTCTGTTCTCTATCATTATGCAGTTGACCTTTAAATATTAGGTTGGTGCAAACGTAATTCCAGGAAGACTGCAAGGTAATACTCAGAAAAACAATCTGAAATGGCAAATTTTGAAGGGATAGGCAGAGTTCCCACCATGTTTTTGAAATATAGTGCAGATTTGTGTAATCCAATAATCAGAACAATTACATCATTTCAAAAAACTTCCTTGTGCAATCTCTCTGTAGTCACATCTTTCTTCCAGTCCTGTAACCCTGGCAACCACTGGTCTGTTCTCTATCATTATGCAGTTGACCTTTAAATATTAGGTTGGTGCAAACGTAATTCCAGGAAGACTGCAAGGTAATACTCAGAAAAACAATCTGAAATGGCAAATTTTGAAGGGATAGGCAGAGTTCCCACCATGTTTTTGAATATAGATTATTTAAAGTGTTAATTCCTGATATATAGCAAAATGATTCTCTTTGTGTATGTATATATAAATATATATGTGTGTGTGTGTGTGTGTGTGTGTGTATGTATTCATATATATTTTCAGGTTCTTTTCCATAAGCCAGTTTGAGTTTATTCTTGTGGTATGAGGGAGTGTTCTGTCTTCATTGATTTACAGATGTCCGTTTAGCTTTCCCAACTCCACTTGCCAAAGAGACGATCTTTTCATCATTGTATATTTGTGCCTCTTTTGCTGAAGATTGATTTTAGGTTTGTGAATTTATTTCCAGGGTCTCTGTTAAGTTCCATTGATATATATGTCTATTTTTGTGCCAATATCATGCTGTTTTGACTATTGTAGCTTTGTAGTATTGTCTGAAGTCTGGGAGGGTTATGCCTCCAGCTTTGTTCTTTTTCCTCAGGATTACTTTGGCAATTTTGGGTCATTTGTAGTGCCATATAAATTTTAGTATTATTTGTCCTAGTTCTGTGAAAAATGGCATGGACAATTTGATAGGGATCACATTAAATCTATAGATTGCTTTGAATAGTATTGCCATTTTAACAGTATTCTTCCAGTCTCAGAGTATGGGATGCATTTCCATTTCTTGACTCTTCATTTTTTTTAATCTGTGTTTTATACAGCATATAAGTCTTTGGTCAGGTTGGTTCCTGGATACTTAATTTTTCTGATTTGATTGTAAAAGGGATTATGTTTTTAGTTTTTCTTTCTGATAATTTCATTGTTAATGTGAAGAAATACAGCCAATTTCTTGTATGTTAATCTTGTATTCTGCTACCTTGCTGAATTAGTTTATTAGTTCTTATAGTTTTTGTATGAAGTCTTTAGGGTTTCCTATATATAGTATGTCACCTGCATAAAATGACAATTTTACCTCTTACTTTCCAATTTGGATGCCTTTTATTTCTTTTTCTTGTCTGATTACCATGGCTAGGACTTCCAGTACTATGTCAAATAGAAGTGGTGAGAGTGGACATCCTTTCTTCTTCTAGATTTTAGTGGGAAGTCTAGCTTCTTTTTTAAACAGACTTATCTCTTAAACTCATAGGGAGAACATCAAGAAGTCATCTGAATCAGAAATCTCATTATAAACAGCTGTTGCTGATAATTTATGAAACAATCTGTTAGTGCATTTGAGTCGCTGTCTTGTATAGGACTACTCCTTCACTAGCAAGATGTGGTAAGATGTGATAATCTTTGTGTGCTCTGTTCCTGTTACAGCATCCATTACTTTATTTGTGAGAAGAAAAGAAGTTAGCAGAGACCCTCTCTGTGTATTGGAAAATTAATTGGTTTTGGACATCAAGTTCTAAGGATCACAGCTAAAGAGATTATCTGTCCTTAGAGTATGCATTTTAACCACATTAAACTGGATGAAACCAGTATTCATTGGAGCATCCAGTACAGTCTGATAGAAAAGGCAGAAACTTCATTGCTAAGATCTGAAAATAGGGCTTGGTATACGTTCCTTCTAATCAGCATTTTCATCTTCATCAACCAAATAACTAACTTCTTATGTAGCTTTTATTTTGTATCAGACACTGTTTTAACATCTTTACATGGAATAACATTTAATTCTTCTGCCACTTCTATTAAGAGTAGGTACTATCATGCTCTCCTTTTTGGATGTGGAAACCGAGGCATAGAAATGTTAGCTTGACGAAGGTCACACAGTAAGTGTAGAACTAGTATTCCAACACAGACAATCTGACTTGAGTCTGTACTCTTTACTATGCTCTCAGTCAGTTCATTCAGTTGTGTCCGACTCTTTGCGACCCCATGGACTGCAGCACACCAGGCTTTCCTGTCCATCACCAACTCCTGGAGCTTGCTCAAACTCGTGTCCATCAAGTTGGTGATGCCATACAACCATCTCATCCTCTGTTGTCCCCTTCTCCTACTGCTTTCAGTCTTTCCCAGCATCAAGGTTTTTTCCAATGAGTCAGTTCTTTGCATCAAGTGGCCAAAGTGTTGGAGCTTCAGCATGACCTTCCAATGAATGTCAGAACTTATTTCCTTAAGGATTGACTGGTTTGATCTTCTTGCAGTCCAAGGGCCTCTCAAGAGTCTTCTCCAACACCACAGTTCAAAAGCATCCATTCTTTGGCACTCAACTTTCTTTATGGTCCAGCTCTCACATTCATACATGACGATTGGAAAAACCGTAGCTTTGACTAGATGGACTTTTGTTGGTAAAGTAATGTCTTTGCTTTTTAATATGCTGCCTAGGTTGGTCATAGCTTTTCTTCCAAGGAGCAAGCGTCTTTTAATTTCATGGCTGCAGTCACCATCTGCAGTGATTTTGGAGCCCAATAAAATTAAGTCTGTCACTGTTTCCATTGTTTCCCCATCTATTTGCCGTGAAGTGATGGGACTGGATACCATAATCCTAGTTTTCTGAATGTTGAGCTTTAAGCCAACTTTCTCACTCTCTTTCACTTTTATCAAGAGGCTCTTCAGTTCCTCTTCTCTTTTGGCCATAACGGTGGTGTCATCTGCATATCTGAAGTTATTGATATTTATCCCAGCAATCTTGATTCTAGCTTGTGCTTCATCCAGCCTAGCATTTCTCATGATGTACTCTGCATATAAATTAAATGGTGACAATATTCAGCCTTGACATACTCCTTTTCTATTTGAAACCAGTCTGTTGTTCCATGTCCAGTTCTAACTATTCCTTCTTGTTGTTGCTGTAAATAGGGTGGCTTTATTTGTTTTCAGAGTTATTAATTGTTCAGTTTCCAGCTCATAAGTCCAGAGGTAGAATTTCAATCTCACTCCAAAAATGTCTCTTTGAGTATAGTCATACATTAAAATTTAAAAATGCATATAGTTTGCATTATGTGGTCTGTAGATGAGGAATAATAATGGTAATAGATGTAAGTGGTTGGCTTAGATAAGCAAGTATTCATCAACTATTAGATGTTAATTTTCTCCTGTTCTCTATTTTCTAAATTGCTCCTAAATGAGCAAAAAGTCCAGAATTTAGGTTTTGTTTCTGTGGATTTGGTATAACATTGCTTTTTTTAGCTTCTTACTTATTCTTCCTTGTCCTTTATTTCTTTTTTCACAGTCTGGCTCAGCATTTAGAAAATGTTGTGATATCTAATTTGTATTCTTCCTCAATCTATCCTATAAATGTTGTTCAATCGCTAAGTCATGTCTGACCCTTCGTGATCCTGTGGACTGTATGTAACCTGCAGGCTCCTCTATCCATTGGATTCTCCAGGTAAAAATACTGGAATGGGTTGCCATTTCCTTCTCCAGAGAATCTTTCCCATCCAGGGATCAAACCTGTGTCTCCTGCATTGACAGGTGAATTCTTCACTACTTGAACTACCAGGGAGGCCCATAAATGTTATTAGTGAGCACGATATTCTGTCATTCTACCATCAAGATAGAATTAGTGGAAATTTAGCAAAACTGATCAGGGAAATTGATATTAGTCATACTTTTGGGTTAATTTAAATACACAAAGCTACTACTCTTGACCTGGGCCTGATGTTCTGGTGAAGAAATGCTGCTAGCTCCTGCTTGGAAGAATTACATGCTTTTATCTTTTATAGTTTTACCTGTAAAGTATTCTTTTTCCTTCCTTTCTGCTCTTCCTCCCTTCTTTCCTTTTTCCGCCTCCTCTTTCTTCCCTTTTCGCTTACAGCTCTCACCTGATCTTTAAGCTTGTAACCTGGAAGGACCTTATTGGTAGTGGTGGTGGTAAAGCAGAGTTTTTTGCTACACCATGTTGTAAATTAAGCTAGTGATAGTTTGGGAAAAAAAAAAGTTTGAGTCACAGTAGACAGTCATGTAAAACATAGTATTTATGTAGTACTTATAGTACTGTGTATTTTCAGACAGATCTTCTAGTAAAAATAACTTTAATAGAGAGCTTTATTAACTAAGATTATCATTAAAAATTTTCAGTGATTTTGTAATTTTATTGATATCTTGTTTTAAGCTGGAAAGTTTAGCAATGAAATCATAGGGATTGAATTCTGAGTGTGTTTTTATAGATTATTTGAACAAATATGTATATATGTATTTATTTATAATATGAGTCCTAAACCAAAAGAACTTTGTAACTTGAAGTATGTTTTTTCCCTTCTTACCTCTAATCATTCATGCTTTAGGGAGAGTTCTATTGGTTTGGACAGCCAGTGCTGCTCAAATAAGGATAATGAATAAGGTCTTTGTTTCTTTTAGTTAAGGCCATTGGAAATATGAGTTCAGCCAGCAGGAAATAGCTTGCAGCCAGGACTCAAGTATAGGGAGTGTAGTATACACACACACACACACCCCTCTCTTCACAAACGTTGGAAAACTAGCTCCACCAGTCTGAAAGAGGAGAAGTCAGCTTTTTTGATTTTAACATCACATGAAAGGATAACATACCAAGTTATCTGCAGGGCAGTGACGTGTCCTAAAAGGTAAGGTTAGAGGATCTTTAGAGCTCGAAGAAATATTTCCTAATGATACCCACATATACAGTTCTTTTTGTTGTTTGAGATGTTTGTGAGATGAGCTGTACGTTAAGGGAAAATTTTTGTTCAACTCTTTCTTTCATATTTGAGGACAAATCAGAAGTAAAGACACCATCTGTTTTGGTCTAAATATAAGATTCTTCAAAGAAGAAATGAAAGTTCTTAGTTAACTAGAGAAAAGGTTATTCTTTTTAATGCGTTTTGAGTTCTGGCATGACTTATACAAATTTTTAAAACTCTTCTCTGAGTTATTGTGCCTTGACTGTGGAAAAATTTGTAATTGCTCTGCTGCTGGAAATAAATTCCAGAAATTTCCAGTTTCTTTTGTTGGAGTAGACTGGTTGGTGAGCACATGTATGTCATTCTGATTTGTCTCTTCGGTTTGACTTTAAATGTCATTCTATGTATAGATAGATGAATTGAGGTCATTCCACTTGCGGAGTCTGGCTGTCTTAAAATTCTTCTCCAGAAGGTAAGAAAAAAACATTTCTCAGTTGTACCACTCTCTATTGAGGCAGCCTCAAATAGTAAAAGGAGCATGGGCTTTGGAGTTATATAAGACCTACACTTTCGAATCCTGGCTTCACCAGTTACTTTGGAGCTTGAATGACACTTAGCATTTCTGAGCATTTGTACATTGGTGATAACAAAAACCTGTCCTTCAGGGCTATAGTTAATATAAATTGTAAAATATCAATGAAGATGTGTAAAAGTGCCTAATTTATAATGGGTGTTCCACAAATGGTAGCTGCTATTATAATCATACTATAGAGAGAGCTAGAATTGATTTGAGTTGTTTTAAATTTGCATGGAAAACATGCTGGTGGGAGTTTTGTGAATATTAATTAAAAATACTTGACTGCCTGCTATGTGCACAGTGCAGTTGTTAGTACAGAGAAACAGTGATCATATTGTTGAATGCAAACAGGTATCTGTTTAAAGAATCTTATCTGCAAATGGCTGGGTGACTGTTTCCCAAATGCAAATACCTTAATACTATCTCACAACAACTATACTTTCAAAAAAAAGGACAAATGATAAAGTGAGAAATATTGAGAAGGGGATGCTATTAGGGAGATATTAAGAGTTCTCTTAGAGACAACACAATCCCTGAGTTCTGCTTACATCACTCCTTTAAACTCTCTTGAAAGAATTCTGTTTCAAGAATGACATCTACATGTGGAACTATTTAAGCAAGGCAGATACACTTTCTGTTAATAGAAAGACTTTTGCCCTCAAGCCCATTGAAGAAATAGTTAGCTAGGACCAAACTGTAGATCATACCTCTGTAGTTACATGGAAAGACCATACCTTCTAATAAAAAATAGGAGAAAAACACAGTAGATAGAGAAAATGTGGCCCAATCAAAAATCTCTGAATATAATAAATTATAGCAAGTTTTTTGGGCAAGATTTGGCAATTTTTTGGACTCCAAAATCAACACAGGTGGTGACTGCAGCCATGAAATTAAAGGATCGTTGCTTCATGAAAGCAACATATTAAAAAGTATATTAAAAAGTAATTAAAAAGTACTTTAAGACAGAATATTAAAAAGTAGAGACATTACTTTGCTGACAAAGGTCCGTCTAGTCAAAGCTATGGTTTTTCCAGCGTCATGTCTGGATGTGAGAGTTAGACTATAGAGAAAGCTGAGTGTGGAAGAATTGATGATTTGAACTGTGGTGTTGGAGAAGACTCTTGAGAGTCCCTTGGACTGCAAGGAGATCAACCAGTCCATCCTAAAGGAAATCAGTCCTGAATATTCACTGGAAGAACTAATGGTGAAGCTGAAACTCCAATACTTTGGCCACCTGATGCAAAGAACTGACTCATTGGAAAAGACCCTGATGCTGGGAAAGATTGAAGGCAAGAGGAGAAGGGGATGACAGAGGATGAGATGGTTGGATGGCATCATCGACTGGATGGACCTGAGTTTGAGCAAACTCTGGGAGTTGGTGATGGACAGGGAAGCCTGGTGTGCTGCAGTCCATGGGATCGCAAAGAATCGGACATGACTGAGCAACTGAACTGATAGCAAATTCTTCATTTCCTTGAAGGTGAAGTTGATGGTTAAGATTTGAATTCTGTTTTGTGAGGAAAATGAAGATCTGTGAAGGGAGAGAGGAGACCTCAACATCTCTTTCACAGAGACCAATACATAATTAAGTATAACATTTAAAAATAAAACTTTGAATAAAAAAAATAAGACTTTGAAAACTTTGCTATTTGGTTTTAAGAACATATGATGGCTGTTTTTACTTTTGGGTAGTTGATGTTTTGCCCACAAAATGAGTAAAATGCTTTAAGATTGGATTATAACATGTTTCATTTTAAATTTTGTTCATCCTTGAAAATTGAAATTGTTTGCTTTATAAAGGTATAAAAACTGCTTACCTATTGATAAAGTTGCTTTGAATTTCATTCTAAAAAGCGTATCATGGGACTTTGCTGGTGGTCCAGTATGATAAGACTCCAGCCTTCCAATGCAGGGGGCCCAGGTTCAATCCCTGGTTAAGGGCTTGATCCCACATGCAACAGCTAGAGATCTGGCGTGAGTGAGTGAGTAAGTGAAGTCACTCAGTCGTGTCTGACTCTTTGTGACCTGGTGGACTGTATAGCCCACCAGGTTCCTCCTCCCTGGGATTCTCCAGGCAGGAATACTGGAGTGGGTTGCCATTTCCTTCTCCAGGGGATCTTCCCAACCCAGGGATCGAACCTGGGTCTCCCGCATTACAAGCAGATGCGTTAACCGCTGAGCTACTAGGGAAGCCCAAGAATAGTGGGATGAGTAGCCTATCCCTTTGCCAGAAGATTTTTCCAACTCAGGAATCAAACCGGGGTCTCCTGCATTGCAGGTGGATTCTTTACCAGCTGAGCTACCAAGGATTACTTACTGACCTAAAGAGAGTTAACCTTGTACAAGTTTAGGGGCTCATCAGTTGTTTGTTTTTATTCCTGTACCTTTAACTTCTTGTTAGTCATGCAAATCTTCCCGCTTGAGCTCAGCAGATTTATTCTTTCAATGAATTCATTTTCAAGGAAGGGACCACTCTACAGAGGAACTAAAATTTTAAATTATGGTGTCAAGTTCACTAAGCATTTTACATGCATTTAATCTCATTTAAGGATGCTGTAGAGTACTTGCCATTATTTTCCTGTTTTACAAATGAAATTTGTAAGATATTTAAATAACTTAATGAAGGACACCTCACTGTTTAACTGGCAGAGCGAAAGGTTTCTTAATACAGAGTCTGAAGTCTTGGGTTTAAAAAACAAAAAACTTGTTAACATTAGGGATTGTAGTCTTTTTGTAATCAGAGGCCAATATTTATTCCTAAAGACATGATGTCACAAAAGGAAAGGTAAAGTTGTGAGTGCTGAGAGTAAAGTAGCATAGTGTGAACTTGATGCTCTTTCTTCTTAGAGTACTGGGTTAGCTGCTCTGTTGGGAGGTTGAGGGTTATTAACAGGCACTGTATGGCCACTTGAGAGATCATCTAGGTTTTACATAGTGTTGTTTCTTTGTCTCAATAATAATGGAATTGAACATATTTTAAGGACTGCCATTAGATAAATATTAGTGAAAGTACCCCTGTCTTAAAAGGGGAAAAAGTGGAAGCAGTGAGATTTTATTTTCTTGGGCTCCAAAATCACTGGGGCGGTGCCATGAAATTAAAAAGATGCTTGTTCCTTGGAAGGCAAGCTATGACAAACCTAGACAGTGTGTTAAAAAGCAAGAGACCATCACTTTGCCAACAAAGGTCCGTCTAGTCAACGCTATCATTTTTCCAGTTGTCATGTATGGATGGATGTGAGAGTTGGATCATAAAGAAGGCTGAGCGCTGAAGAATTGATGTTTTTGAATTATGGTGCTGGAGAAGACTCTTGAGAGTCTCTTGGACAGCACAGAGATCAAGCCAGTCAGTTGTAAAGGAAATCGACCCTGAATATTCATTGGAAGGACTGATGCTGAAGCTCATTTAACCTACTTATTATATTTGAAATGAGTTACCTGTAGCTGGATCATATATCTATGTTTAGGCTGTTGTCATATAATGTAATTATTAATATGTGGATTTAGGTCTGCCATTTTTTTTTTTTTTCTATTTGTTCCTCTGTTTCCCTTTTCTTGCCCTCTTGGATTATTAACACTTTTTTTTTTAAGTTTTGCTTTTTTATCTATTGCATTTTTCGCTATATCTCTTTGCATAGGTTTTCTAGTGGTTGCTGTATGGGTTTCAGTATACATACTGAACTTTTCACACTCAGATTCTTCATTTTACCACCTCAAGTAAAATATGGAAACCTTACTGTTATACAGTTTTCTCTTCCCTCTTTGTTACAGTTGTTACATTTACATGCATTGAAAAGTCCCTGCAATGGTGTTAACATTTTTTTGCTTCTAACCGTCAAACATATTTTAAAGAGCTCAAGAAGAGAAGAGTAGTCTATATGCTATTTACTATTTTTGTTTCTCTTTCTTTATTCCTAATGAATAGTTTCCTTCTGGTATTTCCATTCTGTCTGAAGAGCTTCCTTTAACAGTTCTTTTAGAGGAGGTCTGCTGGTCACGAGTTCTTCCCTTCAACTGAGAAGTCTTTATTTCATCTTAATTTCTGAATATTTTCTGTGATTATGGAATTTGGGGATGACAGGTTTTTTTTCTTGGCACTTGAGACATGTTTTTTCATTTCTTTTTAGCCTTCAGGGTTTGAAATTCAAAGTTGTCAATATTCCAGTTCTTTTCTAAGTGTGATCCTGCAGTGAAATAGTGAAACTCCCTACCTTACCTCAGTCTCTTAATGGACTTTACTTCTGGCTTGCTGCTAAGTCGCTTTAGTCGTGTCCGACTCTGTGCGACCCCCATAGACGGCAGCCCACCAGGCTCCCCTGTCCCTGGGATTCTTCAGGCAAGAACACTGGAGTGGGTTGCCATTTCCTTCTCCAATGCATGAAAGTGAAAAGTGAAAGTGAAGCTGCCCAGTCATGCTGACTGTTAGCGACCCCATGGACTGCAACCTACCAGGCTCCTCTGTCCATGGGATTTTCCAGGCAAGAGTACTGGAGTGGGGTGCCATTGCCTTCTCCGTACTTCTGGCTTAGCACCTGATATATCCTGCCTAGTAGATACTTTGCACATCATATCCACTCAATAATTAACTGAATGAATGAAACATGATATAGATTAAAAGAGCCAATATTTTAATAATTTAAGTGTGGAAGTAGAGTGGGTAGGGTGTTATTGTTTGTTTATATATAGTTCTCAGATTTTCGATGAGTATATATTAGTTTTATGAAAACAATTTAGAACACATCATACCAATAAATTTGTTGCGTTTAGTCTTATTGGCTTTCATTTATCATTTTTTGGTGATTATTTTTTCATGTGCACTTTCATTTTATTCTCTAAAATGTTAAAGGTGGTATTAGATGGCTTAGGTCATTAAAAACAGCACAGAATGAGAGAAGTTTAAAAAAATATTTTTAGAGTGTCTCTTGTTAATTTTTATAGTTTTCTAACTTAGATGGCTGTCATCATTTAAATTCATTCTCCACAGAGCTGTTTGCATATCCTTTCAGTGCCCTTAATGACTTGATGAACCTTGCCTAATTTTTATTGTGGGAGTTGTGTAGGCTTTTTCCTTTTCCTTTTTTCTTTGAGCTGTGTGACTACAGACAAGCAATATTTAATGTAAGCTCTGAATGTCCTGTCATTGTAGCTAGTCTTTTCTTATCTACAATAGTAAATGGAAATTAATTATTATCTGAACAACAGTTGCTTTTGTAGAAAAGTGTTGAATTATTGAGAATTTTTTTAGGGGTCCCTTATTTAGTGCTGGATAGTGCAATTTAGAGGCGGTTGACATGCTTTACCAAAAAATATGTGTTGATTTGTATTTGTGTGCATAAGTTTATAACATAAATGGAGATGTCTGGTTGCTAATTAGGAATTGAACAACATAAACAGTACTGATTATTTTTTTCCCAACTTCACGAATGAACCACTTAATTGGCATTTTTTTCACGTTCATGATCCAGAATTTAAAAACTGACTGTTTATTCTCAGTTGTCCTCATTTAAGAGCGTGGCATTTGGCATGAAATATTATGCAGCTGTACATAGGACAAGAACTATTTCTATGTGCTACTGTGGCGTGATCTTACAGTTAAGTGAGAAGAACAGAGTGGAGAAAGAGTGTGAAATATCCTACTGTTTAAGAAGGGCGGGGATGTAAGCGTGTATCAATTTACATTGAAACAGTGTAAGAATAAAGCATAGACTGCAGCCATGAAATTAAAAGACGCTTACTCCTTGGAAGAAAAGTTATGACCAACCTAGATAGCATATTCAAAAGCAGAGACATTACTTTGCCAACAAAGGTCCATCTAGTCAAGGCTATGGTTTTTCCAGTGGTCAGGTATGGATGTGAGAGTTGGACTGTGAAGAAAGCTGAATGCCGAAGAATTGATGCTTTTGAAATGTGGTGTTGGAGAAGACTCTTGAGAGTCCCTTGGACTGCAAGGAGGTCCAACCAGTCCATTCTGAAGGAGATCAGCCCTGGAATTTCTTTGGAGGGAATGATGCTGAAGCTGAAACTCCAGTACTTTGGCCACCTCATGCGAAGAGTTGACTCATTGCAAAAGACTCTGATGCTGGGAGGGGTTGGGGGCAGGAGGAGAAGGGGACGACCGAGGATGAGATGGCTGGATGGCGTCACTCACCGATAGATGTGAGTCTGAGTGATCTCTGGGAGTTGGTGATGGACAGGGAGGCCTGGCGTGCTGCGATTCCTGGGGTTGCAAAGAATCAGACATGACTGAGCGACTAAACTGAAGGAAGGAGTGACTAGGATAGAGGGAAGGGTGCCTCATTCTGTAGATTCAACTTTGGAACCATGTAAATATTTTATGTAATGAAATAAAATACATAAAGCAGAACTGATAAATTGAAAATAAAATGAAGCAGATTAACTCATGTGGATATCCTTGTAACAGCAGTTCTCAAAATTTGATTGTGTTCAACAGATCCCTCTGTTGACATTTGCACTGATGGTGCCAAAGCACTATTGATAAAACTGCTTAGTCCTTAGTAGAAATCCAGGTAGTGACATTAAACTGTACCTCGCCATCATTGCATTGTCACCGCCACACTCTCACTAAGAATTTCCTTGATGAAGCAGTAAAAATGATTATGTTTATAAAAAATCTTGATTCTCGGCTACATGTCTTTTCAGTATCCTATGTGACAGAATGGCAAGCGTGCAGAAAGCACCTCTTTTGCTCACTGGATGCTATGGCTGTTCTTAGACCTGTGTCCAGGCATGCTGTGTTTCTAACTGAGCTGGCTGCTTTTTTCTGGGAACACTGTTTTCACTTAAAAGATTGAATGACAAACCATTCAGAATTGGGATTTGGTAGACATTTTCTTGAAAATGGATGAAATAAATTTGCTATTTCAAAGAAAACAGATAGGAATTGTTGGAAATGGTAGAGTTTGGGCTCTTAAACAAAAATTAGAATTTTATAAAATTAGTAACAACCATTGTGATTGTGAGAGCTTACCTGGTACTCAAAACTTTTGTGGTGAGATTGATGGTGATAGTAATGAACAGAATGTATCAAAGTTACATAATAGACTATATCAACATTTAGTGGATATATTTCCAGATGATCAATGCATGATGTTAAAAAATGCAGAGTACGCGATAGAGTTATTTCAAGTACAAGATAAAACAATAAATTTTGTTTGACAGATTATAAAAATTTTTTATCTATTTGGTTTCAAATTTCAGTATATAGTTAGTCTTTAAAGAACTACTATTTGTTGAGTTTTGGTGTAGTATCAGAGAAGAATATCCATCATCATCTGAAAGATTGTTAAAATATCTTTTCGTTTTATACCTCCGTATCTGTGCAGTTAGATTTTCATATACTTCAACATAAATAACATCACAGTGGATCAAATGCAGAATGAAGTTTCATCCATCTTGTTTTAGATGGATATTAAAGATATTTGCAAAAAATGACAGTGTTACTATTACCTCTTAATTCTTTTCAAGAGTAGTTATTTTTAATAAAATGTTAACATGAGTTTATTGTTATTTTGAAATTAATATTACAACTCAGTTTTAATTTCAAATATGGTAGATAATGGTAGATACAACCTACAACAGAGGTCTTTGGAGAGTCAATACTATTTTTTTTATAAGTTTTTAAGGAATATTTATTTATTTATAGCTGTGCTGGGTCTTTGCAGTGCACAAGCTCTTTGTTGCTGCTCATGGACTTTTCTCTAGTTGTGGCAAGCTCTCATGGACTTTTCTCTAGTGCGGCAAGCTCTCTAGTTGTGGTGCATGGGCTTCTCATTGTGATGGCTGCTTCTGTGGCAGAGCACAGGCCCTAGGGTATGCGAGCTTCAGTAATTGTGGCTCACAGGCTTAGTTGCTCCTCGACATGTGGGATCTTCCCGCCCCAGGCATCGAACCCATGGTCCTTCACTGGCAGGTGGCTTCTTGACCATTGTACCATAAGGAAAGTCAAACACTTGTTTTTTTACTTTAAAAACTTTAATTAGAAAATATACATAGCATAAAACTTACCTTTTATACTGTTTAAGGTATTCAGTTTAGTAGCCTTAAGTACATTCACAGTGTTACATAGCCACCCAAGTGCAGAGCTACATTTCCAGAGCTAGAATAGCTTCTACATATTTCATATAAGTGGCATTGTACAATATTTGTCCTTCTGTGTCTGACTTATTTCACTTGCATAATGTTTTCAAGGACCATCTATATTGTAGCATATATAAAAATTTTATTCCTTTTTATCATTGAATAGATTCCATTGTGTGTACAATATTTTGTTTATCCTCTGTACTCCTGATTACGATATAGGAGGATTAAAAAGTGTAACTATTCATTATTGATAATTTAAATAGATTTACTGATTAAATAGTAAATCATATGGTATAGAATATAGATATCTATAGAACATGAATTATGGAGCCTCTTTCCCTTTTATTTTTTGTAATTCAGGGAAGGAGAAATTCAACCTGGTATTTGAAATTCTGAGTCATTGATTTGAGGTAACCCATTAGTCATTTAACTCTTACTTTCCTCATTATGTAAACAGTACCTGCTTCATAAAAGGTTAATTTCTTTGAGGGCATAAGCTTTTTTTTTTAAAAAAAACTGTTAATTATTACACCAGAGTCACTTTCTTTAAGCTTGCATTATAACTTTTGTAATATCTTTATTGAAGGTTGTATCAGTTTTACTATCAATAATTTTACCCTGTTACTTTTGTTGACCTGGAACCTAGCACAGTGGCTGGTACATAACAGCTACTTAAATATTAGTATAACAACAGACATTCTATAATTATTTTTGTAGGTTATATCCCTAAAGTCATCCATCATTGGTACATTTTGCTAGTTTCATTCTTATAAGGCTCTTGAGTTTTATTTAACTTTGTTCCTATATATTAACAAAGATTAGGCTTTTACTTTCAAAACTTTTAAAGTTTTCAGTGCTGTCATGCCACATTTTTAACCTTTATTAAGCAATAGAGCCAAACTTTTACTGAAGGCTGTCATTTCCTGGCTTCTGTGTTTATGAATCAGATTGCAACTATTTCTTTAACGTTGGATTTGTGGTTTCTTGAACTACTTTAAGTGATGCAAAAGATGACTCTTGTTAGGCGTTTCCTTTCTTTTAAAAGTGTATTTGGTGTTTTATTGTAAACACGTTTTCTCCAAGGAAACTTCTGTACAGTCTCACTTCATCATCACTAGGAATGAAATCCCATCTACATGCACTGACGCCTGTGTATTTTATCATTTGTTACTCATGTGTGTTGGTTTTTACTTATTTAGTTTTTCAAAATGTTCCAGAGTTTTTGAAGTAACTCCATTCTGACTCAATGTTTTGCTGATTACTAGACATTTCCCTTTAGTTAACTCTCCACCCACACTGGACTTGTAAATGTTGCCCTGCCATTGGTCCCCTCTGGCCACAGAGTACATGAATAAGTGTCACATGCATGTGATATTGCTTGTTAGAGAGTAGGATTCCAAGACTTGCTCTGTACATAGAACGGTTAAACTTGTGTGCCTCTGGGCAGAGGAATGGTCTTTGGGACAGTTCTGCTTCCACCTAATTGTTATGGCAGAGATCAGGACACATCGCTTTGCTGTCTATGCAGTGAGGCCTCAGAAACGGCTCTCCCCAGCTTGACAGGTATGATAACAGGGATGATCATTTGGGGGAGGGTAGATAACCACAATAATCAAGCATGAAAGAGATTCCAAAAAATTTGTACTGCTATTGTTGTTAAAATCTTTATTCTTGGCCAGTGAAGCTTCATGTGTCTTTTCCCTGGTGGGGCCTTGGTAATGAAAGAAGAAATGAATAAACGAATAATGTGCAGTATTTTTTAGTTTTAAGATATGTGTGGCTTGATATTGAGAACAATTGAATGATTTATCCAACCACCCTACATAGCTTTTAAAAGCACTATTAAAAAGTATTAGCTTCCTTAGGGATTTGCCTGGTGGTTTAGTGATTAGACTCCATACTTACACTTCCATGGGCCCATCTGGGTTTAACTCCTATTTGGGAAACTAAGATCCTTCAAGCCACGTGGCATGGCAAAAAAAAAAAAAAAAAGTATTAGTTTTTAAGAATATGCAGTCAGACAGAGTAGAATTCTGGCAAGATAAGTGTTTATAAAAATGCCTGGAAATGCCTGCTAAACTGAAATTTTTTATTAATTTCTCCGATTAATAACTGACAAATTTCTACTTAAACTGAAAAATTTATTGAATGACTAATTGGTGAAAGTATTTTTAATAAAATTAAACATTAAATTTAGGAATTATCTGTGAATTTGAGTTTGAGTCTTGTTTAATCCTGATAATTTTCTGTACAAGCTACTCTTTCTAGTTTTACCTTATTTTTGTTGTATCCTACAGGCATATCAGTAGGAAAAAAATGACCTTTTCTTAATAGTCATAATATGTTTCTGCTAGGACCTATTTCTGGGTTCCATATTCCATAAGTAAAAATTAGAGTCTTCTGTTGCCTCATCGTGAGTCCATGATGTGCCTCCATAAAGGTGATTAATGAAGGATAACTCGCTATCCTTCAAATTCATTGTTCAAAAATAAAACAGTCCCAGCCTGCGCACTTGTATCTGGGCAGATGCAGTAGATCTGAATCATCCAGATTTGTCCGTCTTGAGCTGACAAGGAAAGGAGCATAGGCTGGATCTGCTGGATAACACCGTGGCACGCACTTTCTATAGGCCCCCTCCCCTTTTTGTCTTCATTCCTTAGCTTTTCCACCTCCAGTTAGCTCTTTAACTCCTTATGATTTAAAACATGTTCATTCTCAAGAAAATGGTAGAATGTTTCTTGTCTTTGGAAAATTTGCTCTTTTGTTTGGTGCTAGTGGGTAAGATGGTGTTTAAGTGGATATCCTGTGTAGGCAGATTGTACAGGAAACTGACCCTTAGTTCTATGAGAACAAAAGAGTGAGTGGGAAGAAAGAAGAAAGGAAGGAAATAAGATCTTTTGACTTGACCAAAAAGACTGTAAAAACCAGAGATGGCAAGAAGGGGATTGGAGAATAAAAAGGATTGTTTTCCAAGTTGTGTTTCTTTTTGTACTTTGGCCTCTGAAATGATTGTCTTCCTGTATTTATTATTTTGTATATTTGAGAAATGTACAGTATTGTTTGGCATGTGTATATGTTTTAAGTTTTCATAAAATTGTGCTGAAGGTCTCATTCTCTTTTCTTCTTTGTCACTTAACCTGGTTTTAAGAGGCTGACTTCCTTTAAAAACCCTCCTTTCAGTTTGATGGAGTTCCTCTCCAGGACAGATGAATCACATGTCATAGACATATCCTTGCATTTTGACAGTCTGTCATTCTGCTGTCATCAGTGCAAAATCCAGTTTAACTGTGCTCATCTAATTTAAATGCTTTCTTTTCTCTGAAACGTTTTCTGACTGCAGAGTTTTGTCTTCTGTCCTCTCAGTGTATACTCTGTAAGTATAGCAGAATGTGTGATTCATTTATTCAATAAATTGTTTTTGAGAGCCTCTCATATGCAGTAACTGTTCTGGGTGCTTGGAATTTATCAGTGTACAAAGCAGATAAAAAATACCTGTCCCCATAAAACTAATATTCTAATGGGGTGGGATAATAGCTCACATGAATAGCCACCAGGGAAGCCCATATATATGATGATAGACAAGTAAATTGCATTTTGGGAAGTGATAAGATCAATGGAGAGAAATTAGTAAAGGAGACATAGGGGCTGTGGAAGTGTTGTCAGGAACAGATGCATTTTAAAGTAGGATGGTTAGAGAATGCCATACCAAGAGGGGAACGTTTGAGTGAAGGGTCCTGTCGGCAGCTTAGGGTCGGTGGCTTAGGGGTCGTGTCGGCGGCTTAGGAAAGGATGTTTTGGACAGGTGGAAAAGCCAGTGCAAAGGTCCTGAGGTGGGAGTGTGCCTGCCTTGTTCAAGTGACAGCAGGGAGGCCAGTAGTCAGAATGAAGTAAAGTAGGGAAAAAAGAGTAGGAAGATGAATTGGCCATAGGCCCTAGTAAGACTTCAGCTTTTTATTCTAAGATAGGGAGCCGTCAAAAGAGTTTCAGGTTTGGCCATCCTAGTTTATTTCAGTGTATAATACAGCTGTTCCTATTCACTATGATTATGTGCTTAAACAAGAAGCAAAGTACCTGTTTCAGATTATCTTTTCAGGACATTTGGACATACCTTCAGGTTTGTTGTAACTTTCTTAATGTAAAATGATTTAATTAGCTGTGAAAATTAAAAAACATTCTTTTTAGAGGAAGAAGGAATGTGAAGAAGTGAAATAAACTGTTAGGAAAGCATCTGACCTACAAGAGGAATTTCTGTCTGTAGGATATAGACAGCTATGAAGCCATTTAAAAAACACTGGTTAATGCTATTTTAAAAGACACCTCATTGTTTCCTGTCACTTATATTTTATGAAACTTAGTTATTCATTCAGTCAAAATTACTGAACACATATGTGACTTTTGCTAGAAAAAAAGATAAAGTTCTTATGCCAAGAAGCACATTGTAAAGTTGGGGAAATCAACATAAATTGAGGATAAAAATAAGAGGTATTACTGTAGCAAGTATAATGTATGTGAGGTTTCCAAGGGGAGGTTACATTGAAGTTGAGTGTTTTTAAAATGAATAGAAGTCAACCTGTCAAAAAAAAAAAGAAAAGAGGGATGAGTTCACATTCTGGGAAGATAGGACTATGTGAACAAAGGCAGAAAGGTAGGAAGCATCACGGTGTTTGTTCAAATTTAAAATTCAAGGCGTGGAATGGGAGAGAAGGGAAGCTGGAGAAGTATTAATAGGTGGAGATCTGATTATAAGAGACCTTGAAGGCTTTGTTAAAAGAGATTTTTAGCTTGATGGTGAACTATTGAAGTGTCTCAAGAAGAGTGACATGGTCAAATTTTTGTCTTAAATAGATCACTTTGCCAGCTGTTTGGAGGATGGATTTGAGGGAGACAAGACTGGAGGCAGTAGTCCAGGTGAGAGATTTTGGGAATCTGAACTAAGACATTGGCAGTACAGGTGGAAAGGAGGGAGTAGATTGGAACAAAAAACCACAGATTCAAGGGTTTTTCTTCTTCATGTATGATAAAACCAAGTTTAAATAAAAAATGAGCGAAAGAGGGAGGCATACTAGAAAAGAATTGTTATACAACAGAGGCAGTTGCATAGTGGCAGAGTGCCACTGAAACCCATTTTTAGTGACTAAGAAAATTGCTACTGAAAGAACAGTGTGTTTTTGGTATGATTATCCTGAACTGTGAGAAGCAGGTATCTTTAACTAACATGGTATAAGGATCACCTATTTATTTAGTGTCACTAAATTTAGGAACCACAAAGCCTTGAAGAAGAAACCAGGTCTTTCAAGGCTTCGACCATTACAGGTGATAGAAGCTCAATAAATCATGTCCATTGCTGGCAGTGTTTTCTAGAGTCCTAATTAAGTTACAGTATTTTATTAAAAATGTATGAAAAGAAAATAAGGAAAAATTGTTTTTTTATTAAAACAATTAACAGTGGAAAGCTGTTACATTATAGACTGTACATGGTAGTACAAAGGTATTTTGGGATGCCAAGAATATTTTGTATTAAACCAAAATACTTTTCTGTTTAGTAGATAATTTTAGGATTTTTTTTCTAAAAGCACTATTTCTATAATTTTCTATATGTAAATGGAGGGCCTGGATTAATACAATCTATACATATTTCTTAAAATCCCTGTTATCTTTTCTGAAATTTGTTTTATATGAAGATAGTAAGGGAAGAAAGGTACTTTGGAAGGACTTCACTTATAAAACATAACTATTCCTTCTTAAAACCACCATCATCTAGACAAAATATCTTGCATGTTTTATAAAATGAACTGGCATTTCTTTTTGAGGTTTTGTTGTTTTTTCTTTCATTTTGAGGAAACTATGTTTCCTATTCATTTACCTCTGATTTTGATTCATGCATAAACATCACAGCTAAATGCTCATTTTGTGTTCTTTTCTCTGTCTTAATTGTGTTTTCAACAAGTAGATTTCTCTCCTGCTTAGGAGGCATGCCATCTGCTCTTTCTTCCTGACTCCACAACCACGTGCACAGTTTTGTTCCTTGCTGGAGGCATCAATATAATGCCAACAGCTAAAATACTGTCTATGTACTGAATTCAAATGACTTTCCAACTGTTGGACTTAGTGTAAACTCCTTTCTCTTTGTCTTTCAGAAGCCTTGCACCGCCCCTACGGTTGTGATGTTGAACCCCAGGCCCTGAATGAAGCCATCAGGTGGAGCTCCAAGGAGAACCTGCTCGAGCCACCGAGAGTGACCCTAATCTCTTTGTTGCACTTTATGATTTTGTAGCAAGTGGTGATAACACACTCAGCATCACTAAAGGTGAGCTTCTATGTAACGTCCTCTCACTTTTCAGTTTTTATTAGTGATTAAGAAATAATGGGATCTATGCTGGATTAATGCTCTGCCTCTGACTGGAATTAGGTAGGTAATTTGGGCCCAGATACCTCTGGTTCATTCTCTTTTTAAAACCTTTATAGGGGATAATGCCACCTTATCTACTTTCTAGGGTTTTCATTAAGGCTAAAATGAGACACAATACATTAGAAAAAAAACACCGCACAATATATACATAAACTCGACTCCCCAAAATTCTGTTCTGTAGGTAACATGCCAGCCTCTGTCTGCCAAAGGTGAGGTTTACCGTACACCTCTCTGCGCAGGGGACTGTGGCTCCCTAAGAGGAGGCAGGTTTCCAGGCCCCAGTGCTACTCTTTAAGTGTCGTTCCTGGGCTGACTTCCTGTGAGAACCATTCATTACCAGTCTACGCTGAGATTAAGAACTTGTGCTCAAAATGTAAAACAGCTACATTGCTAAGTCCACTTATTATTTAGTTCAGCTGACATTTCTTTTTTTCTAACAAGACTGAAGAAAGTGGTCCAGTGATTCACACTCTGGCACAAGCATCTTGCCTTGCTGTGGACCTGCTTTGGTCAGCACTGGCCTAGACAACTTATCTCTCATTTGTGTTTATATGCGTTAGTGAAAGGATGAGCAGGAAGGGTTTCTATTGCGATAACACTCAGAGCAGAGTAGTAGTACTCTTTTGAGTAGTAAATTCTTAACAAAGAGAACACCGAGAACATAATCGTGTAAAAACCATCCATTATTGGTTTTCTGAACGAGGATAGAAAATGTGGAATTTTTATGAGAAAGAAATAGGAGTGTGGGGCATTGTCATTGTACACATGAGTTGGATTGCTAATCTGCTTATATTTTTCTTGTCTTTTGAATTTATGAAAGCTTTCTACTAGGAGAAATAAGATTCTGGATAATTTTTAGCTATGTGAAAGTGTAAATTAAATGATTCTTTGTCAAACAATACTTCTCTTATTTGTAAGGTTTCAAATGAGATAGTAAATGAGAGTGGATCACCAGATCAAGAAGACAGGTCTCCACTCAAGGAATGTTACCCTGAAATAAAATATTTTTATACATCAATTTTTAAAATCCAGCCAGATTCATCAAAAGCAGAAATCCTTAAAACTGAGTTTCTAGGGTATGTGTATGTCCCAGAGTGGGGATGATGGTATGTATACATGCATTTGATGGTACTTGTTTGTGTGTGGAACTGTGTTTTATGATGGGAGGAAAATTTTACACAATTTTAGGATACAGGACTTGAGAAATATTTTATACTTTGTGTGGTAGGTAGTCTCTTTGGGCTACAACACAGTCTATTACTTTAAGGTGCTTCAGTGGGAAAGTTGGTGAAGGTGACTCAGAACATTCTTTCCTAGATACAATATTCATGTCAGTATTTTCCAAGATTGCTCAGTCACCAGGACTACATTGATAAAGCCTTTTGATTCATCAGTTATCAGTTATGGCAACTACTAGTGTACATCTCAAAAAGTGGGATTTCGTTTATTTTATAATCAACAGTGATTTCTTTTAAGGGCTTCCCTGGTGGCTCAGCTGATAAAGATTCTGCCTGCGGTGCAGTAAACCTGGGTTTAATCCCCGAGTTGGGAAGATCCCCTGGAGAAGGGAATGACTACCTGCTCCAGTATTCTGGCCAGGAGAATTCCATGGACTGTATAGTCCAAAACCTATGAAATGCCAGGTTTTCATCCATGTTCTTATTTTTAATTTAATATAAAATGTCATGCTAAAGCTGATTTTTTATTTTAAAAGACAAAATTTTTTTTAAATTAAATAACTACTTATTTTAGTTCTTTCTTTGAAGGCAATATTTTGCTTTAATTAAAAACTTAGGTTTCCTTTGGCAGTATGGTCAATGTTTGTTCCATTGTTAATCTTCATGGTACTCAAAACTTCCGAGTGGAAAATTCTCCTCCTAACTGCCAAAAAAGAGAAAAACAAATAGCCCAAACCTAGAGTGTTCGACTATATCCTGATTATGATGGCCTGTCATTATCAGTTCTTTGTAAGGAAGAATAATGTACTTCGTAAAGAACTTACTCTTCTCATTTTCATAAGGGTATTAGAGAAAAGCTGCAGACTGACAAGTCTTATGTACTTTTCTGACAGCACTAAGATTTGTTTTCCCTGCAGATATGACTGGGGAGTATTTATCAGCACACTTGTGCATTTCCACCGCCACATGTACACACACTATCTACCTATACATGTGTATATTTTCTGTGTGTGTGTGCGTGCACACATGCACATACCCATGTTTTTTCTCACTGAATATCTCACAACCCAGGGTCTTGAGTGAGATAGTAGGGGCAAATAGAAAGTCATACTATGGCAAACATTTCTGTAGACCACTGAAAAAAGATGACTGGCAGAATAATAATTTTGAGTTTCTCCCGAACAGTCTTCGCTTGATAAGTACTGGGTCACGTGCTTTTGATTGCTGCGGCTTTCTTCTGTTCTCCTACACTGAGAGATGGATGTGAACTCTACAAGAAGGCTTTGCATCTATCTCTCAGTTATGGGGGTATAAGGCCTTATAAGGATTTATTTTTTTTTATGACCTTGCCATGCAGCATGTGGGATCTTAGGGATCAGATCCATGCCCCCATGTATTGGGAGCATGGAGTCCTAACCATGGAACTGCCAAAGAAGTCTCAGGATTCTTTAACATTTACTGATAATGATACCTTTCACCTTTCCTATTTTGCCTGGGCTGCAAGTACAGGGGAAGGATGCATGTTTAGGGACTCTGAAGTTGATACTCACAAACTTTATTCAAGAAATCAAGGACACTGAAATTGATAGCAAAGATCTCTGAGTAACTTGAGTCTTAGGCTCCAACTTTAGACTCAACTTGTCTTTGCCACACAGTAATTTGAGAGGAGCAGATGGGGGATTCATTCGTTATGGGGAATGGGAGGAAATTATTTTAAAACTTGAGTCCTGAAAAAGATTATGCTTTTGAGGTTCTGACTGCCGACCCCTACCGCCTCACTTTTCTTTCTGAAATATTGCTGATAGCTCTGTGGTCTGTGCTTTTTTGTTTTTGCACTGATGGTTTTTGTAGCCTTGTTGCCAACTGAAATTTAGAAGTAACTTTGTGTTTTACACAAAAAAACTTTGTGTTTCACTGAATTTCTAATCCCTAATCCTTGATTGCTGTTAGCATTGAACCATATATATGTTCTGTGACAGACTCTTGAGGAAAAAATTAATTTCTTTTTTTTTGAGGAGTGAGACCATGTCCTATTCCAGACATTTGATTGACCTTTTAATCTTTGTGTGCTACCTTAGTTACGTATATGGAATCTCCTATAGTATAAAAGCTTTTGAAACCCTATTGATAATGACAGAAAAACATTTCTAAGTATGCTTCTTTTGTTGAAGCTACAAGCTAAAAATATCATTCAGGCTATGATGATAGCAAAGTTCATTTTCATTATCTTTAAAAAAACTGTGTTGGTTTAAAAGTTCTTGATTCATTTTTTCAGTGAATTTCAAGCTTAACAGTAGACTGCTTCTGTTTCAGATAAAGTCTTACATCTTTTCTTTCCCTCTGTGATGATCTCCTGGCCAGGTGAGAAGCTCCGAGTCCTTGGTTACAACCAGAATGGTGAGTGGAGTGAAGTTCGCTCTAAGAATGGCCAAGGCTGGGTGCCAAGCAACTACATCACCCCTGTGAACAGCCTGGAAAAACATTCCTGGTACCATGGACCTGTGTCTCGCAGTGCAGCAGAGTACCTACTCAGCAGCCTAATCAACGGCAGCTTCCTGGTGCGAGAGAGTGAGAGCAGCCCTGGGCAGCTGTCCATCTCGCTCAGGTACGAGGGGCGTGTGTATCACTACAGGATCAACACCACTGCAGATGGCAAGGTAAGACTGGCCGACAGCCACCTCTCGGTGTGAGCGGGCCTGCTCTTTAGAACAATATTCAGAATGACAAAGAATACAACTTTTATGTCTGACATGAAAGAAACTGATCACTGATGTGAGTTTGAGCTGTTTGGCACACGAGAGAGCGCTTACTCTTTTCAAAACAATACAGGAATGGAAATTTAAAACAGTATTACATTAAGAGTTTAAAGATGAGCTAGATTTGAAGGTGAAAAATGAAGGAAACAGCTGTATAAGTTAACTGTTATCATCAGTATACAGATATGCACATATACATGCAATACCTTGTGTGGAATTTTATAAATTAAACCTTTTATCTATGAAAATTATAATAATCTCTACCAGAAAGTTTAAAGAGTAAAACTTTAGGCTTCTGAGACTGATATTGGTCATTAATGTATGTTAACGTAAATAGGTCAATCAGTCATTTAGCACTTTGCAGGTTAGAAAGACCAACTGTAGAAGAATGCTTATGTTAGAATGAAACTGTCTTACTTTATAAACGGTAAAGAGTAGATTTATGTCAGTTCTTCTATTGAACAGTAAATTTATAGTTATGATGTGCAGGCTAAATTGCTCTGTGGCCTGTGGGATCTTAGTTCCCCAACCAGGGATTGAACCCACCATTGCCTGCATTGCAAGGTAGCTTCTTACGTGTTGGACTACCAGGGAAGTCCTTGAATAATAAATTTAGATTGAATTGTTTCTTCCACTCTTTCTATCTTTATGATATGCATAGTAGGGGAAAAGCATAGGCTTTAGAGCAAGCAAATCTGGTTTGCTGGGTAACTCCATCATTTATTCACATTGTGACCTTACTTAAGCCTCAGTTTCCCATCCCATTTTATTGGAAGCATTCAGTGAGATGATTTCCATAAAAGATAATGGCTGGTAAAAAGTAGGAAAGAGTAAATTATTAATTTTCTTTGCATCACCCTGCTGCTGCTAAGTTGCTTCAGTTGTGTCTGACTCTGTGTGACCCCGTAGACGGCAGCCCAATAAAACATATTTTTTCTTCATGAAACCAAATAGAATCAGATAAGTGACGATATAAGGGCCACTCAGCAGATCTACTTCTGGTTGTCTTCCCAGCAGAAGTGAGTGCGTGTGTGTTCAGCAGACATGTACAGGAACGTTCATAGCAGTGTTGCATGTAGTACCCAGAAACTAGAAACACTCAGCCGTCCGACAGCAGTGGACTGAATTAATACAGTGTGGTTTATTTGTAAAATGGAATCTCGCACAAAGTGAACGCAGCACTACTACACACGTTACTGGGGAAAACTGTGACCCACTGGCTGCCTACTCTTGCAGATAAAATTGTACTGGAATGCAGATGCACCCATTTGTGTATGTATTGTCCATGGCTGCTTTCTCAGTATTAATGGCAGACTTGAGTAATGACAGAAATGCCGTGGCCACAAACCTAAAATGCTTACTATCCGGCCCTCTAGAACCGTCATGGATGAATCTCTTACACATAAAGTTGAGTAGAAGGGACTAGTGATTACTGAGGAATGGGATGAGGGGAGTGGGAATGACCTCTAATGGGTCTGGGGTTTCTTTGTAGGGTGATGAAAATGTCCCGAAATTAGATAGTGGTAATGGTTGGACAATCAATGCATTTATTAAAAATCACTGTATTGCACAATGGAAATTGTGAATTTTGTGGTGAAATATACTAATTATATCACAGTAAAAAAAGTTGGGTGAAAGAAAACAGGCACAAACAATACTTATTGTGTGGTTCCTTTTGCATAGGCACAGTTCACAATCTGAGCTAATCTAAGGTGTTAGAAGTCAGCAGAGTGGTTACCTTTGCGCGGGGGTCAGTAGCTGGGAGGGCAAGAGGGAGGCTGCCGGATGCTGGTAATACTACTATGATTATCTTGGGTGAGAGATGTTTATCATGGGTGAGTTCACTTTACAGGACTCATCGGTTCTCCATTTATTAATTGTATGCTCTTCTGTATACGCTAGAATCTCTTTTTAAAAAAAATAAACAAGCTCCCTTGGAAGATAAGGCTTAGAGACTGCTATCCTACTTTATCCTTCTTCTTGCTTATCACAAATTAACTGCTGTTTTGTTTATTTCTGAAATAAAATTGTGGCTCTCTTTAAAAAATTGCTTGGATACTCAAAAGTGCCTCTTAATGAAATAAAAACCATAAGATATTTGAATATCCTCTCTCTACCAAAAAAATTAAAATCAGTGGTTTTCAAATTATGTTCTGTATAAGATTCTGAGGTGGGAGTTCAAAAACTTTTACAGGAAGCCAGTCCCCTCTTAGCTCCTTTAATCAGCGCTTCTCTTCCTTTATCTTCCATATTTGGGTTCCTTAGTTGTTTAGCTTAAAAATATTGGAAGACCAGTGATCTTGATGATCCAGAGAGATAGACGCTTTCCCCCTCAAGACTCGAGCTACTTTAGGAATCATAAGAAGAGTAGTTTAAATGAGATTAAAGTGCAGTTCTCTGCCCGCCCCCGACCCCCAACATCATGGTTAAATTCTTTTGTAATGCTTCCATTTATTTCAGTAAGATAATGCCTTATTTTCATCTTTTTTTAAATCAGCATTTTAAAAATTGAAGTACAGTTGGTTTACAGTGTTGTGTTAATGTGTGCTATACAGCACAGTGGTTCAGTTATACGTATCTGTGTTCTTTTTATATTATTCTCTATTGTGATTTATCATGGAATATTGAATATAGTAGGACCTTGTTGTTTGTCCACTCTGTATATGATGTTTTTCACCTGCTGTCCCCAGCGCCCATTCTATCGACTCCCTCACTCTTGGCAACCACCAGCCTGTTCGCTCTGTTTGTGATTTTCTGTTTCGTAGATAAGTTCATTAGTGTCGTGTTTTAGATTCCACGTAAAAGTGATATCATATGGTGTTTGTCTTTTTCTGACTGTTTTCACTTAGTATGATCATCTCTAGGTGCATTCATGTCGCTGTGAATGGCATTATTTTGTTCTTTTTTATGGCTGAGTAATACTCTGTTGCCACAAACACACACACATACCCACACCCCACATCTTCCTTATCCACTCATCTCTCGATGGACATTTAGGTTGTCTCCATGTTTTGCCTGTTGTGACTAGTGCTCCTATTTTCATATCTTGAGAGCAGTGAGATGATGACCCCTTTTCAGTTGGTTTATTTTTCTCCGCTCTGCTCACCAGGTATATGTAACTGCCGAGAGCCGCTTCAGCACCTTGGCCGAGCTTGTTCACCATCACTCCACGGTGGCTGATGGGCTGGTGACAACCCTACACTATCCGGCCCCCAAGTGTAATAAGCCTACAGTCTACGGTGTGTCCCCCATCCACGACAAGTGGGAAATGGAACGAACAGATATTACCATGAAGCACAAACTTGGGGGTGGTCAGTATGGAGAGGTTTACGTTGGCGTCTGGAAGAAATACAGCCTTACAGTTGCTGTGAAAACGTTGAAGGTGGGTTGCTGAGAATTACAGTTTTCAGGCATCTTTTTCTTTTGTGCTGAATCACTTGGAAATACCAGCGTGCCCTTCTTTAACTTTGGAACACTTTCCACCCACTGGTGCCAAGCACATCAGCAAACTGTGTGATGATTAACCCTGGTGCCGTTGCTGACAATGCAGGGGCAGATTATTCCCTGCGCTGCAGTGAAACCCACATGTGGGGAAGGTTTGTCTCTGGAGGCTGTTGATAGAGATCTTAGTGGGAGTTTAGGAGCAAATTATAACTTGTAAAAGCAAAGCAAGCTGTTTTCCTTCCTCAGAACAACCCCTGCTGGGCAGAATTCTCCATGCATTGTTGGAGAATCACTCTCTTGTTCTGTCGTTTGTCTCCCTGTTGCTTGCTTCTCCCATCTCCCTGAGATCAGATCACCTTATTCTTCATATTCCCAGAAATCTTCCTGATGCCAGCCTGTCTGTCTCCTGTAAGCATCCTGGTAGCGAATTACAAGTTTTGTCACTCATCTCATTCTCTGAAGATTTTCTCATGTGCCTCAGTAACTCTGGAAGACTCCTAAGGACTGCTCTTCACGTCTGAGTAGTAGTCAGTTCTTTTACCAAGCATTTATTAAGTGCTTGTTCTGAGTGTGAACCAGTATGGACAGCCTTGCAGACGTATCTTGCTCCTTAGGAATTTGTCAGGAAGACAAATATGTAAACAGCTAATTGTTCTGGCTCCTCTTTCAAAGGCTTAAGATATCTTGAAAGAAACTTTCAGAGAATTGAATTGTCTGTCCAGGTCTTTTGTGTTTCAGTTGTGCTAGGACACGATTGCTGAATTTTACTTACCCTACTAAATTTTACTTCAGTTTCAAATACTGAATAAATTAAAGGAGACCTTTTTCTTTCTTAATTGGACTTATACAGAGCACACTATGCAGTGATAAAATTTCTTGAAGTAAGTGCTAAAATATCCAAAAGATACCTCCTATTAAAACTGAAGTTTTAGGAGTGTGAGTTGACTCAAATGATTAAGATGAGGGCTTGTCCCTCTCCTCTTTTTCTTTCTTATCTTCCCCCCCTTTCTAGGAAGATACTATGGAGGTGGAGGAATTTCTCAAGGAAGCTGCAGTGATGAAGGAAATCAAGCATCCTAACCTGGTACAGCTATTAGGTGAGGGAGCTTGTCTGAACCATAGGTTTCCTCAAAGATGCTTGTCCCTCAACCCCCTGTTGTCCCCCAGTCCTCCTTTTGTATCACCATGGCAGAAGCTCTCAGTATAAATCTATTTCAATAAATGGTTGTTATTTTAATCAGAAGTCTCTGTGTTTTAAAATTACCCAAGAAACAGTGACCTGGATTGACTGCAATGTATGCAACTGCCCAGCTTGTGCTGAGTGCCCCAGGTCCAAAGTTCAGAATCATTCAAAATGATACTAAACCACAAACTATCCTAAAATATTTTTTACAAAATAAAGAGACATTAACCAAAGGACTGTTGGAACTGGTTAAAAATTGTGACCACGCAAGTGCTTTTGCAGTGATCGATAGGCTTCTCACCTATTCAGGTCACAGAGAAATCTTTGACTGAAACAATTCCCCTTTTCAAAATAGGGCCAGTTTCTTTGGGTGTTCATTGAGCCAAACTACCCCAAAGGAAATCGCTTCTTTTGTACTTTTACTGGGAGTCTGCTGTGTAGTAATGAAATCCTGCAGTCTGGGCTCATATAGTCTTTACCATGTACACAATTGCTGTTACTTTTGGATAAACATTGTCAGCAGGAGGCAGTTGAGGATGTGAAATCATGGGCTCATATGGAACTCTAGAGGTGTTGGTGATCCTGACCCCTTATGGAATTAATACAAGTGACTCTACCTTTGTTCAAACAGGCACATTCTCAAAATGCGTGTGAGTTTCCAAAGCATGGTATCATTGGAAGTAGAAACTCACTATCATCCAGCTTCTTAACGCTGCTATGTTCTTTTCAGAGAATGAAATGGCAGGAAAGGAAAAGATTACTGCTGGACTAGATTTTAAAAAATTGTCAGTTATTCTTGCCAAAGTGGTTGAGTGTTTAAATATATACTAACAGAACAAGCCCTCTCTGAACTATCAGGTGTGTGTACCTTGGAGCCACCGTTCTACATTGTGACTGAGTACATGCCTTATGGGAACTTGCTTGATTATCTCCGAGAATGCAACCGAGAAGAGGTGACTGCAGTTGTGCTGCTTTACATGGCCACTCAGATCTCGTCTGCAATGGAGTATTTAGAGAAGAAGAATTTCATCCATAGGTGTGTAAACCCGATTGTCACCTGTGACTAACCAGGAAGCTGACATGCATGTCAGATAACTCAGGAAAGTAGTTTTCTCTTTCACAAGGACCATTGTAATGTCGTTTCCAACTTAGAAACCTACTGTGTCCTCTGATTATCAAAGTACTAATGCAGGGCCTTTGCTGTTCTTAGAACAGAAGGCTCTTTATTTTGCCCAGGACTAAGTCCAAGATCATTTTGCTCCATCTAGTGGCTTGCTTTTAAAAATAGTTTTCTGCCTTAGTAAAGAAACTAAAACCTCTGTTACCCATCTCTGAAACCTATCCCAATGTACTTATAAATGGGAACTGGTTTTCTGAAGCCTGCTTTATTGTGGCATCACATAACTGCCTCTTGGTGAGTATTCTACAAGAGATGTATAATTAGTGGCTTTCTACCATGTTAGCAATTTTCATGAATACTACCATACCTGTCAGCACTTACTTATTAAACCCTGCTTGCAGCACAAAGAACTGATACGAGAGCATTCATGAGCATTTTCCAGGACCATCTGAATAGAATCACAGTAGGGTTTCTTTCCCACAGGGATCTTGCAGCTCGAAACTGCCTGGTAGGAGAAAACCATGTGGTGAAAGTGGCCGACTTTGGCTTAAGTAGATTGATGACCGGAGACACCTACACTGCTCACGCTGGAGCCAAATTTCCTATTAAATGGACAGCACCAGAGAGTCTTGCCTACAATACCTTCTCAATCAAATCTGACGTCTGGGGTAAGGTTCAAAGGGACGTTTTTCTGTGTATCGTCATTTTCTTTGTACTTAAATGCTTAATTCTTTAGAGCTGCTTTTTTTTTTTTATATGATCAGTATCCTCTGCCTTTACACCCATCCTTCTTCAGTTATTCAGCAAGCATTTATTATTAATAAATACTATCTGCTGGGCATTTACAGGGTACTTACTATAGAAAGAAACTGTAAAGAATATAGTTTAAAAAAACAAAAAAACAAAAAAAACAGTCCCTGCCTTGGGAGCACTCACAGTCTAGATACTATATTGCACTGGAGTTCTAACGATCCTCTCTATAAAGCTCCCTGTTTTCCACATTAGACTTACTTTATTGCTTGTGTCTAGAGCCCTGTGACACAGAATGGTAACCTCTTTTCAAGGAAGGCATGGTGAAGTTTTATCTAGAATTTGTCTTTGTAACTGATCTTGTTTCTCCTTCCCTGAAAAGGATTATTATTTAGTAGCGACTTGGGGGACAGAATGAGTCAGGATGTTTGGATTTTGGGCAGTAGAAATAGTCGAGAATTCTAGATCATGTTTTACCAGCAGTCTCAAACTCAAGAGTAACCTGTGACAGAATCAAGCAAATTCTTTCTTCCCATGTGAATGTGTCCATTTTTATATTCTTCCTTTAGTATTAGTGACTTAAAAATTGTGCAACTCATTAAATAGATTGTAAGTTGCTTTAAGAAAGTTTCGATTATACCCCAAACTTCTTATATGGTCCTATTCGCCCTTGTTGTAAAGGAAATCCAAGTAAAAATTGGGAAATTTATTTATGTATTTATTCTGGTCACATCTTGTGTGGCCCTTTTCCCTGACTAGGGATTGAACTTGTACCGCTTGCTGTGAAAGCATGGAGTCTGCTGGACCTCCAGGGAAGTCCCATAAATTGGGAAATTTAAAGAAAACTGTCTTTAGATTATACCTAAACTTTTCCTGTGGAAAATATCTTGAAGAACAAGTCATGTTTTAAGAATTATAAGAGTATACTAATATTGTAACATTGTGAAAATTTGAAAGAGAAGTTACCTAATGGTATAAAATAAATAATAAATCAGAAGAAACATAAAAGCTCTTTTTTGCAATCCCTTCTGCAGCGTTTGGGGTGCTCTTATGGGAAATTGCTACATATGGAATGTCACCATATCCAGGTATTGACCTGTCTCAGGTCTACGATCTACTGGAAAAAGGATACCGAATGGAGCAGCCTGAAGGATGTCCCCCTAAGGTGTATGAACTTATGAGAGCATGTGAGTATTCTTGCAGATTTTAATTTTGAAGTAGTTTAAGTGAGCAATTCTGGATGATTAACAACACTGAGAACATTTTTCCTGTCAGTGTTGTAAGATCGTATTCAGCCTTGTGACATAGAGTTGGTCACTGAGCAACCAGCTGGGATCCTGTATGCTCTACTACTGAGTTGTACTGGAATCCTAAGAATCGTTGTCCATGGCCAAATACTCAGGCTCCCACATTTGCCTGGATAATAAGGTAATTAAAAATGGATTTGGAGATTAGGTTGGGGAGGGTTGCTCTCAGCTACACAAAATGAGTGTTGAAGACTGGAGAATGCATGAAAGTGACTTCTGTGATGTGTAAACAAGAGCATCTGACTTCTCCAAGATGAAAAAGTAGGGAGGTGAGTAGTGAATTAAACTGCAATGTATTTGAGTCTCATTATTTTCTCATTGAGCATTGATTACCTACTGCTTCATCAAATGTGAATTCCAGACTCCCCTTTTCTGATATACTGTTATGTTTTGGAATGTGTACAACTAATTGTGAGTGAGTGAGTGAGTTTGAAGACAGGTTTTACTACTTTTCATTTTTCCAATGGAAGAAAACTTTTCTAAACCATCTCTCCACCCCCTCTGCATCCCTCTAGTGGAGGGAACAGAGGCTGAGACTGCATACAAGGACTGGCCCTAGGAAGTGGGTTCATCACACCTCTGGGGCTGGGACTAAGAAATAGCTGCCTCACTGTCACTGCGGACTTGCTGTAACTGCTTTAGCTAGCATATGTCCCAGTGCATGGAACTCACCCTCACGTGTGCCCTGAATATTTAATTTCTGCCAAGAATCTTTTACTACTGTTCTCTTTTGGTTATGTAGGCTGGAAGTGGAGCCCTGCCGATAGGCCCTCTTTTGCAGAAACACATCAAGCTTTTGAAACCATGTTCCATGACTCTAGCATTTCTGAAGGTATGAACAAAGATTTAGCTGTAAGGGTGTTACATCAGAGTGTAGTTTATAATACTGAAAAATTAAGAACATTTAATTATCCAGTATGTTAATTATTATATCCCTATAATTGAGTAGTTAAAATGATATTCTTAAATATATTGACACAGAAAGGAATTTAGAAAGAGAATGTTAAATAAGCTATGAACAGTGAGAATCTTTTTCTTATGTAAAAAACAAGTATATGGACACATACAGGAAGTTTCCTACTTTTGTGTATAATGTCTCTTTAAAATTACATGCAAAAGTCAAACAGTAAACGTACTTGTTGGAACTTCCCTGCTGGTCTAATGGCTAAGACTGTGAGCTTCCAATGCAGGGGACCTGGATTGGATGCCTGGTCAGGAAACTAGATCTGTTGTGCCACACCTAAGAATTTGCATGCTGTAGTAAAAGATCTCACATGTCTCACTGAAGATCAAAGATCCTGCATGCTGTACCTAAGACCTGGTGCTGCTGCTGCTAAGTGGCTTCAGTCGTGTCTGACACTGTCGACCCCATAGACAGCAGCCCACCAGGCTCCACCATCGCTAGGATTCTCCAGGCAAGAACACTGGAGTGGATTGCCATTTCCTTCTCCAGTGCATGAAAGTGAAAAGTGAAAGTGAAGTTGCTTTTGTCCGACTCTTTTGTGACCCCATGGACTGCAGCCCACCAGGCTCCTCTGTCCATGGGATTTTCCAGGCAAGAGTACTGGAGTGGGGTGCCATTGCCTTCTCTAAGACCTGGTGAGGCTAAGTAAAAATAAATACTGGACAGATTAAATGCCCAGTCAGAAAATAAATAAACCTACTTCTTAGGAAGAGAGCGACTGGACTTCCCAGGTGGTCAAGTGGTTGAGAATCTGCCTGTCAGTGCAGAGGATGAGTTCGATCCCTGGTCTGGGAAGATTCCACGTGTTGCAGGGCAGCTGAGCCTATGCGCCATAACTACTAAAGCCTGTGTGCTCTAGAGCCCATGCTCTGCAGTAAGAGAAGCCACCGCAGTGAGAAGCCCCCACACTGCAACTGGAGAGTAGCTGCCACTCACCGCAGTTAGAGAATGCCTGAGAGGAGCAGCAAAGGCCCAGCGCAGCCAAAACTAAATAGATACTTGAATAAATAAAATTTAAAAGATAGAAAGGCTATTCCTTGAGAGCTAAAAACACAGAATTCTGAGTTACACTTGCCTATTAGACATTTTGGTGTAGTTCCAGAGTTGTATACATATTTTTCCAAATTTTTCTTTTTTTTCATAATTGAATAGAGCACTCGCTACTTAAGTTCAAGTTAAAAAGTGTTTGAAGAAGAAATTAGGCAAGTTGATGTTTTTTCTGCTTCCTGTAGTGATTTATTGTGTTTTGCTAAGAAGAAAGGAAAAAGTACACCACCAGAGTTTAATGACAAGTATTTCCATCCTCGTCCTTCTATATATGGAACTTCTACAGGTTGGGGAGGGCACAGCTTGCCCTCTGGGCCAAATTAAGCAGCTCCCTATCAGAGCACTTTTCTCTGTACCCTTTAGTTCATGTGGAGCAAATCCTGAATATCATTGGAATCTCATTGGCATGGCTTGAGTTATGTGCTATGTGCCCACACTTGTGGGGGATCAATTGTGAAAAATAATTACCAAAAATGTTGTAAATTACAAACTTTCAAAGTTTGACTGATCCATACTTCATTTTTGTTCAGGAATGAATAGCAAAGTGAGTCTTTGCCTTATTAAAAGCCACAAATCCCATGGCCACTTTTAATCAGCCGAGGCTTACTAATAGGGTGAACACATTTTCAGGAGCCTCATTTGCTTCATCGGCATGAAATGTATCTACCCTCCTTTTTTTTTGCAAAGTGCAACCTGAAAATAAAAATATCTGCAAATAGTTGTTTGTTTTGTTCAGCCCCTAAATAAGTTAGCAAATAAGCATATCCAATTGACCAGTGAACATATGAAATCACCCATCATCAGAGAAGTACAAAATAAAACAATGTCTACTACACACTACCTCAGAAATGCTAAAATTAAAATCAGACAAACAAACGTCAAACTTTGACAAGCATGTGTAGTAACCAGAACTTTCCTATAAGTTAGTGGGGATGGAGACTGGGACAGCCAGTTTGGCCCTGTGACCCACCGGTCCTGCTCCTGTATCTAGCAGACGTGCATACCATTGTTGCAGTCAAAAGACAGATAATAGGATGTTTCTAGCAGTATTATTAACCCTGAACTAGAAACAACAAATATTCATCAAGAGAGAATGGATGAATTTTGGTGTATTCACATATTTGAACAATACACAGCAACAAGAAAACCCCCTGCCACATTCAGTAACGTGGATGAATCTACAGCTAGAATGCTGAGCAAAAGTAAGCCCAGACTCAAGGGCGCATACCTTATGACTCCACTTACACATGCTTTAGTACCCCATTCTTCAGGTCCTCTCAGTTGTCTGCCTGTTCTGAAAAGAGGAAACTCCCTTTCTTCTCTTTTGTCATGATGTTCTTTTTCTCATTGCCCTGTCCTCCACACAGAGGTTGCTGAGGAGCTTGGGAGGGCTGCCCCGCCTCGTCTGTGGTTCCGTATCTGCCTCGACTGCCTCTGCTTCCTTCCAAGACCCGGACGCTGAAGAAGCAGGGGGAGAACAAGGAGAACATCGAGGGGGCACAAGATGCCACAGAAAATTCTGCTTCCAGCTCAGCACCAGGTACGAGTCCCCGGGGAGGCAGAGGCAAACTGCCTTGTTTAAAGAGCCATGTGGCATAAAGCTTTTATTTCCACTTTTCTGCCCGTCTTCCTCAAGGAAAAGTGTGGCGGGCACCTGTTTCATTTACCACTCTGGTCCACGGCTCTGCATTGCCAGTGTTAGTAGTCGTGATCTGTCCATTCAGCGCACAACTCTGCCTCCCATTCCATTTCCTAAACTCCTGATTCTCAAACAGTTGCAGTTCTATGGTTCTGGCAAAAATTTCTTCACTGAGTCTGATAGGTGAAGCCAGGTTGTGCTGTAGTTGCTAGAGAAAAGATGGATGCGGAGGTAAAAACCAGCAGGTTTATTTCTTTCCGTTTATATCTCACATCACATTTGGAACAGCAGTGTGACATGATAATGTATTTATTAGTTTCCTTCGAGGCCTGCTAACACTTGACTTTTAATAGATGCCAACAACACTCTTCACAGTCCAGCCTTAGTACCTCAGGCGAGTCACTTACTTTTCACAATACCGATTGGCTATTCTTTTTTTTTTAAATCAGGGTTCATTAGAAGCGCACAGGCCCCCAGTGGGTCCCCAGCACTGCCTCGAAAGCAGAGAGACAAGTCACCCAGCAGCCTCTTGGAAGATGCCAAAGAGACATGCTTCACCAGAGATAGGAAGGGAGGCTTCTTCAGCTCCTTTATGAAAAAGAGAAACGCTCCCACACCCCCCAAACGCAGCAGCTCCTTCCGAGAAATGGAGAACCAGCCCCATAAGAAATACGAACTGACGGGTAACTTCTCATCTGTTGCTTCTCTGCAGCATGCTGAAGGGTTCTCTCTCACTCCTGCCCAGCAAGAAGCGAGTCTGGTGCCACCCAAGTGCTATG